>CM053769.1:633484030-633499979 GCA_028658325.1 Potorous gilbertii
AGACAATATTTGTAACTCCTGAAATTTTTCAGTATCTGGGTAGTTGGTGGGATTACACACACACATACACCCACACACACATGCACACACACATGTACACATGTGAATGCACACACACACTAATACACATGTTCACGCACAGCCAGAGACAGACAGCACAGAGTGAATTGAATAGGATGTGATCATATCTTAAAAGAAATCAAGGCAAACGGTGAGAGAGAAATGTAGTGGGAGGAGAGAGGATAATATGGAATCGGGTAAATTATCTCTCATAGAAGAGGCAAGTAGGAGATTTTTTAGTGGAGAAAAAAAGAGGAGAGCTGAGAAAAAAAAGAAACATGAAATTTACTCTCATCACATTCGACTAAAGGAAGGAATAAAATACACACTCATTTTGGTATGAAAACCTATCTTACAATACAGGAAATTGAGGGAGAAGGAGATAAGCAGGGTGGGGGCAGATGATGGAAGGGAGGGCAATGGGTGGAGGGAGCAATTTGAAGTCAACACTCTGGGAGGGACAGGATCAAAAGAGAGAATAGAAACAATGTGGGTCAGGATAGGAGGGAGAGAAATATAGTTAGTCTTACACAACAGGACTATTATGGAAGTCATTTGAAAATTACACAGATATGGCGTATATTGAATTGCCTCCCTTCCCAAAGGGAATGGGTGGGGAGGGAGGAAGTTGGAACTCAAAGTTTTAGAAATAACTGTCAAGAATTGTTCTTGCTACTAGGAAATAAGAAATACAGGTAATGGGGAATAGAAAGTTATCTGGCCCTACAGGACAAAAGAGAAGATGGGGTAAGGGAAGGGAGGGATACTAGAAGAGAGGGCAGATTGGTGATAGGGGAAATTAGAATCCTCAGTGTACTGGGGTGGGGGGAGGGGACAAATGGGGAGAAAATTTTGGAATCCAAAATTTTATGAAAATGAATGTAAAAAGTTAAATAAAAAATTTATATATGTATATAAAAAGAAATTTGCTTTTGGTCACTATCTTCCTCACTTTTACCTCTCTTTTCTCAGTTCCCTTCTTTTTCCCCCCTTTTTCCTTACTCCTTCTTCCCTCCCTTCTGACTGTCCTCTTCCTTTTCTTCCTGCAATTTCTGTACTGAATTGAGTATGTTATTCCCTTTGAGAACCAAATCCTATTAAAGTTCAAACAATGCTCATCTCCCTCCATTCTTTCCCTGTACTATAATTTGTGTGCCTCTTCATGTGATGTAATTTACCCTTTTCTGCCTCTTCCTTTCCTCTTTTCCAGTTGCAATCCCTTTGCGTTGCTTAATTAGATTTTAATTTTATCATCACAACAATTTATATGCACACCCCCCTCTATGTATACTCTCTTTAAATGTCATAATAAAGATGCAATTTCTAATATTTACAAGTGTCATCCTCTTATGTATGTATGTAAACAATTTGTCCTTATTGAATAACATGTTTTTATTTTTTTCCCCATTTACCTTTTAATGCCTCTCTTGAGTCTTGTATTTGAAAATCAAATTTTTCATTGAGCCTTTTTATCAGCATGTCCCTTATTTCATTGAATGACTCTCTCTTTATCGGAAAGGTAATGCTCAGTTTTCTTTGGTAACTGATCTTCTTTTGTAGTTCAAGTTTCTTTTCCTTATACAATATCATATATCAATCCCTCTCATCTATTAATGTAGAAGTTGCAAGGACCTGTGTGATCCTGACTGTAGTTCCACAGCATGAATTGTTCCTTTCTAGCTACTTTCAGTATTTTCTTCTTGAACTGATAATTCTGGAATTTAGCTACAATGCTATTGCTTTCAAATATACAACATAATTATCATGTAATTTTTTCTTCCTTCATCCCCCCAAGATGGCTACTATTAGACACAATAGGTATATACATATATATATATATATAATATATATATGTATGTATGTATGTATGTATATGTGTGTGCATATATACAACATATGTAAATATGTGTGTATGTGTGCATGTATGCATATATATATAAATTTGTATAGGCACATAGAAATTATTCAGTGCATAGTTCTATTTATCAGTTCTTTCTCTGGGGGCAAATAGCATTTTTCTTCATATGACTTTTGTAGTTAATTTAAGTATTTACAATAGTTGAAACAAATTATTCACTCAAAGTCATTCTTAAAACAGTATTGCTGTTACTCTCTACAATGTTCTTTTGGTTCTGCTCACTTTGCTCTTTGCAATTTCATTTATTGTTGTTATTATTTTTAATTAGCTACTTTAGATCTTAGTCTATTGCACATCTACCTTTGTTTTTCAAAATGACTTACCCTGTTATCAATAAATATTTTCTTGAACTCAATGTTTATCCTATGATATAATGTGGAGTAGGATTAAAATGGGTTGGCAGTGTCAAAACATAACACTTTAATGTTATATAAAGTGTCTCATAACAAATGGAAGTCATATCATCTAATAATGCATCTCTTTGATGCCTCTTTCAAAGATAGACCACGTAGCAAGCCGGGCCATAAATCTTACGCCAGGGTCACTAAGCTGTACTCACTTAGAGGAAAAATTCAGAGAGAGTTGAGAAGATGATCAAAGACACATCTAAAATTTAAATATGTAATACTCTTTATTTCTTTGATTTACTTGGAAAATTTACACAGCACTGAAAGTTCTAGATGATTCCATCAATTTTCTCTTTTCTTTGGGTACCTACATTTTCAATAACCCCTTATGTTCAACTTTTCCTTATTCCTTCTCTGCTTCCCACAAAAAATACAAAGATATCCATGTTGTTAAATAATCTCCACATGATTTTCAAAATAGCTTACATCTCTCCCCCATTTTGCATCTTGGCATGTGTAAGATTTCACATTACTTCCATCTTCTGGACTAGTGGGTGAGATGTTAGGTGACAAAATTGCACCTATAGTGGCAAGTATTGGTCCCCTGCCTTAGAGGGATAAAATAGCTAGTCATTTTCCACCATCTTTTTTAACATCTTTGTGTCATTTTAAAGACCCACTAAATGTTAATTAATAGAGTAAAATCACTAATAACATTTAATATATTGACTAATAATGAAATCAATAATTTTTTAATATGAAATAAATCATCCAGTCACAGAAGAGTTGAAGTTATTTTCAGTTGCTCCTTCATATAAAATGTATTGTTTTTAATCATGTATTCCAATTTGAGATGATAAGTTTTGTTTTGTATGGTAATGTGATTAATTTGGCTTATCTATAAGACATTATCAGGATAGAGTTTCTACACTCAATTACAGAGAATTAATGGGTATCTTTTATTTAAATAATCACAGTAATGATATTTTAGAATAATTAGTTAGGAAAATCATTTCACTTATTCAATTTGTTTTTATTTTTGAATGTAGCAGTGTCCATGTCACTCAGATTATGGCATATGAAAATTCTTTTTCTTTAGAGTCCAAACTAACACCTAGAGATTGAATGATTAGATGAATTCCATTAAGCATTTCTAAAGATCAGCAGTATAAAGTTCAACCAACAAGATTTTTTTATTTCTAAGTGTAGGAATATCATTTATACTTGTTTTTCCATTCATAACTTTAAAAAAAATTATTTTAGGCAAACATAAGAACACAAATATAGAATACAGAGAAGAAAAAGTTTCATAAACAAATATTGGAACTTAAATGCAAAGCAAGAAAAGAAAAAAAATATCATGTCTATAGAAGAACACAAAAGAGGATTCAAAATATGTTACAATAATTTTTCATTTTAAGAAAGCCTGCATGATAAATATTATATGGTGTATCAAGAACTATCCATCTTTTCTTAGTCTCCTTGTAAGTTTTCTTTTTTCTCTGCTATGCACTTTGTTGTTTTTTTTTTAACCCTTCCTCCTCCAACCTTTGAAGGCTACAATTAAATTTGCATATAGTTCTATAAGGATACATACACACACATACATACACATACACACATTTACATACACATGTAGACATATGCATTCTCTAACAAATTATACTTTTGACCTTTGTTTTTGTTTGTGTGTATCTCTTGTTTCCTTGTGCTCCAAACTCCTTGACTTTGTTTCTACCTGCTACCTTGCCCTCCTATTACTTAGCCTACCCCCCCAAAAGAATCCCTACCCTATCCTCCTATTCTCAAAAATCTAAACACACTTCTGTATCCCACTATAAATTATTGATTGATGCACCCCTCTAAAGATCCTTCCCTAATCTTCCAATTCATGTTGATCTAAATATCTGTAATGTTAATGAGAGTTAAAGATCTTCAATGCAAATTAATAGGTCTCATGTGGAGTCCATTAGGGGAAGTTGATTAGCGGAGGTTTGTTTCCTAGGAAAATCCATATCTTTTGTTAACTGCTAATGAGGCATAGGGTCATGAGGGATGTGATGCCCTCCAACTCTGAAAAGTGTATATATACATTGAGGTGAGGTTTTGCTTTGGGGCTTACTCTTTGGAAGAAAGTTCATTTGCCAGAGGAGACTCTGGGTAACCATCAAGGAGGCCCCTGACTTCAAAATCTAGATGTTGATGCTTCTCTCTCTGGTATGTATGTAATGGTCAGATGATTGGATCTGTCTGTTGATCTTTGATGTATGTATTGTTGGTAGGCAGACAGTTAGAAGCCCTGTCTATTAGTCTTTATTTTCCCGCTTACTTTTTCTCTGTTGGTATATGTAATTAAAAAGACTGTTTCTTTCCTTTTAGAAAAGTAGATCTAGGAACCTGTGGTAGCAGTTGCTCCTGGTTGTGTCAGGATGCTTGCCACTACAACACCCTTCTCCTCTTTAATCTTTTCCCTCAATCTCCCCTAAAGCAATCTCTCCCTTGTCCTCTCCCTTTTCCCATTCCTCTTACCATTTTATTTCTTCTGAATTTAGAAGACTTTTATATTCTTCTAGATATATATGTATTCTTCCTCTTAATCCCATTCCCAATGAAAGCAGGTTACCAGAACTATCAGTCATCCTCTTCTATCTGTTTTTTCTGTATCAAGTCTTTCTCTTGCACCTCATTTGTATAAAATAATCACTCTGTTTAGGTGTTTCTAAATAGTTTTAATTTAATAGTCATATTATACTCAGGGCTATCATAATATTTCTTATGAAATACTCAATTACTAACAATAATGTTAGATATATATTTTACATGCTACATGTATAGGAAATAAGTGGTTTGTCCTTATTGAATCACTTGGAATTGGTTTTTGATACATAACATGTTTTTCTTGGATCTTGTATGTCAAGTTTTCTATTAAGTTCAGTTTCCTTAAAAAAGTCTTGAAAGTTTGAAAGCTGATCAAATGTCCATTCTTTTTCATTCAGGATTATGCTTAGCTTCGCTGGACATGATATTTTCAGCCAGATTCCTAGATCTTTTAAACTTTTTGATATATAGTGTTCCAAGATCTATAGTCCTTTAATGTCTGTGCTGATATGTCTTGTGTGATTCTAATTGTGGCACTATTACTTTTTTTTTTGTCTTGTTGCTTTTAATATTTTATCCTTGAGCTGGGGGTTTCAGAATTTGACTATAATATTCCTATGAGTTTTACTGATTGGATACCTTTCAAGTGGTAATCAATGGACATTTCTTCTATTCCTACTCCCTCCACCCCTTGTGCTAATGTGTCAGGACAATTTTCTTTAATTAATGCTTGTATTGTAACAATATTCTTTTTTTAAAATCATATCTTTCAAGTAATATGATTATTCTTTTATCTTTCCTTTTTAATCTATTATCTAGATCAATACTCTAATGTTTAACTTTCATTATATTTTTTCATTCTTCATATTTTGTTTAATTATTTTTTGGTCTCATAACTTCTCTGACTTTACCTTGTCCAATTCTATATTGAAGGTGTCATTTTCATCCTTAGGATTCTGGATCTCTGGGGACAGAGGAAAGATGGAGGAGGAAAAAGATGGAACTGCTCTAGTTCTGCCCCCATAGCCCATAAAATCCATGTAAACATGACTTTAAACAAATTCTAGAGACGCAGAGGTCATTAAATGATAGAGTGAAGGAGATTTCCGGCCCAAGACAGCCTGGAAGACCAACAGGAAGGGTCTATCACACCAGGCTCAGAGCAGAGTACAGCTTGGCATTTGTCATGCAGTACAATATGGACAGGACTGGAGTAGGCTTCAGGGCACAGAATCACGGGTAGTAGCTGAACTTCTCAGCTGCAAATGCCAAAGACAGCTTCAAAGGTGAGTGAGAAAGCTCTAGCACCTGGGTGAGATGATAACTGGGTCCTGTACCAGTCCCGGCCACAGGGAAGCAGCAGTCAAAAGGTCAGCATACACTTTTGGAGCACTTAGCCTGAAGACTCGGTGAACTGAGCAGCTGATCTGAGTCTCAGTCCTGAGTAGTGACCCTGGGGTGAGGAGGAGCACTGGCATAGTGTGACTGGTAGAAGCTTTGGAGAAGGAATCCTACTTTCAGATCCTGGGCAGAAGAGTTCTTGTGGTTGTTCTCAGACAAGAGCACAGACCAGGAGAGGAGTTTACTCCTCTCTCTTGATTGTGTCACCTTCTAGGAACTGAGAACTAACAGGTCCCTAGAGTATACCCTTCACTTGACAAAGGACTCAAAATCAAGTAACTGTCTGGGAAAATGCCAAAAAAAGGGAGGAAAAAGGCTACAGAAGGTTACTTTCTTGGTGAACAGGTGTTTTCTTCCATCCTTTTGAATGAGGAAGAAAAAAGCGTACCATCAGAGTCAAGACTTCTACATCCAAAACCTCCCAAAAATATATGCAATGGTCTCAGGACATGGAAGAGCTCAAAAAGGATTTGGAAAATCAAGTAAGAGAGGTGGAGGAAAAATTGAGAAGAAAAATAAGAATGATGCAAGAAAATCATGAAAAATGAGTCAATGGCTTACTAAAGGAGACTAAAAAAGATGCTAAAGAAAATAACACCTTTAAAAATAGACTAACCTAAATGCCAAAAGAGTTCCTAAAAACCAATGAGGAGAAGAATACTTTAAAAAGCCAGAATTAGTCAAATGGAAAAGTAGGTCCAAAAGTTCACTGAAGAAAAGAGTTATTTAAAAATTAGAATGGAGTAGATGGAAGCTAATGACTTTATAAGAAAGGAAGAAATTGTAAAACAAAACCAAAAGAATGAAAAAAATAGCAGAAAATGTGAAATATCTCATTGGAAAAACAACTGACCTGGAAAATAGATAGTGGAGAGATAATTTAAAAATTGTTGCTCTACCTGAAAACCATGATTAACAAAAGAGCCTAGACGTCATCTTCCAAGAAATTATCAAGGTAAACTGTCCTGATATTCTAGAACCAGAAGATAAAATAAAAATGGAAAGAATTCACTGATCACCTCCTGAAAGAGATGCAAAAAAGAAATCTCCTAGGAATATTGTAGCCAAATTCCTGAGGTCCTTGGTCAAGGAGAAAATATTACAGGCAGCCAGAAAGAAACAATTCAAATATTCTGGAAATACAATCAGGAAAACACAGGACTTAGCAGCTTCTCCACTAAGGGATAGAAGGACTTGGAATATGATATTCCAGAAGTCAAAGAGATAGAATTAAAACCAAGAATCACCTATTCATCAAAATTGAATGTAATACTTTAAGGGAAAAAGTGAAATTTCAATGAAACATAGGACTTCCAAGCATTCTTGTTGAAAAGACCAGAGCTGAATAGACAATTTGACTTTCAAATACAAGAATCGAGAGAAACATGAAAAGGTAAACAGGAAAGAAAATCCTTAAGGAACTCATTAAAGTGGAACTGTTTACATTCCTACATGGAAAGATGTTATTTGTAACTTATGAGACCTTTTTCCATATTAGGGTAGTTAGAGGGAATATATATATATATATATATATATATATATAGATGTGTATAGGTATGTATGTATGTGCATATTATATATGTGTAGGTATATATGTGTATATATATGTGTATGTATATATGCATACAGATGTATATATATGCATATATATATGTGTATGTCTATACACATATATACATATATACACACTTACACACACATAATTAAAGAATGAGAAAGAGATGGGGGATGGGGCACATGTTAACCTGAATATGAAAGGAGAATAGCTAAAAAAATAAAATTTACTGTTAATGGAATGTATTAGGAATAAGAGGAAAGAAGAGGTAGAGTGTAGCAAATCATCTCACATACAAGAAGGAAGAAAGAGCTTCTATAATGGAGGGGAAGAAGGGGGTGATGAAAGGAAATTGGTCCTTACTCTCATGGGATTTGGTTTAAGAATGAAATAATACACATTCAATTGGACATGGAAATCCATTTTACCCTGCAGGAAGGCAAGGGGGAAGGGGATAGGAGAGGGAAGACAATAGAAGTGTCAGCCAACTAGGGAAAGGGATGATCAGAAGCAAATAGTATTGTGAGAGGACAGGTCAAGGGAGAGAAAGGAATAAATGCAGTTCAGGATAGGACAGAGGGAAATGTGTTTAGTGTTCTACAACATAATTATGGAAGTGCTTTGCATTGTTACACATGTATGATCTATATTGAATTTTTTTTTCTCAATGAGTGTGGGTGGGGAGGGAGGGAGAGAATATGGAACTCAAAGCTTTAAGAATGAATGTTAAAAAGATTTTTAGCATACAATTGGAAATTAAGTAATACAGGCAAGGGGGTATCGAAATCTATTTTGCACTACAGGAAAATAGAGGGGAAGAGTGATGGAAGAAGGGTGGGTAATAGAAGGGAGGACACACTGGAGGAACGGGTGGATAGGATTAATGCTGTCCTAGGATGGGGGGGTGGGGAGAGATGGGAGAAAAGTTTGAATTCAAATTCTTGTGGAAGTGAATGTTGAGAATTGAAAAATAAATATATTAAGAAAAAGATTCTGGATCTCCTTTTCTAAGAGAAAAGTTTACTTTCTCTTCATAACGTTTTGTCTCTCCCATCTCTCTCATTTGATTTTTAACATCTTTTTAAAGTTCTACAAATTATTTTTGGGCAGATGACTATTTGACATTGCTCTTTGGGGTAGAATAGGGTTTCTTTTCTTCAATATCCTCCTCCGAAGCTACCCAGATCCTGATCTTTTCTATTCCCATAATAACTTTCTGTGATTGGATTCTTTCACTTTTGCCTGTGCATTTTTTCCTTAGTATTAGCTTAATTTTTGTAATTACATCTAGCCTTGGGGTATGGGGAAATATTCCCCCTAATTCCAGATGCTTCTTCAGTTCTCCTTTCTGGCCTGGAATTGAAAGCAGGACCTTCATCCTCATGTAAGTGCCCACTTCCAGCAGTGTCCCAGCCCCATTGCTTCTGCACTCACCAGGTGTATGCTGTTTCCTTCTCACCCCTGTTGCTCTCCACAACACAGCTGGGTCTAGTGTTTCTTGTCCGCAGAGGTTCACTTGATCTTCCCTAGTTTGGATGCCCAATTCTTATCCCTTTTCTGGGGAATAACATTTCCCGTGATTGGGCAGAAGCGGCTTCCCGACCCAGGCAACCCCAGTGCTTGCTGCTTGTCATTTCAGTCACTTGTGGTTTGTATGTACCCTAGCCTAGAGGGACTAAACCTTGTCCTGGAATTTTTCTTCTGATCTTCTTGAGTTGTCCCAGGAAAACACCTGTTGTGCCCCTATTCTTATTTATTTTTAGGCTCACTCTGTTCATCCTAAGATACTATTTTATCTCTTTTGTGGAGAAAATCTTGATATCTTGGGATTTTGTGACCCACTCTACCATCTTACCGGAATCATCTTTCCTTAACTTTTCTGTAATATATACTGTCCTTCTTGCTCAAACTATTTTGAGCAAAAAGAAAGGTTTGAAATCAGTTAAGCTACCTGAAGATATGGGCAATTTTTTGTCTTTGTATCTCGAGGATCTATTTTGGTGTCTGGGTTTTGGTTGGTATTTATTAAATGTTTGTTGAATCTCAAATCCCTTCTTCTCAATTAATCTTTTTGTACAGATGGTGTTCATTTATTATTTATTTTTTAACATTTAAAACTTTATGTTCTTTTCTATTTTTGGTGAAGGGAGATGAATCTTACAGTATAGTAACATTAATTTGACCCTAAATACTTTTATCATACTCGCCTTATTTGTTTCCTCAAAACTCAGGTATTTGGGGCCATTATTTGAAACCTATTCAGGGTGATGGAAAAAACCTATGCAACAGTTTTTGCCCTCAATTTTTAGTATTTCCATAGTAGAATAGAATTACAAAGAGCCAAAGCAGTATACTTGAACTAAGGGTACCATGCAGGTATATTTTTATATTTTACTCATTATAAATTAGTCAACTTTATTATCTTTCATTTATTTTACTATTAATATGTAGACCTACTTGGTGTTCATTCATCCCTCAGTTTTGAATTTGATCAATGGCATAATGGAGTGGACCTGACTTGGATGTCATTGGGGTAGAGTTGTACAAAGTCATCAGCCTCATTCTCTCCTACAGTGTCATCAAATTCCAGTGGCAAGAAAAAGTTACAATGACTGGCCATAGACAAGGATGCAGTGGATGGCCTTGACATCTTTGATATCTGACAAATCTCTAAGCAGTCCACAGCACCTGCTTGAACCACTTCATGTCCACTGGAACAAATTGTTTTAATCTACCCATTCCCCTGAGGCTCATCTTCAAATGCTTGAGGTAGATATCTCTTAACTCATTGACAGATTTGAGTCCTGTCAGTTAACCTCATCCTAGTTTAGGCTGCCTGACAATAGCATTTACCTGGGTGTGGCCACTGCAAATGCTACAGTTTCTTGGAGCCACAGGTATGGGTTGAATGATAGGTGGACACCAAAGGTGGAAGAGAAAACCTGAAAATAGCACAAGGCATTTGTGAGAATAGACCCATTTAGATGTTTCACCATAGTGTGGGGATGACATTGGCTTCTTGAAGTCTATATCAACAAAACACAACAGAAAAACTGGCATTTCTTGCCCAACTTAAAACTCTAAGTGTAGTACAATGAGAAGGCTTTATATCCATTGCTTGAGAACACCCATTCCAGTCAATTTCAGAGTGGCACATCACCATTTTGATCACAAGATGATGAGTGGTTTTTATTTGTTTTCCTTGTTGTTTTGACACTGCAACTGTCAGAAACTGATTACTAAGTTAAATAAGATTTGTGATAGGTGGCCACGGAGAAAGGACCCAAATGGGATATTTTTTAAAAGATCCTTAAGGATTTAAAGAAAGCATAAAAGAAATTTCCTGTGAATTATGATGGTTTCATAAATTACTGTAATCTGTTATCAATACTTCAAGGTTTTCTTTACTTCTTGGGAAAATGTTTTTGCAGATATGACATTCTTAAACTTGAGATAGAATCAAAGAATAATAATAGAACATTATGTGGATATTATCTTCTAGTACATTTCTGCCAAATACATTTTGAGAAGTTAATAAAAGAATATTTTCTTTATTCTTTAAGATATTAATGGAACACCTCTCATCTGTAGCACTGCAAGAGGCATTGTGGGTGACACACAGCAACATAATACAGAATTCCTAACCCTCAAGGAATATACATAAGTTTCTCCACATCATTTCCATAAGTCTCAACAATTAGGTGTCCTTAAAAGTTTAGGATTTCTATATAGCTACTTTCTTCTCACACTGACATTCTGCTTTACTTATTAAATAATTATTCAAAAGAGAAGTATATTACATGAGTAAATAAAATGAAACAAGTAAGTTTAGATATCAATTGTCTGTTAATTAGTTCGTGAAACATCTTATTACACACATGCATGCATTAAGCTTTTATGAAAATAAATAGAATATTCGTAATATTTGCTTATGTGTGTGTGATGTTTGTATTTACAATAGATGACCACAATATGCTTGGAGGTAAAGAGGTCAGTAAGGTAGCTAGGTGATACAATGGATTAAGTGCCATGACTAAAGTCAAGACGACTAATCTTCCTGAGTTCAAATTCAGCCTCTGAAAGTTACTACCTATGTGACCCTGGGCAAGTCATGTTTGCCTCAGTTTTGTCATCTGTCAAGTGAGCAGGAGAAGGAAAAAGCAAACCATTCCAGTATCTTTGCCAAAAAGTTACCCCTGATAAAAATGGGGGTGTCATGAAGACTTAGAAATGAGTGGAAATGACTAAACAACCAAAAAAAGAAATATGTTGTCATTCTCTAAATGTGTTTTTTCTGAGGAGAAATTGGACAACCATTTCTTAAAAAGTTAGCACTTGAAGTGTTCCTGCTGATTATGTGGCCCAGTACTTCTTGTTGCTCACCATTACTCCTCATCATACAAATAAGGGGACTGAACTACAAAGGTCACATGGTAAAATCATGTGTAGCAAGTCAGTATTGTCTATTCTTTTCAAATATGTTATACAGTTCCTTCATTTTGTACAATATAACTTTCTACAAATCGATCTTTGACTGTACTACTTTTGCCATTCTTGTTTTCATATGACAAGCACTATTTAGGTCTTTTCCTTTTCTGATCAGTCATCAGATGTCTTTATAACAGAGGAGCTTATATTAATACATAAGAATAAAAAGTCAAAATGAAGACCATCTGAACAACCAAGGTGGTAATAATGTATCTTATTCTTTCATTGTTAGCCTCCTTTTGCTATTATGCACAGTAGCTTGGCATGAAAGAAGCACGGGGAATGGAAACACCATCCTATTAGCTACAGAAAAGCTTGTCTGAGAGATTACTTACAAGCCTTCTTCTCAGGGGGTGCAGATAAAAGAGGAGTAATCTCTCTCATCCTCAGGACATCAATCTGAAGTCTCCAGAGTTCTGATTTTCTTGAATAAGTAATCCAATGGTGTCTCAGGGGAAAATTATGAATACTCAGCCAGAACAATTCCATTTCTCTAATTTTTGTAAGCCTTTTTAATATTGCACAAATAGAATGGAGTCACAAGTACACATAAGAAATGTACTAAAATGAGAGATAAAAACCTTGAAACATTTCCATTCTTTAAAACAGTATTTGAGGGAAATCAGAAAAAGGGTCAATGTTCCAAAAAGTCAATCTATTTTTATGCCTTATATAAAAGAATACCGTGACTTAATAAATGCAAGTAATGCCAAATAGCCTGGCAATTATGGTTTTTGTTTTTCTTCCCATTTATAGTATGATATAAATTTTTAATATTTTACTACTCTTACTGCCAGAAATGTTAGAATGTCTTTATATCTTTTGTAGTACAATCCTTTCTTCATAATTATTTTAAATGCCTGTCCTGATATACCACTATGGTAGACGAATCAGAATATTAAAAAGTCAGAAGAATGCTCTTAGGCAAGTCATTTAACTTGGCTGGGTCTCAGTTTTTCAATCTCTAAATCAAGATTTTTGGAATAGTAGACATATAAGATTCAAAGGGTCTTTCTACTTTTAAATCTATAAGTCTATGATCCTATGATCTGCAGTTATAATACAATTTTAAGATGGTGAACAGATTACTTGTGTCCCATTCAATGGGTCTCTTTCTTTTTTTCTCAAAAAATAAATGTAAATCTGATAAGAGAGGCCCTGAAATAAGTCTTAGACTGTTTCTACACAACCTTCATAAAGTTACTAAAAAAGTTTTTCAAACAAATTTACTCAATTTTGTTTTTGTTTGCATGATCTGTTTTTTCAGAGTATTTGTGATCCCATTTGGGATTTTCTCGGCAAGCATAGTCGAGTGGTTTTCCATTTCTTTCCCCACCTCATTTGTACTGGTGAGAAACTAAGGAAAACAGGGTGAGAAAATAAGGGAAATGGTTAAGTGACTTGTCAAATTCACAAAGCCTCTAAGTGTCTGAGGCTTGATTTCAACTCATGAAGATGCTTTCTGAGTCTAAGCCCTGTCTATTGAGTCATGTAACTGCCCGATCTAACAGAATTCATATTAGAAGGAGAAGTAACTTGCCTTAACAACTTTTCTTAGCTTTCATAATAAAAAAATTTACATACCCAATATCATGGATTTAAAACATGAAACATATTAATAAGCATGACAAAAATTCAATGGAATGCAGTTTAAATTATCTTGCAGAGAAAAACACTCATTCTATCTCCTTTGGTATTTTACTAATCATATTCAATAACATAGCTGTCCAGTATAGACTAATTAAAGTCAATTAAAGAACTAATAACGAGTCATTTATATAGTGTTTATCACATGGCAGGATTTTTTCTAGTTCTCAAAGATTATGATATTAAGGTATTCTTCAGAGGCACGTTTTCCATAATAATTTAGAATATTTAGATTTTATATACAGGGAAAAAATAAGACTGACCAAAAATTGTTACCTTTGCCTAAAAATAGCCTTCCCTTTCCATTTTAAAGGCCCAACCTTTATGGTGAGGGGGGAAAGGGAACAAAACCTTCCTTTAATACCTTAAAAGTCTGACACTTACTGAGAAGGGCAAAGGGGCATTAATTCTGCCAGAAAATTGGGGCTTACCATTGCTGGGAGAAAATTTAGCTCTAGGTCCTGGGAGGACTCCAGCCTCCAGAAGAGTGCTCTAACAAGATTTCTTCTGTGAGGATGTCCTGGAGGCTTGGAGACCTTGCTCTAGTTCCATTTGGGTCATCAATTACCATGATAAATATTTGCAATGCAGAGAAACCAAGGCATATAGTTTCTGAGCAGGATCATTTATTGGTAAGGCCAACAGCTGCAAATAAATGAGATCTCTTAGTCACTCAATGGCCAGGAATATGCCTTACAGAACAATTTTTTATATACTTCTACAAGGTCCAGTGATACAAACTAAATTATGGCTGTGATTGATCTATATCAGCAGCAAGAGTAGGCTTACTTTTGGCATAATCTTGCTGAGTTGCAAAAGAAAGTTTTTCAAAGTCTATGGTAAAGGAAAAACAGGTAACATCCTCTGGAATTTCTGGGAAGTTCTGTGTCAGCAGCCACATACACAAGAGTTGCCCTGCAATATGCTTATAACCAGACAAAACATCTTATGACCATCTTGTTTCAATATTTTTAGTGATTATCCCTGAGAAATGGGGAAGTTAACTCTTATAAAGAAGTCAAGCCATCTTATACACACTGATAGGAAGCATTCAGATTTTAAACCTTTAAATCAAACTAATTCTTAATTACTAACTCCAGTGATTAAAACTAAATGACATCTCTTAATTATTAACTTATTAGTAATTAATAAATAACAGTAATTTCACAGCCAGAAGGATTGCATCAAAGTTAAACTTAATAGATATGATAGAAATAATTATGTTCAGACCCTCTATACAAATTCTAAACGGGAATATAAATTGACTGCTTGGAATGATTTGGAGCTATTCTGTTTAGGGGAAAAGCTTAATAGCCTTTTTGATGTAAATAACTATTTGTATAAAATCTAGTTGAAGGCAAGATAAATGAATTTGACTTTCTAGGATCACTTGATTTTGTAGAAATGTGCTCTTCTTCCAATTATCATTCAATATTTGTTGAAGTGAAATGTTTAGATTTGCCTATTTTGTTAAAAGTTATTAAATGTGTTTACATAAACTTGACCAGAAAAAAATGAAAATGACCATAGAATCATAGACAAATATTATTATTTCCACAGGAAATATTACAGATGGGGAAATTATGGGAGAATCCAAAAGTATTATTGGAAATGAATCAAATACAGCAGATATGAAGATTTTGGATTATCAAAAGAAGTCTATATGAAATATATTCAAGATTATCTACTATAGAGGCATTATAAAAATAACTTTTATTTGACCTTCAATGAAAAAAAAACCAGCCTAGATTAAAATCCTATCCCTGAGACAAACTAGCTGAACAAACTTGGCAAGTCACTTATCTTATTAGTGTTTTGGGTTGGTAGTAGTAGTTTTCTTACTTGGGAAAAAATCATGGGTTCAATCCTTATTATCTAATAAGAACATAAAACAAGAGGAGTAGAAATATTAATGACTGAAGACTAACATATTGC
>CM053769.1:633500479-633522979 GCA_028658325.1 Potorous gilbertii
AAATAAAAAAAAAGAAGTTCTGAAAGTCTTGTTTAGAATTTTCAAATGAGAATAGTACAGTAATTGAGGGTAAAATCAAATATATATGTATATAATATATATGCATATATACTGTAACTTAGAAAATTGTCGTTAATTTTATACCATAAAGAGACAAATGTTAGATGTAATATTTCATATTATTCTATTATGTATTTGGAAACCCTAGCCAACAATAAGATCATAAGATGCTTTAATCTAAAAAGTTGTTTCTTACAGATGAATTTAATTTTCTTCCTTGAAAGTTTTAGGGAGTTCTATATAGTATTGATGTAGACTTTGAAATAACTTAAATAAGTCTTACCTCTTATCTGAATTACTATAATCTTATATTTTAGGAAAGCAGTGGGATATATTGGAAAGTACTTTGGTGTAAATCAGGTCCATTGCATTCTCATATGTACATTGCCACTTACTAAATATATAAATGTGAATATTTCAGTTGTAATAATTTAAGTAAATCCTTAATTAGTGACTATTGTGCATATATCCCTGATATAAGTAATGGCAGAGCTGTGGAGCTTTGTTGTTGTTGTTCAGTCATTTAAATCATGTCTGACTGCATTTGACTGCATTTGGTGATTTCTTAGTGGAGGTAATGGAATGGTTTGTCATTTCCTTATCCATCACATTTTATCGACGAGGAAATTGAGGCAAACAAGGTGAATTGACTTACCTAGGGTCACAGATCTTGTAAGTGTCTGAGTCCAGATTGAACTCAGGAAGATGATTCTTCCTGACTGCAAGCCCTGAATTCTAACCACTGAGTCATCTAGTTGCCCCTAGTAGAGAACCTACAAAATTTAGATAGCTACATATCCCCATTCTCTTTGAGATTACCATGTCTTGGCCTAATAGATACCAATAAGAATAGAATGATCAAGACACAATAAGACATACAGAGATCCACAACATAATGCTAATATATTCCACGTCTAGGTGGAGTTGGAGAGAAGTATAGTTCCTTGTCCAGTAGAGCAGAGAAGTCTTTAGAGAGAAAGCAATAAATCAATTAACTTTACTAATGAGTAACCAACCATTAAACTGGCACATTGCTATGTGCCAATCACTGTGCTCAGCTTTGGGGATACAAAGTAAAGCAAAGAAGAAGTCTCTGCTCTCAAGAAATATGTTGTCAAATTTTTCAAGACAATATGCAAACAACTGTAGACAAACTGGTTATATACAGGATAAATTAGAAGTAATCAACAGAAGGATGAAACTAGAATTAAAAACAATGGAAAAGATTTCCTATAAGCAGAATTTTAGTTGACACTTGAAAGAAGCCAGGGAGTAGAAATGAGGAAGAAGAACATAACACATTACACAACTATTGTATACACGGTACTATTCTAGGTCCTAAGACAAAAACAAAAAACAAAACAAACAAACAAACAAAAAACCTGAACAAATACCCAATTCCTATTTGACTTTGACTTCGCAAGAAATGATGCAATTCAAAAGATATAAAGGTGAGAATAGAGTCAGCAAAGATAGAGAAGAAGAAGAATCAAGAGGATAAGTTGTCTGGAAAACAGACAGGATAGATTAAAGCAATTTGGAATAAATCTGGAAAGGTTGGTGATGCCTGACTCTTCATGACCCCATAGACCATGGCATGCTTTGTCCTTCTATTCACAAATATCTTTTGAAATCTGTCCAATTTCATGTTCATTCCTTCCATGATACTGTCTCATTCTCTGCAATCTCTTTTCCTTTTTACCTTCAACCTTTCCCAAGATCATATCTTTTCCAATGAGTCCTATCTTCCCATGTTACCAAAGTATTTAAGCTTCAGTTTCAGTATTTGATCTTCCAGTGAATACCTTGAATTAAGTATTGGCTGTTAATGGACTTCCTGTCCTTGCTTTCCAATGGACTCTCAGAAGATTTCTCCAGTACCACATTTCTGAGCATCAATTCTGTGGCACTCAGCTGTCTTTATAGGACACTTCTCACAGCCATACTTGGATAAACTTGAACTTTTGTTGGAAAGCTGACATTTCTTATTTTTGGTATGCTTTCCTGATTTTCCATAGCTTTCCTTTTTTTGTGATTAGCACTCTTATTCATGTGATTGTTTAGTAATCTATTTATTTTCAGTTTTCAATATCCATTTCCCCAAGATTTTGAGTTCCAGATTTTCTCCTTATCTCTTCCCTCCGCACACCCTGATATAACATGAATTCTAATTACCCCTTTTCCCCAGTCTGCCCTCCCTTTTATCACCCTCTCCCTTATTTCCTTCCCTTTTACTTTCTTGTAGGTCAATATAGATTTCTATTGCCCATATACTTTATTTTCCAGTTGCATGTAAAACCAATTTTAACATTTGTTTTTAAAAGTTTGATTTGCAAATTCTCTTTCTTTGCCCCTCTCCACTTACCCTCATTGAAAAGTCAAGCAATTCAATATAGGTTATATCCATGTAGTTACGCAAAACATTTCCATAATAGCCATGTTGTGAAAGACTAACTATTCCACCCCCGATTATTCTGTTTTCTCCTTTGACCCTGTTCTTTTTCTAAAGTATTGCTTTGGACTAACATCTTCCTCAATCATTCCCCCTTCTCCTCTTCTCTCTTACTTTCTTGTACCCAATTGAGTGTGTATGTTATACCCTTATTAAGCCAAATCTGATGAGAATAAGGTTCACTCATTCCCTCTTACTTCCCAACTCTTATTCATCATTGTGAAATCTTTTTTTACCTCTTTTATTTGAGATAAGTTACTCCTTTCTATCTCTCCCTTTCTCCTTCTGCCAATATATTTCTCTCTCACCCCTTAATTTTATTTTTAGAAATACTTCCTTCACATTCAACTAACCCTGTGCCTTCTATTTACCTGTTTCTATATATCTATGTATCCATTTATCTATCTATCTATATATATACGTGTATATATATATATATATACATATATATACATATATATATCTGTCTATCAACTACCCTATACCAAGCAAGATCTCATGAGCTACAAGTATCACCTTTCCATGTTGGAATGTAAACAGTTCAACTTTACTAAGTCCTTTATGATTTCTCTTTAGTGTTTACCTTTCATGCTTTTCTTGATTCTTGTGTCTGAAAGTCAAAGTTTCTATTCAGCTCTAGTCTTTTCAACAAAAATGCTTGAAAGCCCTGTATTTCACTGAAATGCCATCAATCCCCCAGCCCTGAAGTATTATACTCAGTTTTGCTGAGTAGGTGCTTCCTAGTTTTCATCCTAGCTCCTCTGACCTCAGAAATATCATATTCCAAGCCCTTCAGTCCCATAATGTAGAAGCTTTTAGATCTTGTGTTATCTTCATTGTATTTCCACAATACACAAATTGCTTCTTTCTGCTTGCTTGCAATATTTTCTCCTTGACCTGGGAACTCTGGAATTTGGCTACAATATTCATAGGAGTTTTCCTTTGGGGATCTCCTTCAAGAATGGTGGATTCTTTCACTTTTTATTTTACCCTCTACTTGTAGAATATCAGGATCTTTTCCTTGATTATTTCTTTAAAGATGATGTCTAAGCTCTTTTTAGATCATGGCTTTCAGGTAGTACAATAATTTTAAAAATATCTCTCTTAGATCCATTTTCCAAGTCAGCTGTTTTTCCAATAAGATATTTCACATTGCCTTCTTTTTTTTCATTCTTTTAGTTCTGTTAATAATTTCTTGATCTCGTGAAGTCATTAGCTTCCATTTGCTCTATTCTAATTTTTTAATGAATCATTTTCTTCAGTGAGCTTTTGGACCACCTTTTACGTTTAGTCAATCCTGCTTTTTAAGGCATTCTTATTCTCATTATATTTTTGGACCTCTTTTTTCATTTGGGTTAGTCTATTTTTAAAGTGTTATTTTCTTCACCATTTGGGGGATCTCCTTTAGCAAGATATTGACTCAATTTTCATGATTTTCTTGCATCACTCTCATTTATTCCTCTTCCCAATTTTTCTTCTTCTCCTCCCACTTTGTTTTCAAAATTCTTTTTGAGCTCTTCCTCGGCCTGATACTAGTTCATATTTTACTTGGAGGTTTTAATATAGAAGTTTTGACTTTGTTGTCTTCTTCTGTTGTATGTTTTTATCTTCTTCACTAAAATAGACTCAATAGTCTGAGTTTTCTTATGCTGTTTGCTCACATTCCTAGCCAGATACTTTGCTTTTTAACTCTGTGTCAAGATAGGACTTTTCTTCTAGTGAGGGTAGGGGTTGGTGTCAGGGTACTGTCTCAGGCTTCAGGGGTTTTGTTTCAGCAATTTGATCCCCCAACATCTGTGGGCCCAGAGTTCTAGAAGCAGCTAGCCTCACTGCCACTGCCACCAGTGCTGATGCTGCTGCTATCAAAGTTATAGCTTCCTCCTCTCTCCCAGGTCTGGGACCAGATCCTTGCCAGACCAGGTCCCAGAGTATATTCCCACCAACCTTCTATGCTGTCTTTGTGGTTTGTGGGTTGAGAAGTCTGGAAACTGTCACAGCTGCCAATGAATCAGTCCCCTAAGACCTATCTCTACCTTGTCTGTGCTGCCACAGCCCACACTGAATCTGCCTTGCTCCCAGTCCAGTGCAATAGATGCTTCCTGTCAACCTTCCAGGTGGCCTTGAGCTGGATATTTGTTTCACTCCCTCATTCTGTGAGTTTTGCCACTCTAGAATTTCCTTAGAGTCATTTTTACAGGTATTTGGAGTGGTTTGGGGGGAAGAGTTCAACTAAGTCCCAGTTCTTACTCCACCATCTTGGCTCTGCCCTCCCACAGTTTTCCTTCCAAGGAGAAAGTGTCTTTTAATTTCAGGACTTCATTTACCATCTGAAATGATCTTAAAGTCCAACAATGTAAAATCTTATACTGCTTTCATTTCCTCTCCTTCCATTTGCCAGGAAGTGATGGGAGCATTTGCCAAAATCTTAGGATATTTTTAATGTTAAGCTTCAAGCCAGTTTTTGCACTGTCTTCTTTCACCTTCATCAAGAGATTTCTTGATTCTTCTTCACTTTCTGCCATCAGAATATGATCATATGCATATCTGAGATTGTTGAAGTTCCTCCCAGCAGCATTAATTCCAGCTTTTGATTCATCCAACCTGCATTTGGCATGATGTATTCTGCATATAAATTCAGTTAATAAGGTGATAATGTACAGCCTTGTCATGCTCCTTTTTCAATCTTAAAACAATCAATTTTTCTGTGTGTGGTTCTGTTACTTCTTGACTGCAAGAAAGAAGTAAGATAATCACATACTGTCACCTTTTTGAGAACTTGCCCATTTTGTTATGATCCACAAAGTGAAAGGTTTGGGTAGTCAGTTAAGTTGATGTTTTTGTTTTTGCTTTTGTTTTTTTTCCTAGACTTCCCAGACTGTCTGCAGAGAATGTTGGTAATTTGATCATAAGTTCCTCTACATTTTGAAAACAAACTTGTGCTTCTGATAATTCTTTGTTTGCATATTTCTGAAGCCTAGTTTGCAAAATCTTAAACAGAATTTTACTGGCATGTGAAATGAGCACAATTACTTAGTACTTTGAAAATTCTTTGGCATTGCCTATCTTTAGGATTTGGGTGTAAACTAATCTCTTCAAATCCAATGGTCAATATTGAGTTTTCCAAATTTGCTGGCATATTCAGGGTAGCACTTTAGTCACATAATATTTTGGGATTTTAATTACTTTAGTTGAATTCCATTATTATTAACAATGCTTCCTAAACTCCACTTTACTTCACTCTCCAGGATGTCTGGCTCTTGATTAGTAACCATACCATCATGAATATCAGCAATTTTAAAATTTTTCCTGCAAAGTGCTTTTGTGTATTCATGCTGCCCCTTCCTAATATCTCCTGTTTCTATTATATCCCTACCACTTTTTACTCTTCCATGCCCATTTTTGCATGAAATAATCACTTGATATATCTAATTTTCTTAAAGAGATCTCTTGTCTTTCCCATTCTATTGTTTTCTTCCTTTATTTTTTGCATGGATCATTTCATCTCTCCTTGCTATTCTCTGGATTGCTGCATTTCATTTGGGTATGTATTTCCAATTCTACTTTACTTCTCACTTATCTTCTTATTTTAGGCCAACTATAAAGCTTTAATAGACAGCTATTTTGCTTTCTTGCTCTTTTCTTTCCTTTGAAACATTTTTGTTGTTGCTGTTGATGTTTTGCCTCCTTACTTCATTGCAAATCTCTGTCATAGCTCTTCAGGCACTCTATCTGCCAGATCTATTCCCTTAAATCTACTCATCACTCCCGTTTCATATTCAGTAGGAATATTATTTAGATCATACCTATATGGTCTGACATTTTTTCCTACTTCCTTAAAGTTATATCTGAATTTTGCAATAAGAATCTCATGATCTCAATCCCAGCCTGTTTTAAGTCTTATTTTAACTAAAGTATAGAACATCTCCTCATTCATAGCAAACTATATAATCAATCTGATTTCTAAGTTGACTACCTGGTGATGTTTAGGTATAGAGTCACTTTTTGGGTTGTTGAAAAATAATGTTTGTTATGCGGAGCAAGTTATCTTGACAAAAATCTATTAATTTCAGGCCAAACTCACTCGTTATTCCAACTGTATTTTGATTTCCTAATTTGATTTAGCATTCCAATCCTCTGTGATGAGTGAGACATTTTTTTAATGCTATTTCTAGAAGATGTTGTAGGTCTTCATAGAAGTAATCAATTTTCTCCTCTTTAACATTAGTAGTTGGGTCATAGACTAGCATTACTGTGAAAGTGAATGGTTTGTGTTGCATTCAAATAGATATAATTCAGTCATTTTTGAGATTATACTTCTTTTCTTATTGCTTTTCTTACCATTATATTCACTATGAGTGTTGGGCTACTCCAATTCTTCTAAGAGATTAATGCCCGCAGTAGTATATGTAGCAACCATTTTTATTAAATTCTTCCATTCCCATTCATTTAAATTCACTGATATCCAAGATGCCAATGTTTAATCATTCCATCTCCTGTTTGACTGCATTGAGCTTACCTTGGTTCATATATTACATTTCAGGTTCCTATACAATACTGATATTTACAGCATTAGACTTTTCTTTTCTCACTAGATGTATCCACAGCTGAACTTCCTTTCAGCTTTGCCCCAGTCATTTTATTAGTACTGGAGCTCCTTATATTTGTCTGCCATTCTTCTGCCATAGCATATAGAACCCCTTTCAACCCTAAGGGCTTATCTTCCAATGTCATTTTTTTATTATTATTTTAGTAATGTCCGTGGGGTTTTCTTGGCAAAGATATTACAGTAGTTTGCCATTTCCTTCTACAGTGCTTCACCTGTCAAAACTCTCCACTATGGATTTTCCATCGAGGATAACCCTATATGGCATAGTTCATAGTTTTATTGAACAATACAAACCCCTCCATCACTACCAAGCAGTGATCTAAGAAGGTGGGATGAGAGTTGAGTTATTTTTTAGTCATGTCCAACTCTTCATGATCACATTTGGGGTATTCTTGGAGTGATTTGCCATTTCCCTCTCCAGCTCATTTTATAGATGAGGATACTGATGCAAACAAGGTTAAATGACTTGTCCAGGGTCACATAGCTAGTCAGTATCTGGGGTCAGATTTGAACTCAGGAAAATGAGTCCTCCTGACTCCAGGCCCAGCACTCTATCTAGTGTAACACCTCTCTGAATGTTACTCTGGAGGAAATAGTATGTCACTGAAGGTTTTCCAGGAGATGAGTAACAGGGCCAAATGTACGCATAAGAAAGATTATTCAGGGGCTTTGTTAAGCATATTTAACTAACTTTGTTAACATACTTAATTACTTGAATATGTTTAGATAATGGATTGGAGAAATAAGAGAGCAGAGACTGGATATCCTGCAAGGCAGTTCTTAAATTAGTATAGGCAGGTGGTTATGATGTCTAATACTATGGTAAGACTAGCAAGAATAGAAAGGAGGTATTGAAAAAATGCTGAGAAGCTAGTCTTGATAAAATTTGTCACCATACCTGAGCTGAACTTCTGTTTCTATTGAAAGAGAGAATCAGACTAGATGATAAAGTTCTCACTGGAATAGATACCTCCTAACAACTCAGGAGTGTGCTGGAGCTGACTCAGACTTGCACCCAAGAACCTATTGTTAAATTTTCAATGTGAATATTTATGTCTCAGAAATGTGCAGACACTACAAATCAGGACTGAATTGTCCAGACTTAAAAAAATGTCAGAGAAAATATTAATAATATAGTTTAAAATTAATAGTGCATCAGGTGTACAGAGCTGGATTTTCTTTTCTTCAGAGAGAAAGCTTTTAAACATTTCCCATCATACCTTTGCCAGGAGTTCATTTCTAATAGTATTTTGGTCCAAAAGTATTTGGCTTATTGAGGAAATAAAGAAAATTATATCTTATAAAGCCTATACAAAATGTTCCAGTGTACTGATATCACCAGGTGAAGTGTATAACCAATGATGAATGGTATCATAAAAATACAAAAAATCTACAAAAAGCAAAGAAGGAGTGGAAGAGTGGTTGGAACATTGGCCTTGGAGTCAGAATGACCTGAGTTCATATCCAGACTCAGACACTTACTAGCTCTTTGACCCTGGGCAAGTCACTTAACTCTAATTCCCTCCAAAAATAACAATGAATATTTTTTTTTAAAGCTGGGCTGCCAGAGTCACAGATTAGAGTAGACAGGAGAAGAAATCAGAAGGCCTTGGGTAAACATGGAAGAAAGAAGAACATACGACATGATATAGCTATCTAGAGTAGTATAACTGATCTCAGAAGATTCCAGAACCTAGTGTGATGTTTCAGTAGTTGTCAGGCAACTTTAGTCATCAGTTCTTTATTTGCTTCTAAGGAATCCCAGGGAAAGATACATATTCAGATATACCTGCACACTAATTCTCCATGATTATGAATGTGAGTTCTAAAGGGATTGAACCAACACATTATGTTGGAGAATCAAAAGAAATGAAGGGGAATTTGATCATAATTCACTTGGAGGTTTGGGGGGTTGTAATTAATTGTGTACAGAATAAAAAATTTTGTATTTCTTGATTCGCTTCATACACACAAATCCAAGGGAATCCACAAGAAATTAGAAGGCCAAAAAAATTAGGGAGTGCCAAAGACTGTTCAACCATTGCTTCCCCTAAGTTACATTAACTTTATGTTCTATCAATTTTTGTGCAATGCCCTCTGTGATGTGAGGTGCCCTCATGGTCAAAGATGAGTGCTACTTTTGACTTAGCCACCTCATTCAAACTAGCCATCAACTCATATACACCATTTAACATAGACACAGCATCAGTATTCAGTTAATACTTGCTGTCCTGTGTGAGGTCATATACAAGTAAAACACCACTGTTTCTTTCTTTTTTTAATTAATTAATTTTTTTTTAATTTTCAGTGTTCTACATTCACAACTATATAACTTAGATTATTATTTTCCCCTCCTTTCCCCCTACCCCCACGCTTCCTCCCCAAGATGGCACACAATTTTATATAGGTTCTACACAAATATTTTTATTAAATACATTTTCACTATATTCATTCTGTGTAGAAGAGTTAAATTGAATGGGAGAAATCATATAACCAAGCAAAACGTAATACACATAAACAAAAATGATCTGCTACATTCTGGGATTGAGTTCCATAGTTCTTTCTCTGGATGTAGAAGACATTATGCCTTAGAAGATCATTGGAAATATTTTTTTAAGTCCTTGCATTATTATGAATTTCCAAGTCTACCAGAAAAAATTCTTGCACACTGTGGTCATTGCTGTGCACAAAGTTCTCCTGGCTTGCTCCTTTCACTCAGCATCAGATCATATAAGTCTTCCAGGCCTCTCTGAAATCTTCCTGGCCATCCTTATAGTGCAATAGTATTTCATTACATTCATATACCATATTTTATTCAGCCATTTCCCAGTTGATGGGTATCCCCTTGATTTCCAGTTTTTGGCCACCTCAAAGAGTGATGATGTAAATATTTTGGTACATGTGGAACCCTTTTTTATGATCTCATGGGAATATGATCCTAGAAGCAATATTGCTGGGTCAAAGCGTGTGCATATTTTTGTAACACTTTGGGCATAGTTCCAAATCACTATCCAAAATGGTTGGATCAGCTCACAACTGATGTGTTGAACAATGTGTTGATGTTCCAACTCTCTCTCATCTTTTCCAACATTTAGCATTTTTCTGTTCTCTCTTGTTTGCCAATTGGATAGGTGTACTGTGATACCTCAGAGTTGTTTTGATTTGCATTTCTCTAATCAAAAGTGATTTAGAGCATTTTTTTCGTGTAACTATAGATATCTTTAATTTCTTCCTCTAAAAATTGCCTGTTCATAACGTTTAACCATTTATCAGTTGGGCATTAATTGTGCTTTTTACATTTGACTCAATTCTCTATATATTCTAGAAATGAGGCCTTTATTACTGACATTAGCTGTAAAAATTCTTTCCCAGTTTTCTACATCCCTCCAATTATTGGTTGCATTGGGTTTGGTTGTGCAAAAACTTTTCAATTTAATATAATCAGAATTTTCCATCTCACATTTCACAATGCTTTCTATCTCTTCTTTAGTCAAAAATTCTTCCCTTCTCCATAAATCTGATAAATACACTATTCCTTGCTCCATCAATTTGTCTACAGTATCAATTTTTATACCTAGATCATGTACCCATTTGGATTTTATTCTTGTTTATAGTGTCAAGAATTAGTCTATGCCTAGTTTCTGTCACACTTTTATCCAGTTTTCCCAGCAAGTTTTGTCAAACAGCAAGTTCTTATCCCAGACGCTGGGGTCCTTGGGTTTATCAAACAGTATATTGCTATATTCATTGTCTACTGTGTCTTGAGTAGCTAGCATATTCCACTTATCTACCCTTCCGTTTCTTTGCCAGTACCAAGTGGTTTTGAAAATTGCTGCTTTATAATTTGAGGTTTGGTAGCCCTAGGCCACCTTCCCTAGCATTTCTTTTCATTAGTCCTCTTGATATTCTAGACCTTTGTTCTTCCAGATGAATTTTGATATTACATTTCTAGCTCTAGAAAACAATTATCTGATAGTTTCATTGGTGTGACAATAAATAAGTAAATTAATTTAGGTATAATTGTCATTTTTATTATGTTGGCTCAGCCTACCCATGAGCAGCTGATGTTTTCCACTTACTTAGATCTGACTTTATTTGTGCAAAAACTGTCTTGTAGTTGTGTTCCTATAGTCCCTGGGTTTATTTTGGCAGGTAAATCCTGGAATATTTTATAGTGCATACCCTAGCTTTAAATGGGATTTCTCTTTCTATCTTTGGCTGTTAGGCTTTGTTACTAATATATAGAAATGCAAAACATTTATGTGGGTTTATTTTGTAACTTACAAATTTAGCAGAGTTGTTTATTATTTCAGGTAGGTTTTTATTTGATTCTCTGAGATTCTTTATTATCATATCATTTGCAAAAAGTGATAACTTAGTTTCTTCTTTGACTATTCTAATTCCTTCCATTTCTTTATCTTGTCTAATTGTTATAAGTAACATTTCTAGTACCATATTGAATAGTAGTGGTGATAATGGACATCCTTGTTTCACCCCTGATCTTATTGGAAATGCATCTAGTTTATCTGCATTGCATATAATTCTTGCTCAAGTTTTTAGGTAGATACTGCTTATTACTTTGTGGAAAGTTCTATCTATGCAATTCAATATCTATGCAATCCAATGTTTTTATTAGGAATGGGTGTTGTGTTTTGTCAAAAGCTTTTTCTGTATCTATTTAGATAATCATGTGGCTTCTGTTAGTTTTGTTTTTGATATGATCAATAATGCTAATAGTTTTCCTAATATTGAACCAGTCCTGGACTCCTGGTATGAATCCTATCTGATCATAAAGTATCATTTTTGGGATAAGTTGCTATATTCTGTTTGCTAAAATCTTATTAAATTTTTTGCATCTATGTTCATTAGAGAAATTGGGCTATAATTTTCTTTCTCTGTTTTGTCTCTTCCTGGTTTAGGTATCAAAACCATATTTGTATAAAAGAAAGAATTTGGAAGTACTCCTTCCTCAATTTTCCCAAATAGTCTATATAATATTGGAATTACCTTTTCTTTAAAATTTTGATAGAATTCTCTTGTAAATCCATCTGG
The DNA here is from genome assembly GCA_028658325.1 of Potorous gilbertii. Classification (NCBI taxonomy): domain Eukaryota; kingdom Metazoa; phylum Chordata; class Mammalia; order Diprotodontia; family Potoroidae; genus Potorous; species Potorous gilbertii. The sequence goes on from CM053769.1 coordinate 633,512,650, forward strand.
CCATGGAGATTTTTTTCCTGGGGTATTCATTGAAGGTTTGCTCAATTTCTTTTTCTGAGATGGGGTTGTTTAAGCATTCATCTTCCTCTTCCATTAATGTGGGCAATTTATATTTTTTAAAATACTCATGCATCTCGTTTAGATGTTCAAATTTATGGGCAAAGTAATTTCTAATTTTTGTTTTAATTTCCTCCTCATCGGAGGTGAGTTCACGCCTTTCATTTTTGATGTTGGTAATTTCCTTTTCTTCTTTCTTATTTTTTTATTCAAATTGACCAAAGATTTATTAATTTCATTAGTTTTTTTTTCATAAAACCAACTATTAGTTTTATTTATTAGTTCAAAATTTTTTCTTAATTTCAGTTTTATTTATCTCTCCTTTGGTTTTCAGTATTTTTACTTTGGTATTTAGTTGGAGATTTTCAATTTGCTCTTTTTCTACCTTTTTCTGCTGTATGCCCAAGTCTTTCATCTCCTCTTTCTCTATTTTGTTCATGTAGGCACTCAAAGATATAAAATTTCCCCCAAGAACTGCTTTTGTAGTATCCCATAAGATTTGATAGGTTGTCTCATTATTGTTATTCTTTTGAATGAAGTTTTTGATTGTTTCTATGTTGTGTTGTTTTACCCACTCCTTCTTTAGGATTAGATTATTTAGTTTCCAATTAATTTTTGGCTTATCTTTCCGTGCACTTTTATCATGTATAATTTTTATTGCATTATGATCTGAGAAAGATGCCTTGACTATCTCTGCCTTTCTGCACTGGATTGTGAAGTTTTTATGCCTGAGAACATGGTCAATTTTTGCCATGTAGCATTGCTTGAGGGCACCAAGAGTTTAAGTACTTTGCCTTTAAGAGTCACTTCACCAAGTGTGGTACAGAATTTTCACCCAGATCTTCCAAACCCTGAAGTAAAGGCCCTATCTTGTATTATTCTGCCTCTATTGGAAATCTCATGCATTTTTTTAAATTATGTTAAACATTTTTCTAACCCCAAAACAAGATCTTTACTTGAAAGATGAGATTAAAGGCTTGGAGTAAATTAGGAAAAGAGATATGAAATTCCCTCCATCAACAAATGAAGGCAATATGTTTTTATAAAGTATTTACTATGTGCCAGGTACTGTGCTAAGTACTAATGAAACAAATAAGATTTTAAACAGTCCAAGCTTTCAAGAAACTCACAATCAAATGAAGATAAAAACATGCAAACATTATGTGTGTGTGTTTGTGTGTGTGTGATACACAGAATAAATTGAAAGTAATCTCATACAAGTCACTAGCATTAATGAGGACCTGAAAATGTCTCTTGAATGAAGGCATGGAAGCCAAGAAGCATAGATGAAGTGGAAGAGTATTCAAGGCATAGGCAGTTGCCTATATCAGGAAAAAAAATAGATGGAGTAGGGAAGGGGATGACGATGCAGGAAGAACCATAAGTCAGTCATTGTCACTGGATCATAGCATATACAGAGGGGAAGACAAGATAATGAGACCAAATAGGTAGGAACAGTCAGGTTTTGAAGGATTTTCAAAACCAAAGGCTCTTATATTTAATTCAATAATTAATAATTAATTATTGAATATGGGAGTCACATAGCCAGATCTATGTTTTAGTTTGACAGCTAAGTGGATGATGGCCTGAAATGGGAAGAAATAAGGCAGGAAAATGTATTGAAGGTTATTGCAATATCTGATTCATGAAGTGGTGACTTTATCAGAAGAGTAGTTCTATTATTATAATATTTTCTTATTACTTCAACTGTAATAGGAAAGTTTAGTAAAGGAAAGAGCTGGGGTGTAGGAAGGAAGGTAGGTAGCTTTACAGGCAAATAATAAAAAAGTCTGGAGAGTCTGAAATGGAGCCAAGAAAGGAATGAAAACATACCTGTCCTGAGAGTTTGCCTTAAAGTAGAAGGTTTGAGAGGAACTAGACAATCAGAGGGAATGGACCAAGGACACAGGGAATATTGAGTGTTAAAAGTCTAGAAGTGGAATTTACTTCCAGATTAAGGAACCTTCTTAGAGAACGTTCAGAAGCTCAGGGGTAGAACCTTAAGAAGAGTAAAGTCATAGCTGGCCTGGACATTTTCCTTAGTAAAGAGATTCCTGAAATAGTTTTCTCAATAATTTTAGTCACTAAATAGAAGAAAAGTATAGGATGATAGTTTGGATGGGCAAATCAAATAGTTTTATTTGGGGGAAGGGGATCGGTGAGACAACTGATGTTAAGTGATTTCCCAAGGTCACATAGCTAATGTCAATTACCAAAGGCTGTCTTTGTGTTCAGGTTCTCCTGACTCCAGAGTAGGTATTTTATTCACTGTGCCACCTATCTGTCCCTAAGCAGGTTTCTTTTGTTTTGTTTTTAAGGTTAGAAAGGGCCCGGCTGTGTTTTAGGTGCCTAGAAGCAACAGGTAGACAGGCAGATATTGAAGGTTATTAGCAAGAGTGAGGATGATAAAGGGTATGATATGCTGGAGAAAATGGGATGAAAGGGGGATCAATTCTGTTTTCAGAGAGGTTTTCCTTGGCAAGCAAAACAGTCATCATGTGAAACCACTGAAGAAGAAAATAGTGGCAAAAGGCATCTACCTGGGTGACATGAGATAAGATACAAGGGAGAAAAGGTAGCTGTAGGCAAATCATCTCAAATTTTACAGTGAAATATAAAGCAAGTTTCTCAGCTAAGGAGGAGACAAGAAGAGTGTCATGGGAGGGCTGACAAACAAAGAAACATTTGGAAAAACTTTTGTGGTGAGTACAGTAGTGAATAAATCAAGGACATGTCAAAGATTGTCTTCTTCCAGGTACATTTGATATTACATAGCATAAAGTTGTAGTGGACCTTGTCAACTCTTTTTTGTAACTTTCTCTAGCTTTGTACAGTAGCATATGAACAAGAGTGAAGGAAGGAGATAGTAGGAATAATCTAAGGTTGAGACTTGACCAGGGATGATCAACAATAGAATAAAGGGAAAGGAATTTGAAAGAAGATAGAGTAGAATTGAAGTGATTCACCAAGAATGGGAAGGGAGTAAGGAAAGGAGGTGACTGTAGTTAGTGCAGGGATGATGGCCTGAGAAAGAAGCGAAGAGTAGGAAGGGATTTGAGATTTTGGTGACAATGAAGAACAGGGATAGGAGTTTTAAAACAAAGAGAAATATAGAATGAGAAAAGATTATAACCATGTAACTTCATGTTAATATATTTATAGATGCATTACTCTTTATTCTAGACACAAGTTTTGTAGAACTAATCCTTTTATCAAGGGGATTTGGTTTTTGAAGTTTGGATTCAGTCAGAGCCATCCTTGAGAATCTAGAGGGCCACATGTGGCCTTGAAGTCGTAGGTTCCCCACCCTTGTTCATCTCATAAGTGATTCCTTGATTCTGGTTCCTTTCCTTTCCAATCCATTCTGCCTATTACTGTCAAACTAAGTTTCCTTATGGGAAAGATCATAATCATGTCATTCTCTTTTTCAAAACCCTTTAATAGGTTTCTATTGTTTACTGTACAACATCCTAGACTCCTAGTCTGTTAACTAAAGGATTTACTCCTTGTACACGCTGAAATGCCCTCCCATCTCTCACCATTTGCTTTCCCTCTTCCTGTCTCTGCCTACTGAAATCCTAAATGTCCTCATCCCAAACTTCCCCATGACATCTTCACCAACTCACTCCCCATGGAAATACTTTCTCTTTCAAATAAGACTTTGCTCATCTTTCAATATACATTCTAGTTTGAATTACAGTTATATATCCAGGTGTTTTCTTTTAATCTTCTCCGGTATACTGCAAATTGGATGATAATGAAGAAAATGTTTTATATATCATTGTATTACCTGACAACCAAATACTGTTCTTTGTGCATGTGAACCACTTAATAAATATTGTTTGAACCATGTTGTTATACTAAAGAACAGAGTTTTTATCGTTTTCCTTCAGCTTTTGATACAGTTGAAGAACAAGGTTGAAATTTATAGTGCTGAATAACAAGTATAAGAAAATGAAATTCTTTGTCTCTGATTAGCTGAAAACAATCAGGACTCTCCTTAGAAAGAATATTAAGGACTAGATGGAAGCCTATAGCAGATGATAAAAACTGACTGTTTTTGTCTCAAAAATTGTGAACATGCCATTGTGATTTTTTTCCTTGTTTTTGTTTCCCCCTCTCCATCTCAGTCCAGAGATTTAGGGTGAATTGAAACCAGCATTCTACTCATGCCTAAGTGGAAAACTTAGTGAATTTATTCAATGACTGATAAAAGTTAATGATTTGTAAGGAACATGTAGTAAAAAGTAAGTGAGTAAGAAATGGTTTGAAAATATAAATGTATTTGATAGTCACCAGTACTCTATTATAATAAAATGGTAAGGGAATCTAACCAATTATAGGTAAGGACTTCATATTCCTTTTTTAAAAATGATATTCTCATCTCCAAATTAAACCATAACCAATTGACCATCATTGTGGAGCAATTTAAAAAAAATAGTTTTATTCTAAAATCCAGATTAGATAAAATGAGTGGAAAATGATGAGCTACTCAAATTTGAGGAGGACAAACTTGAAGAACCCAGAAACACTGTAAATTCACACTTCCTACAAATTCCAGTTGCATATCTAAAAATAGATCATGAAAGCTGGGAAAAAGAATGACAATCTCAAAAGTTTTTTCCAAAGAAGATAGAAATACTTTGAATGGAATTCTGAAAATTTTCTTTTGAGTTTTGGTGGCACAAATGTGACTAATAGAAAAACCATGGCAAAACAAAATAATTCAGAAAAGCTGGTATCTTTTGTAGTCATCCTGCATGAATCTACTACTCCATAGTATTTCATTTAGAACAAAAATATGCTAGTATCTATATGCAACAGTGTATGTCAGTGCTGTTGTAAAAATAATAACCAAAGGAGGAAAGACAGAACCAACTATTGGAATACTCCAAAAGACATGGAATATGATCGTGACAGAAATGGTTTGAAAAAACTATTGAAGACCTATGGAAGACATTGAGAGATTACATCATTATCTGAATGTTATTTATCATGAAATATACTCCTATACTTGTATTCAATCATCAATTAACCATGACAGTCATAAGTTGAAGAAAATACAAAGTTATAAATCAACAGAAAGAACAAAATAAATAATTCAACACCCACAACAAACTATATTATAGAGATTTAAGAAGCAAACCTATTGGAGGAGAAATTGACCATCTGAAGGAAGATGTGGAAAATAATATTGTTATCTAGATGACCAAAAGTAAATCAAATGAGCAAAGTTAAAGTGAGAGAGGCTAAGTAGAAACATCACATATTGTTAATACAATGAAGAGCAGAACTATTCTATAAAGGAAAATGACTAAACTTTAGCTCCTCTGCAAACCAGGAGAACATAAATGATTATTTCGTCAAATTTTACAGTGGCTTATGAAACACTTTAACAACTTCTTTTCTGATGCAAGCATGATACCATCTTGCTTAACAGAAGGCATTTCATATTTATTGCCAAAAGATGAGAGAACACCATTGGGCCCTCCAAATATAGAGCAATTCTGTGTTTTTATACTTTATACAAGGCAGTCACAGCTTGTGCTACTCAAAAAAAGTCTGTAAACCCTTAAAAATATATTGGCTAAGGGGTAAAAGAGCATGTGGCAAAAATTCTCAGTGATATATAGAGCAACTTATTGTTGATTCAGTCATTATTGAACCAGACACCTGAACACGACATCTTATTGCCATTATTCAGTTCCAAGTCAATGGCTTAGTCACTGCAAAATTATCCCAACAATATTAAAGAATGGAAATAGAAAGAGGACAACAAACAAAAGAAAGTGGAGAAATATACGAAATTGTCATGATAAACTTTTATCCACTAACACTGAAACCACTATACTTGGCCTTAATGAGAGGGAAGGGAAGAATAGTGAATTATTGCTGTGACATGTATGAGAGTCATGCTTCAGAGAGCACAACTCCAATGGGCTGACCATGTTGTTCCAATGCAAAATATATACTTGCCAAAAAGACTGTTTTATGGAGAACTCACATGGGGCAGGAGATTGCATGGTGATCAGAAGAAATGATACAAAGATACTCTCAAGGTCTCTCTCAATAACTTTGGATTTGACTGTGCAACATGGGAGACACTGACACAGGACCTCTTAGCATGGTATGCCCACATCAGAAAGGGTGCTGTGCTCTTTGAGCAAAGCAGAATTGAGACAGCACAAAGTAAACATAGGATGCACAAATTTGTAGCATCCCACCCAAATATCCACATAGACTATCTGTGCCCAACCTGTGGTAGAGTATTCTGAGCTCATATTGGTCTGATCAGCCACAATCAGGTACACTGAAACTTCACTTTATCATGGTGATGTCATTTTGGCCCTCTTTAAAAACAAAGAACAACCAACCAATGAGACCCAGTGCATCAGTGATGGAAAGAATAATTTCAGTGCCTTGGTGAGGCCTCAGTTGAGCTCAGAAAACAGGACTTTTTAATGAGATTTACAAAATTGAGATTCTTTTCCCCCTCTTGCTGGCTCAACCTAAAAATAAGAGTAAAGATGGGGATCAGTAGACAGGAATAACAGAATGACAAAAGGGCAACAGATTTAAGACTGTTGGACAATATATTATTTTCATTTCATCTTAATTTTGTTTCAATTATCAAGGGTTTATTTGTTCTTACTCCCACCTCTCCCCACATATTCATAAAAAGTAACCACTCTAATAAAAAGCATAGTCTAGCAAAACTAATATTTTCCATGATCAAAAATGTGGCTCATTCTTCATATCAATCCATCATTTTTCTTTCAAGATGTGGGGGTAACTTTTTTTATTATCAAGAGGATGAGGCCTCACTTAATAGTTAAATATAGTGTCAAGGCAGTGAAAGGAATATAGCTCTAGAGCGGAAAGGGTTCTTAGAAGCTACTAATCCAGCTTTCCTGTTACAGATGAAGAAAATGAGAGCCATGTGCATTAAGACACTTGTAAGATGACACCTAGAGAAGAAGAAGCAAAGAAAGGATTCAGTTCTAGATTCTTTAACTCCAAATTCAGTACTCTTTCCACTATACCAAGCCCCTTCCCAGGTTCAGGGAAGGTTAGAACCTACAGCATGGAGTTGGAGAATACTTAGATATTGGAGGTTCTTATGATAACAAAGAACAAGTTCAAGAGAAACAAGATGGTAGTTTGAGGAGAGAGTAGAGGACAGAAGATGATGACCAAAGACTGAAATTTCAGATTTCAAGATCTTTGAGGTCAAATAGTTTAATTCATTTCTCAATAACATCCCATTACTCCTCATTGCCAATAGAATCAAATATGAACTTCTCCCTCCCTCCCTTCCTGTCTCCCTCCCTCTCATTTATTATTTCACTTTTTTAAAATTTTGAGTTTCAAATTCTCTCCTTCCCTCTATCCCTAAATATTGAAAAGATAAGCAATATGAGAGGAATTATACTAATTAAATATCTCATGTAATTATAAATGAGAATTCAAGCAAGACATATTTCTATATGAGACATGTTTTAACAAAATAAAAAAGTAAGAAAACTAAAGAAAGCAAAAAAAATATTCTTCAATATACACTCAGAGTTCATCAGTGTTGTCTCTAAAGCTGGCTAATATTTTTCATCATCAAATCTTTGCAATTCTCTTGGATCTCTGTCTTGATCAGAGTAGTCTTACCCAGTTAATCATTGTTACAATATTGCTGTTACTATGTACAGTGTTCTGCTGGTTCTGCTCACTTCATTTTGCATCAGTTCACATATATCTTCCCAACGTTTTCTGGAACCACCCTGCTTATTTCTTATAGCACAACAGTATTTCATCACAATTATATGCAAAACATGTTCAGCTAGTCCCCAAATGATGGACATTTCCTCAATTTCCAATGCTTTGATACCACTTGCATAGCTACCATATTTTTCCCTACAAGTCCTTTTACCTTTCCTTTGCTCTTTTTGCGACTTGAAAGCCCTTCTGCAATAGTTCCAAATTGTTCTCCAGAATGAGTGACCCAGTTCAAAACTGCACCAACAGTTCATTAATGTCCCAATTTCTCCATATCCCCTCCTGCATGTATCATTTTTCTCTTCTATTATGTTAGCCAGTTTGATAGACATGAGGTATTACCTCAGATAATTTGTTCTACTTAGTTTTTCCTTCACATTCTAGGAACTTCGTTATACATTTTTTATTATACTTATACGTCTAATAATATAGTGAACCTGGGCAAGTCATTTAACCTCAGTGCTTCATCCAACTCTCTAAGACCCTTTTATTTTCAGAGAAAGTGTATACATGCATTGGTAGAAATATCCTCCCACAAGTAATTGCCTATACCAATGAAATCAGAAGTCTAATCCCTCTCCCTATCTCTTCCCCTTCCTTCACTCTATGACCCACTCTGAGCCTTCAGCTATTCTTATATATGACATCCTTCACATTCTTTTTTTACCTTTTTGTGTTGGATCTCACTGTTGCTCAGAACACACTATCATTCCATGCTTTCTTTTAGAATTACTTGCTACCTTCAAAATCCGATTCAATAACCATTTTCTATTTAAAGTCAACGTGATCTTCCCTGTGACTTGTTCATCTCATGTCTATAATAATAAGAAGAAGAATTTTGTGTCCATATATATTTATACATATATTAATACATCTCAGTCTATGGCAATCCTTTTTTTATAGAAGAGCAAAAAGTTTTTGAAAATCATTTGATGAAGTCAAATTATGCTAAAGTCTGTTTCAGTTCTCTAGGCTACTTCATTATTCCTTCTAAGTCCCATATAATAACATTAAGTTAGATAGAAAGGGAAATTTGAGATATTAGAAAGGTCTAGAGAGGACATGCCTAGACTACAGCCAGATCTTGGCCAGGTCTCCCCCCTCTTTCTACTTTTACCAGAAGTGAACATTCCAGTTTTGAAGAATCCACAGTATATTGAATTTCCCATTCAGATCCTAAATGGAGTTTTCAGGTCACCTGACAGTAGTGCCTCCATCCTTGAAAGAGTCAAGAACACTTCATAGTGCCATAAGAGTTCAACTAAGAAACTACGTATCTAAGAGGAATATCTTGAATATCCCTTGAACAGGAGGAAGTTGCTTCAGTACTCAGGATCTGTAAGTTACTCTTCTCCCACAAACTTTCTGTAACCTCAAGCCTACTTTCCCTTGAACTCTGAATGTATTTCTGATAGATTTTGTCGTTGTTTGTTTGTTTTGGGGGTGAGTGAATGAGTTTCATGCTATTTTTTTATTTATTCCCTTAGTAAATACCACTATCTAAAATCTACTTAAGGTTGATAGACTAAATTGTTTTCAGCGATAATATTTGGGGTAGAAATGCATTTATATGAACTGGAGCCAGTGGTACTAGACCATCACTCCTGTCCCCACAAGGTATCCCTAGAATCCTGAAGGAGAGATGTAGCCAGTTTGCCTCTGATACCACGTTTTGGAATAATGACTTTGAGGATCACAAGTGGTACATAATGTTTTATGTGTTTATTTATAAATGTGCTCTTTTCTCCAATTAAATGTAAGCTTCTGGAGGGAAGGTGTTGTTTCAGTTTGATTTTTGCAATTCAAGACACTAACATGTCTCGACACATAGGAGGCATGCAGTAAGTAAATAACGGTTTCATTCATTTATGTGAAAGTCTGATCACTCCACAGAATGACTGAACTAGAATGGAGATGAAGTGAAGATTGAGGTGATAGAAGTTGAAGTTGATCAAATAATAAGCCAGTTGTTAGATGGCTCATTCACATAAAAGGATTATGATAGAGATTGGCATAAAATGGTTGATAGGTGATGCAGTTATTAAGCAATTTAAGAAGGTGCTAAGAGGGCAATAAATGGAACCAACAATATTGAGGACAAGATACTATGATCTTCAAAGAAAGGACTAAAAATAGTGGTGGAAGAACAAGGGTGTGGTAGTGGTAAAGGGAACAACAGCTAGCATGATTTATCTTAACCCTAGAAAACAAAGGGTATCAACAAAGGAATTAGCAGGATTATTAGAAAGAGCATATCTGTGACTGATTTGACAACACCTGGGAGAAAATAAATATCTTCTTGAATTCTTTTTTTTTTTAAATTTTTATTTTATTTATTTATAAATGTTCTACAATCACTTCCTTAAAATTAAGATTTTATACCCCCACACCTACCCCCCTACCCCCCTCCCTCCCCATGACAGCATACAATTTTGTATAGGTTCGACATATACTTTCCTATTGAGCATATTTTCACTATAGTGATGTTATGTAGTCACACTGAGAT
>CM053769.1:633523479-633544790 GCA_028658325.1 Potorous gilbertii
TTTTATTTATTTATAAATGTTCTACAATCACTTCCTTAAAATTAAGATTTTATACCCCCACACCTACCCCCCTACCCCCCTCCCTCCCCATGACAGCATACAATTTTGTATAGGTTCGACATATACTTTCCTATTGAGCATATTTTCACTATAGTGATGTTATGTAGTCACACTGAGATAAGTGGAAGAAATCATATAACAAATCAAAACTTATTTAAAGACCAAATATTTGTATGTGTCTATGTAACCCCAACTTAAACAGTCCATTCCTCAAAGATGTTTGAGGTTGTTAACCTTACCTTTCAGAGAGAAGGGAAGGAATCTAAGGGGATGGTGGTTGTCACCTGTAGAGAAGTCAATGGGGAATGGAGAGAGGACTTCTTTCCTGAGGAGGCTTAGAGACTTAATGGTCCTGGACAAAGAGTCTATGAGAGACCAGTTAAGCATCATTAGAACATTATTCTGTGAGGATGTTGAAGAGTTCACCATCATTTTCAGAGAATCTGAAAAGATGCTTAGGGAAAAATGAGCTTAACTCTATCTTTCTGTTTGTTTTATTTGTTTTTTTAAGAGGAAACATTCTAAATTTTCCTAAGAGTCTTTAACTGCTATCTTGAGAGGAGTGAATTGTTGGAGTATTGAGCAGGTAGAGCCTTACTGTGACATTCAATTCCTTACTTCATTTGTTGCTCTCAATATATTATAAAGCCAGTAACGTTCACATTTGGCAAAGACCAGTTGGACTGGGGTTTGATTATGAGAAAAGGTCTCTGAAAACTAAACAACAAAAAAAAGTTAGTCTTAGATCCAGGAAACCATGGTATCTTCTGGATATTTGAATATGGAGGAAACATTTTGAAAATCATGCTACTTCTTATAGAAAATTAATTATTTTAATAAATTTTTTCTGACACTGATTTATTGTTGGTGTAGCTGTGAGTTGATCCAATCCTTCTGGAGAGCCCAAAGGGCTACAAAAATGTGCATACCCTTTGACCCAGAAATACCGCATCTAGGACTGTATCCGCAAGAGATTATAAAAATAAGAAAGGGTCCCACATGTACAAAAATATTTACATTCTTTGTGGTGGCCAAAAACTGGAAATCAAGGAAATGCCCATCAATTGGGGAATGACTGAATAAATTATGGTATATGAATGTAATGGAATGCTATTGCACTGTAAGAAATGATGAACAGGAATATTTAAGAGAGGCCTGGGAAGACTTGTATGATCTGATGCTGAGCGAAAGGAGCAGAGCCAGGACAACCTTGTACACAGCAATAACCACAGTGTATGGAAGCCTTTTCTGGTAGACTTGGGTCTTCATAGCAATGCAGTGACTTAAAAAAATTCCCAATGTCTTTTAAGGCAAAATGCCTTCAACATCCAGAGAAAGAACTATGGAATTCAATTGCAGAATATAGCAGATCATTTTGTGTGTGTGTGTGTGTGTGTGTGTGTGTGTATACTATGTTTTGGTTTGTTATATGATTTCTCTCATTCATTATAATTCTTCTACACAGCATGACTATAGTGGAAATGTATTTAATATGAATGTATGTATAGAACCTATATAAAATTGTATGCTGTCTCAGGAAGGGAGGGAGGAAGTAGTGGGGAGGTAGGGGAAAAAATCTAAGTTATATGGTAGTGATTGTACAACACTGAAAATAAATAAAATTAATATGAAAATAATTTTTTTCTGAAATCTGGATCTAAAGTCATCCCATTTGTGTAAACTGTTAGATATTACTAAAATAACTACTTGAACCTTACAAAAGTGATGGTTATCTGGACTGGGATTTAGGATCTCATTAGTGAATATATACTTCTTGCCTTGCTTTTGTATTTAGATTGCTTTTTCTCAGAAGAAACATTTTGTTTTGTGCTTCAAAATTTCTGGAATTTTATTGTTACATGCAGTACTTATTCAATTGGAAAATATATATTTCTTCCTTCTATTAATCTTGTAATTACAATATTCTATATCCTTTGACATACTTCTTTTTCATTGCATATATAATTACACTTAATTGGATAAATGAGTATTGATAAAATAAAATACTCTTTGGAGGGTATCAATTTAAGTCTAGGAGAAATAATACAAAACCCATGGGTAGGGGGATTGAAGAACTCTGGAAAGCGTGATTCTTCAGGCAAATGGAAACTCAGACATAACAGACCTAGGTTCATTGAATACTGTATAAGAAATTGAAGTTGGAAAACAGGTCATTGAGTCCATTTCTCTGCAAGTGCAGAATAGCTATTTCTAATAAGCCCTTCAGTGCAAAGTCCAATCTAGTATTATTTGTCTCATGGGATGAAGTTTCTTTCATTTCCATTTGGGAAACTGGTCCACAATCCTAAAGTTTTCACTATCATGATGTTTTCCTACCAGTTAACCTTAATTTCACTACCCTTAATTTTCTCCCATTACTCCTAATTATACTCTTCTGAATCAAACTAAATAGCTACTTCCTCTCCCATTGGCAGTTTTTCATGACTACTTTCCTTATTTCTGTTTATCTTTTAATAAACAAAAATCTTGCATGTAACTACCCTTTTTTAATAATCATGTTTCTTGAACTTCCTTAAAATTATTTAAAACATCAAAACTAAGGTAACTATTAAAAACAATATTCTCAGAATTTAGATAAGAAATAATATTATATTGTATATCTAAACTTTATGCATATTGTAAATATATTTTTCATTGTAATAAAATCCATTGAATATATTTATAATTGATGTACATTAAAAATCTGATTGATTCCTAAGGTTCTAAAGTCTATAGTGTAAGGATGTTTGACTATTTCTAATGCAAATCAAGCAGCATTTTAATATTATCACATTTCTAATATATTCAGTAATTTCTATCCTCATTTCCACAACACATCCAAATCAAATATAAATTAGAAACATAAGAATAAGTTCATTTTTACATGTAGGTTATTAACAAATATGTCATTGCCTAGTTTTATCTATCCTTTCAGTTTCCAAGCTACTTTTGCTAAACATAGTTCTGACTATGTCAGTCCCCTCCCCCACCAACTCCTGAATATACCTTGGTGGCTTCCTATTATAGAATTCAAATTAACTCCTTCATTTGGCACTGATCTCTTCACAAACTGAGTGCATCCTCCACTTCTAGCACTGTGACATTAATAGTCTTTATGTATTCTACAGCTGGTCAAAGTGGCCACCTTGATGTACCTAACACATAAGACTGTATTGCTATCATGCTTTTGCACTTGCAAACCCCAATTCCTAAAATGCATGCCTCTTTTTGGAATCCCTGATTACCTTCCAAACTGAACTCAAATGTCACAAAGGCCTCTTGTTCTCCTAGTTACTAGTACCTACACTTTTATCCAAATATCTAAGACTACCTTATTTATATATCATATATATTATTCATATATAAATGTTTATATTGTATTATATAAATATTTTATGTAGTATATAAATATATTTATATTTTATATGTGTTTATATGTATGTATATGTGTGTATGTATTTACACACATACATGTACATATACATGCATATGTATGTATGTGTATGTATGGGGAAAAAAATGGCAAATCATTCCTCTGTAGCATGGGTTGGGAGCTAATAACATCATTTTTTCTCCCATTTTTTCGGGTCTTCAAATCTTTATGACATCATTATACAAGATCTCTCAAGATCCTCAAAATTCTCTCTCCTTCAGTATGGAATTTCTCCTCATATATTTGTACACCTACATTTGTTCAGTTTTAGTTCTATTTCTTCATATATAATATAAAATAGGATTTGAGTCTAAATATAATATCTACAATATTCTTGACGAGTAAGAATTTCTTGTAGAAATATTGACTGATCTTTTTTTTTTCTTTTTCAGCTTTTTTCTCCTTTTTGGTTTCATGCTTATATGCCCTTCGAATGATTTGGTTAACTTATATATCTCTCTCAAATTATTTTTCTCGATTACTTCTCTCTGTTTATGAGAAAGTGCTTCTGATTATCTTTCACTATCTTCCTCCCTAAGATCTTAAAAACAAGTTAAGACTCAAAACTCAATTTGCCCCTGACTATCATATATCTCTGTCAACGTGAACTTGTTTATAATGTCAGTCCTAGGTTCTTTGAACTTCAGTATCATGGTAATTCTTCTAATTTGATTTAAAAAAATCTTTGCAATATGATAATATTCAAGGTTAATGTCTGTTTAACATTAATAGCTTACTTGAATAGACTGGTACTATGTTGTTTCAATAGAATGTCCATCAGATTTTTATTCTCTTAAAAATATTAATTTTGATCTTTTCTTTAACAAGTTACTATTGTGATTACATACTGGCAGCCTCTTTGGAAATAATACTCACCTTAGAAATATCCCTTAGGAAAAGGTCCTTTCTTGTTTCTTAAAATAATATTGTGTGTCACATATTATAATCATTATTTTATAATTGAAGAAGCTTAGGCAAGCAGAGATAAAGTGACTTGATCAGAGTCATGCATCTGCTACCTTGTTCTGCCTACCACTTGACTTAATTATTTGCATCTCACTTTTTTAAAGATAATTAAGAGACACATACCGGTATTTTCTCTTTAATTACTAAGATTGTACTTTCTCTAATAAATTATCTAATGAGTATCCATATTAGTCTATTAAATATTATTTATTTTATAAATAGATGTCTTTTTCCCATCATTTTAAATCTCTGTGTTTATGCATACATGCACAAATGTGCATATATACATATACCATATATACATACATACACGTGTGTGAATATACACATGTATATATACATACCCACATGTGTTTATATCATATGCATGTGAGAAAAAGACATACTAAATCACAGTGACTCAAGTATCAGGGAACATTTTGATCATAATTTAAACTTCTTATTGACTTCTACATATTTTCTTCTGGGAAAAACCATCTAAATTCATAAAATTTCACAAAATCTCTCAATATACAACCTTTCACAATAACCATTCCACTTTCACAATAAAGCTTCAGATCAATATCAAGTGCTATATTTATTTCATATCTTCTGAAGTAATACCAGCTCTGGCCAAAGAATAGTTAGTTGAATATACCCCTCAAGTGCAGCCCTTTAACCAAATCTAGGTGTACAATGGATGCAGAAGGAAATGAAAGACAGAATGGGCAAATTCTTTAGCATGAAGTGGGGAGGAAGACCTAATACAATGGAGGGAATGAGGAGAGGGTGGGCAATGGGCATCACTACAACTTCACTGTTATCAGTATTGGCTCAAAGAAGGAATAAAATAGACAATCAGTTGAACACAGAAATTTATCTTACACAACAGAGAGGGTGGAGTGGATTGACAGAAGGGAAGGTACTTTGGGGGAACAGGTAGACAGAAGCAAAATGCTGGTTAATAAGGATAGGGTGAAAGAAGAGAGAGGACAAAGAAGGAAGAAAATAGAATGAGGGGAAACACCCAGTTAGGAATCTTGATTGTGAATGTGAATGGGATGAACTCTCCCATAAAATGGAAGTGAAAACAGATTGGATCAAAAACCAGAAACCTGCAATAGTAGAGATATACACAACGAGTAAAGGTAAGGGGCTGGAGCAGAATCTATAGTACTTCAACTGAAGTAAAATTATAAAGCCAGTGTAGGAATCCCAATCTCACACAACGTAAAAGCAAAAATAGACCTAGTTAGAAAACATAAGGAAGGAAACATCTTGCTAAAAGGTACTATAGACAATGAAGCTGTATCAAAAATGAACATATATGCACCAAGTGGTATAGCATCCACATCCTTAAAGGAAAAGGTAAGTGAGTTGTAGAGAGAAATAGACAGCAAAAGTATTCTAGTGGGGGACCTTACTTTGAGAATTAAATAAATCCAATCAAAAAGAAACAAGAAAGAAATCAAGAAGTTAAATAGAATATTAGAAAAGTTAGATAGGAGATACTTTTGGAGAAAATGTAATAGGAACAGAGAGGAGTATACGTTTTTTTGTCAGCAGCACATGGCAGCTGTACAAAAATTGATCATGTATAGGGAATAAAAATCTCCAAATCAAATGCAGAAAGTATGAAATGTTTACTGTATTATTTTTGGATCATAATGCGATAAAATTGCATTCAACAAAGAAGAGTTGAAAGTTAGATTAAAAATTAATTGGAAACTAAATAATCTAATCCTACAGAATAAGAGAGTCAAGCAATAAATAATGGAAACAAACAATAATTTATTACAGAGAATGACTATAATAAGACAACATCCCAAACTGTATAGGATGCATGCAAAGAAATGCTTAAGTGAAATTTTGTTTCTCTAATTTCTTACATCAACAAAATAGATAAAGAGCAGATTGATGAATTGGGCATACAACTAAAAAAAACTAGAAGAAGGAATTTAAAATCCCCAATTGAACATCAAACTAGAAATCTTGAAAATAAAATGTGACAATAATAAGATGGAAAGTTTTTTTAAAGGCATTGAACTAATGAATGAAACTACAAGCTAGTTTTATTTTAAAAAATAAGATAGGTAAATCTGGTTAATGTAATTTTTTTAAGAAGATAAAAACCAAATATCTAGTATCAAAAATTAAAAGGATGAAATTACCACCAGTGAAGAAGGAATTGAAGCAATCATTAGGAAAAAATTCCCAATTATACATCAATAAATCTGACAATCTGAGCAAAATTGATGAATATTTGTGAAATACAAATTACCCAGATTAAAATATCAGGAAATAGAATACCTAAGTGGCCCTATCTTAGACAAAGAAATTGAACGTTAATGAAATCCTGAAGGAAAAATATCCCTAGGCCAGATGGGTTCAAAAATTAATTCTACCAAACATTTTAAAAACAATTCATTCCAAGACTATATTAAATTAGTTGGGAAAACAGAAAAAGAAAGAATCCTACCAGGTGCCATTTATGACACCAAAAACAAGAGCTGAAACAGAGAAAGAAAATTATAGACCAATTTCACTAATGATTATTGATGCAAAATTTTGAACAAAATATTAATGAGGCAATTACAGCAATTTGTCACAAGAATTAACACTATGACCAGTGGGATTTATGCCAAGAATGTAGAGTTGTTTCATTAGTAGGAAAAGTGTCAACATAATTGACCATATCAATATCAAAACCAACAGAAATCCTACTATTATATCACTAGATACTTTAAAAGTTTTTCACCAAATATAACACCTATTCCCAGTAAAAATAATAATGAGAATAGAATAAAAAGTAGTATTCCTTAAAATGATAATCAGTTTCTTTCTACATTCCTCAGCAAATATTAACTGTAATGAAGATAACCTAGAAGTCTTCCCAGTAAGATCAGGGGTGAACCAAGGATGCTCATTATCACAGCTGTTATTAAATATTGTACTAGTAATGTTAGTATAACAATGAGAGAAGAAAAACAAATTGAAGGAATTAGGATAGGCAATGAGGGAAAAATTGATCATTCTTTGTAGATAATATGATGGTATACTCAAGAGAATCCTAGAGCTTCAACTAAAAAACAACTTGAAACAATTAACAAATTTAAGTAAGTTACAGATTATACAACAAACTCGCATAAATCATCATCATTTCTTTTTATGACCAGCAAAACCCAGCAGCAAGAGATAGAAAGAGAAATTCCTTTTAAAATAACTGTAAACAATATAAAATATTTAGGAACTAACCTGCCAAGACAAACCCAGGAATTATAAGAACATACTAATAAAACACTTTTCCACAAATAAAGTCAGATCTAAACAACTGGAGAAAAATCAATTGCTCATGGGGAGGCCGTGCAAATGTAACAAAAATAATAATTTATTTATTTGATGTTATTCTAATAAATCTACCAAAATTACTTGTTAGAGCTAAAAAAATTAAGAAATTCATCTGAAAAAGCAAAAGATCAAGAATATTAAGGGAATTATTGAAAAAAAATACAAAGGAAGGTGGCCTTGAAATATCAGATCTCAAACTATATTATAAAGCAGTAATCATCAAGCCTATCTACTACTGCCTAAGAAATAGAGGGGTGGATAATTTGAATAGATTAGGTATACAAGACACAGTATTTAATAACTGTAGTAACCTGGGGTTTGATAAACCTAGAGATGGAAGCCTTTGGAATAAAAATTCACTATTTGACCAAAAAAAAACTTGAGAAAACATATATTATATATAGACCAATTTATATATAGACCAAATTATATATAGACCAATACTTCACACTGCATACTTGAATAAAGTCAAAATGGTGCATGTTTAGACAAGTATGACACCATAAGCAAATTACAAGAGCAAGAAATAGTCTACCTGTCACATCTATGTGAAAGGGGAGAATTCATAACCAAAGAAGAGATAGAAAGCATCATGAAATATTTTTTAAAAATCATTTTTATTGGGCATACAACTATTTAATATTAAATAGTATATTATTTAAATATTTATTATATTAAATTAAAATAGAATTATATTATTATATTAAATATAAAATAAATTTATATTAAAATAAAAAGATTTTGTAGAAACAAAAGAATGCAACTAAGGTTACAGAAAATGTCTCTGAAAAAGACCTCATTTATCAAATATATGGGGAACTGAGTTGAAGTTATAAGGAAATAAGCCACTAGATGAAATGGCCAAAGAATATGAAGAGGCAGTTTTCCAATGAAGATATCAAATCTTCCTGTAGGCATATGAAGTTTTCTAAATCACTTTTGACTAGAGAAATAAAAATTAAAACAACTTTGTGATACTACATCATACCTATAAAACAACTCTGTGATACTACATCATACCTATCAGATCAGCTAACATGATAGAAAAGGAAAATGAAAAGTGTTGGAGAAGATGTGGAAAAATTAGATTAATGCATTGTTGGTAGACTTATGAACTGATCTAAACATTTTGGAGAGTAATTTGGACATACACTGAAAGGACAACTAAACTGTGACTCTTTCATCCAGTAATACCATGACTGCTTATGCTTATGTGTCCCTAAGCAGTCATTAAAAGGGATAAGGACTTACATATGCAAAAAATATTTATGGCAGTCCTTTTTCTGTTGGCAAAATACTGGAAAGTGAGGGGATGCCCATCAACTGGGAATGACTGAATAAGTTCTGGTATATGAATGTAATGTATTTTATTATGTGAAAAAATGATAAGCAAGCAGATTTCAGAAAAATCTGGAAAGTCTTATATGAATTGATGTGAAGTGAAATGAGCAGAATGAAGGGAACATTATACACAGACTTCCATGATGACCAACTATGAACGATTGAACTCTTCTCAGTACTGCAATTATCCAAAATAAGTACAAAGGATTCAGGAAGGAAAATGCTATTCACATCCAGATAAGGAACTGGTGGACTCTGAATACAGATTGGGGCATATTTTTTTATTTGCTTTTTTCTTTACCATGTTTTTATTTTCCTTTGATCTATTTCTTCTCTCACAACTGCAGCTAAAATGGAACTATGTTTTACAAGATAGCACACATATAATCTAAATCAAATTGCTTACCATTTTAGGGAGATGGAAGGCAAGGAAGGGAGATAATATGAAAGTTCAAATCTTGTAAAATGAATGCTAAAAAATGTCTTCACATCTAATTGGAAAAAATAACATTAAAAGTGTCCTAAAAGGAAGAGAAATAGAAAGAGGGAAGAAGGAAAGAAGAGGGACAAGGAAGGGAGGAAGAAGGATGATGGGGGAGAGAATAAGCACAGGAAAATATAAAATGCATATGGAGAGCATGGAAAGACATAAATAACTGATACAAAGGAGGAAAAAAGGAGAAACAGGAAAATAATTTACACCATGTATGCAACATAGATGGAAAGGACAACAAAGCAACTGACTTAAATGCTATGAAATTGTCATTTCAAATTGGCCAAGTTTGATCCCAAAGAAGAGATGTAAGAAGCCATCTTCCTCTCTTCTCTATTCGGGTGAGAATCTATAGTTACACAACACTGTAAGTAATGTCAGATTCTGTGATCTCTTGAGTTGGTTCTTTTTTTCTCTTTTATTCATTATAAGGAATGACTTACTGGGAGAGAGAAGATAGTTAGATATTTTTGGAAATACAAGGGATGTGAAAAAATTTTTTAAAATTTAAAAAATAAAAAAGAATTAAAGTGGAAAAATACTCAGACAACATAACAACAGTGAACTTGACTATGAAAAATTTTTATGATGACAAGGAAGATCAATATGCGAAATCAGAGGAGGACAATGACTTCAAGACAACTACAAGCAGAGACTCCAAAAAGAGAAAAGTAAATTTGATACAAGCCAAACAAGGCGAAGAGAGAAAATCATGAAAAGAGAAAAAATACAGAAGAAAATAAAAACCCTAAAAAGAGAATGGAAAAATTCATTTATGCAAATAATTCCTTAAAAAGAAGAATTATCAAAATGGAAAAGGAGGTACAAAAGTTTACTGAAGAAAATAATTCTCTTAAAATTAGAATTGCATTAGTCACTATTTGAGACTTCAAGAAAAAGTAAAATAAAGTTAAAAGAATGAAAAACTAGATGAAAATGCGAAATATCTCAGAAAGAGAAATGGATGAACAGAATGAAATAGAATGGAAGGAGTTACAGTTACTAATAATAATTGTGAACATGAATTGTATGAACTAACCCATTAACCAGAAGCAGATAACAGAATGGATTTCAAATCAAAGTCCAACACTGTGTTATTTACAAGAAACACATTTGAAACAGAGATACACAGATAATTAAAATAAATATTGGAACACAATTTATTATGTT
This sequence comes from Potorous gilbertii, assembly GCA_028658325.1. Classification (NCBI taxonomy): domain Eukaryota; kingdom Metazoa; phylum Chordata; class Mammalia; order Diprotodontia; family Potoroidae; genus Potorous; species Potorous gilbertii. The sequence continues at coordinate 633,534,270 of CM053769.1, forward strand.
TCAGCTAAAGTCAAAAAGGAAAGAGGAGCAACCCTGATCTTAGACAGGGAAAGCACAAAAATCAGCCTAATTAAACTGTATAATCAGGGAAACAACATCTTGCTAAAAATAGCTATAGATAATGAAATAAGATTAATAGTAAACAGATGTATACCAAATGGCAGGGCATCTAAATTCTCAGAGTTAAATTTCAATGAATTAGAGGAAGAAAGAGATGATAAAATTGTACTAATGGGGGACCTCAACTTTCCTCTCCTAGCACTAGATAAATCTAATGATAAAATAAATAAGAAGTCAAGGAGATGAACTGCATCTTAGAAAGGTTGTATATCATAGACATTTAGAGAACAGTGAACAAAAAAATAAAAAGAGTATATCTTTTGGGATCTGTACATGCACCTTCACAAAACTTTGCCATGTATTTGGGAATAAAAACCTCATAATCAAATGCAGAAAAGCAGAAATATTAAATGCACACTTTCAAGACTACAAAACAATAAAAATTAAATTTAATAAAGAGAAACAGAAGCATAGGTGAAAAGCTAATTTTAAACTAAATAATCCAATCCCAAAGAATAAGTATATCAAGTACAAATCATAGAAACAATCATTAATTTCATCTAAGTGTATGACAATGGATAACATTGCAGAATTTGTGTGATGTAGCCAAAGCGTACTTCATAGAAAATTTATATTTCAAAAGGTGTACGTCAGTGAAAGACAAAACAGATCAATACTTTGTGTAACTGAAAAAACCTAGAAAAAGAACAATTTAAAAACTCCCAATTAAACACCAAAAAGGAATTTTGAAAATCAAAGGAGAGATTAATAAAATTTAATATAGAATTGCTAGCTATAGGGGTAAGACAAGAAAAATAAAATGAAAGAATAAAAATAGGCAACAAGGAAACAAAGCTATCACTCCTTGTTGATGACATGATAGTATGCTTAGAGAAGCCTAGAAAATCAACTAAAAAGTAATTGAAACAATTAACTTCAACAAAGTTGTGGGACATAAAACAAACTAAAATAAATCATCAGAATTTCTACGTACTACCAACAAAATCCAGCAAGATGAGAGAGAAAGAGAAATTCCATTTAAAATAACTTGTGAGTCCTTCTGCCAACACATACCCAGGGATTATATGAACACAATTGCAAAACACTTTTCATGCAAAGACAGATCTAAACAATTAGAGAAATATTAATTGGTCATAGGTTGGCTGAGCCAATATCATAAATGTGGTAATTCTACCTAACTTAATTTACTTATTCAGCATCATACCAATCAAACTACCAGAGAATTATTTTATAGACCTAGCCAAAAATCATAACAAAATTGATCTGGAAGAACAAAAGGTCAGGAATATCAAGAGAATCAATAAACAAAACAGTTAAGGAAAGCAGCCTTGAAGTTCAAGATTTCAAATTATATTTAAATCTGGTACTGGCTAAGAAACACAGTGGTGGATAAGGGAAATATATCAGGTTCATAATAGTAGTAAACAACCATAGTATTCTAGTATTTGATAAAGCCAAAGGCTGAAACTTTTGGAGCAAAATAAAAAATTCTAGGAAAACCAGAAAACAGTTTGGCAGAAACTAGACCATGAATCAACAGCTCAGATCATCATCTCATACCAATATAATATGAAAATGGATAAATAATTTAAATATAAAAGGTAATATCATAAGTAAATTAGGGGAGTATGGAAAAATATACATTTCTATCTATGGATATGGGAAGCTCATTACCAACTAAAACATGGAGGATATTACCAGAAGTACAATAGACAATTTTGATTACATGAATTTTAAAAGCCTTTGCATAAAACAAACAAATGCAGCGAAAGTTAGAAGGAAAAGAGGAAATGTGGAAAATCTTGCAGCAAGTTTGAGTTGAGAGAAGTGCAAATAATTTGAACAGTCTGTTTTCAGTAAAAAAAAAATCAAAGATATCAGTAATCACATAAAAAATGCTTTAAATCCCTACAGATTAGAAAAATGCTCATTAAAACACCTCTGAAATACTCTCCCTCAAACACATGAGAAAAAATGGAAATGACAAATGCCAACAGGAATGTGGAAAAATTGACATACTGCTTTTGGTCGAGTTATGAACTAGTTCAATCATTCTGGAGAACAATTTGAAGCTATACTCAACTAGTTATATAATTGTGCATACCCTTTGATCCAGAAATGCCATTACTGGATCTCTATCTCAAATAGATTGAATAAAATGGGAAAGAATACCCCCCCCAAAAAAAAGACAATGTCTGATATCAAAGAATTCATAGTCTTACCAGAAGATACCAAGCAAACAACTATGTACAAATACTATTAAGGGAGATCCAGAAAGGTTTCTTATAAAAGGTAAGATCTACCTGAGATATGAAAAGAAAAAAAAAGGAAATGAGAAAGAGGAGATGAGGAGAGCAAAATTACAACGAATGTGTAACAGCCAATGAAAATTACTGGATCTTTAGTATCATGTATAAGGAAGAGTAAGAATCACAGTGGCACTGGATCATAGAGTACTTGAAAAGGAGTGATATCTAAGAAGACTGCAAATGTAGAAAGGGCAAAGCTATGAACGATTTAAAAGCCAGAGAGGATTTCATATTTGATAAGTAACATTTCATTATCCTCTGAGTATACATTAATATCACAAACTCCATTAACTATTTTAGGTCCCTGAGATGAATTGCTTAAGTCATTTACTGATAACTTAAGTCATGTCGATGGCCAACATTCTCATATTGTTTCAAATGAAGAAAATAGCTTATGCTTAGAGAATATCTGCTTAGACAATTAATATTTATTAACTAACTCAGTTAAAAAGTAATCCCTTGTCAGAATTCCTACATACTTTTTTTCCCCTTATCTTAGGAAGAAATTCATCTAAAATAGATTCTCTGTGCTCCCAAATTAGTGAGCAATCCTTTTTGTGCTGAAGTTCCTATATAAATCTTTTTAGACATAATAAGGATACTAGTTTTAAAAAAAAGTTAAATAAACCTGACCTTAGTTGCACTACAATCTGTTCATGATTTGAATTGTCTTGAGACATCATCAATTTTACCTGAACTCTACACTGCATGAGAAAATATAGCATTGTTGGCATTTTATGAAATAAGCCTTTTCCAAATTTAAATAAATTTAGCATTTTAGTCAGATCCCCTTTTCTATGTCAAGGCAAAATGCCAATGCCCAGATAATGCTATGTAGGTAGGGGGTGTTAAAAGATTTGCTTATTAAACAATGCACAGAATAGTTATTTGTAGGAAATTTTCTCCTCAATCATAGGAAAAAAGTCAATAGCAACAACAGCATGAATTGAAACTATCATTATTGTAGCAAAAGCAACTACCTTTCAGTTTAGCAAACATTTTTTGTCAATATTGTTTTGCTTTATCCTCACAAAAACCCTGGCTATAGATTCTATATTTTTTTCCAATTTAAAGTTGAAAAACAAATGAGACAAAGCTTGTTCAGGGTCATGATAGGTTTTTAGTGTCTGACGCACATCTTAAGCTCAGGTCTTCCTAACTCCAGATCCAATGTTCTATCCACTAATATGTTTTGTTTCTAATTATCAAGGAAGCAAAACAAATGTCAAATTGATTGGGTGAGAGGATAAATGTTATCCTGTCAGTTTACATATTTCCTGACATTCTTGCATACCATTGACTATGGCTATACATATGTAAAGTTTTTATAAAAGATAAGAAAACTTCTACTTAGAGTGAAGACATGAAATGTCCTAGCCAAGCATCTAACAATCATCCTAGTAAAGATTTAAAAGCATTACAAATGATCAAGAAAATAGAGGGAATACTATTAAGGTTCTCCATCCAATCTAGGACTTTACGTGGAAATGATTACAAGCCTATGGGTACTCAAAGCAGAAATAAACAAAAAATTTCTAATCTAAACTGATGTTTAATAAATGGAACCTGAAGTCAGCAAGATCTTAGTCTTGGCTTGTCTGACCCATCGTGGTTGATGATGTCAGCCCCTGTCAGGTTACTGACATTTTGAGGACACCTCAGGGTTGCCTAAGATACTTGACGTCAGTGTTTCTCTCCAGACAAGAGTAGGACACAGAACTAGTTCTCAGTGGCCAACCATTTATGGAGAGTTCAGGACTTAGGCAACCTAAACCTAGGGTACACTAAGAAATTTGAGAATAGTTTAATCTCTAAAATATTATTTTTGTCTGTCCAAATGGCAAAAAGGGACAGAAGCAACTCCTAACTAGCAACAATGCATGGATTATAAGATAGAGATGGGGTCAAAGCTAGGACTCACATTAGGTCATTACAACACAAAGGCAGAAATCAGGAATTTTAGGCAAGGTCAGCTCTTAGACATACTATTCGAAACTGTCATAAGGTAGTGCAGTTGTAGTATCACTGCAAAAGGGAGAGACCCAGGCAGGGCCTTCTGACACCATATAAGAGTAGATTAGTAGAGTTAGCCTTGAACTGACATAAAGCCCTTACTAAGAATCTGAGACTGGAAACATGAATAAGCAAAAGAAAATTGAATACACTGAACAGATATTATAGGTTAAGAGAAGATGAAGAGGTAAGCTAAGAAGAATATAACTTTACAATTAGTACAAGTATAGTATCAGGAGAAACAGTAATGTTGCATCCATGAGGATGCTGCGAGTATCTGGAAGAAATGAAGCAATTGATCCAAAATAAAATTACAAATCAAAGTTCTTGTGGAAAACATTGAAAGTAGAATAAACAGCTTGAACAGAAGGTAGAAAAGCTTACCAAAATAATGAACTTCCAGAAAAATAAAACAGAGCAAATAGAACTATCTATGATCTTATTAGAATTGTAGCAGTTCTGTAACAAAACAAGAAATATGAGTAAAAAGTCAAAAAAGAATAAAATACATTTTATCAAATCTATTTTGATCAAATACATTTGAAAATAGGGTTTAAACTTGAATTACAAGCAAATAACATAAACTTTCTTATTGTTTATTTGAGGTTTTTGTTGTATTTTATTTTTGTTTTGTTTTGTTTTCACTTTTGACACTGGACCTTCTTATCCCTTCCAGTCTTGATGCATAACAGCTACTCAAGAGACCTGACCAGACCACTGATTGGTAAAGAAGCCCCTAAAAATATGCAACTTTCCTAGCAGTACTTTTAGAACTTCTGTTTTTAATTTTGTTGTTTTTGAAAAAAATGCATTTCAAAAAGTAAAGAGGTGCTTCTACTAGTTCCCTGGGATGTTTTTTTATTTCTGGGTTCATAGTTTTAGAAGCATACATAGAATACCACAGAGAGCTAATAGAGAGAGATGTATAGTACTTATACATTTAGCAATAGCAGTTAAGATTGAACAAATGGCTTAGGAATCCAGCTATGGTCCCTAAACATCTGGTTCAGAAACAGAATAAATATCTTAAAACAGGGAAAATATGGACAATTAATCATTAGATTTGTGTAAAGCTTTTGTAGGGTAAGAGGTCATTGGTTTTCATATTTTTCCTCTATGTATTCTCTTTATTCTTGCCCCTATAAAATGTAATCATCAGAGGACTTCCAAAATATTTTAATAGTGCATTGACTTTATTACCCTACTTCTGTATTCAAAGATATTTCTTTAAATCAGCCACCCTAAGCTAATACGTTGAGGCTTTATTTATATAACTGAAAAATTCATTTACAGCTTCTTCTATATATATATATATATATATATATATATATATATATATATATATATATATATATATTTCAGTGCCTCACAATCTTTATTTATATTAGAGATTTTTTTTTTACTTCTGAACCTTGTCATTCCATCTTACTTATCCTCTGTCAAAATGGAGACTAACTTATTACAACCCTAATAAAACCAGATTGTTGTCAAAACATATCCTTTTGTCTGTATTTGTACCCATTTAATTTTAGTCACATATTATCCACATTTAAAAATCCTTTAGTAATCTTTCCATTGATATCCTCTGATCTACTTGATTTTCAGCACTTGAAAGAATAGAAATTGTGTTTTAGAGATCTATTTCAGAGACTTTTTGGAAAAGCATAAAGTCTATTAGTTTTTCTTCAATCTCACCAAGGTTACTTTCAATGTTAAACTAATTGACTCTTGATCTTAAAAGCCTAATTAAGACAACTCTCTCTGTTCTGTATGTATCATCACCTTTATGTACTCAAATATATTCATTTTATCAAGATGAGCAAAAATGCCAGAGAAATAATTGATCTAATAACAAATTGTCTCTCATGGTCAGATCGCTTGACTTTCCTACATCTCCTTCATGACAGTCATAATACATACAATGCTGTCTTGTCTTATGGGCTAATAAAGTCTCAAATTATAGAGTATGCCTTAAGAATACAAAAGTATATATTAGTGCATTTTGAAATTATTATTCAATTAAAGTGAATATTCTTCATGAATAGTCTTCCGGTTAGTATTTATGATTTCATCTGTGCAGATAATCTCTTTACAATCAATATCAGTCCTTTCTCCTTCACTTAGTACATGGATTTTGAGAGTTGCTCTCGGTGAACAATTGATACCATATTACCAATCTGGTGATTAGCTTCTCTGAAGGTAGTGGGATTCATCATTGGACAGGAAGCATTAAGTCTGCTAGACTCCCAGAGCTCAAATAACTTCAAGATCAGTCGGGACTTCCAGAGGTCATTTCCACTAGGTATCATGAAATTATAATTCTGAAAGGAAATTAATATTATCTGTAGTAAAATAGAACACTTTCTCATTATTACTGATATTTTATAGATATTCATAAAGCCTGGAAACATGGCAGATAATTTGTTTTAGTTTAGAGTATTTTCTTATATTGATTTTGAAATAAATTATTTTGCCTATTTGCAAGTATAGCTCCTGATATTATGGATACAGTTGTGTGATATGAAAGGGTTAATAGTGTAAATTAATCGCTTATGTTGAATGTTCTTTAAAGTTATCTCCTATTTTAGGAAACAGCTCATTTGCACTCTGTTCAATTTACTTACCAAATTTTATTTGCAAAATCTGTATTTGTTATTTATAAAACAGTCATGTAGACAGCAGAAGTCTAAATTATTCAAGGTGCATTTTTTTCAAATTTAACATATACAGAAAAATATATTCCCTCTTCATTGAAACATTGCAAATTAAATTATTTAGATTTCTCTTTTTCTTTGTTTCTGAAAGAGGCAATGGAAAAAATGAATTAAAATAAGCACACTATATTTTTCAAAAATGAGGAATTTGTCAGATTAAACCAGAAAAAAAATGTCACTTTATTGTGTGCATTATAGAATTATAATTCTAAAATTGCTAACAATTAAAATGGAATGATTTTAACCACCTTTTATTATTCCTTTTTTTAAAAGATGGCAAAATTTGTCTCGAAGACTTAGATGTGTCAAATAAATTATGCATTTATTACCTAGTATAATGTGAAGATTTAAAATTTGCAGGTATTGGACATCAGTATCTGGACTCTCCAGATTTTCTTTTTGCTTTTCTTTTTATAAATTAACTTATTGTTTTCATTTTCAACATTCACTTTTATAAGATTTTAAGCTCTACATTTTTCTTCCTCCCATACCTTCTCCCTCCCACAGACATCATGTAATCTGATATGTTATACCCATAAATCATATTAAACATATTTCCACATTAGTCATGGTATAAAGAAGAATCAAAATGAAAGGGAAAAACCCTAAGAAAGAAAAAAGAAGGAAAGAGAATAATATGCTTTGATCTGCATTCAGACTCCACGGTTCTTTCTCTGATTGTAAATAGTATTTTTTCTTTAATCTTGGCATTGTCTTAGACCATTGCATTGCTGAGAAGAGCTAAATCTATCAAAGTTGGTCATCACACAATGCTGCTGTTACCATGTACAATGTTCTCCTGGTTCTTTTCACTTTGTTCCACATCAGTTCATGCAAGTCTTTCCAGGTTTTTATGAAATCCAACTGCTCACCATCTCTTATGGAACAATAATATTCCATTACAGCCGTATACCACATTGTGTTCAGCCACTTCCCAACTGATGGGCATTCCCTCAATTTCCAGTCATTTACTACCACAAAAAGAGTTGCTCTCCCCTCCCCGTTTTTTTTTTTTTGTGGTCTCTTTGGGATACAGACCTAAAAGCGGTATGGCTGGATCAAAAGTACAAGTTGTTTGCCAACTATATGCTTCCCTTCTAATCTTGGTTGTATTGGATTTTTTTGTCCAAAATGTTCTAATTTAATTTAATCAAAATTAACCATTTTTCATTTCATAATGTGCTCTCTCCTGTTTGATCGTAAATATTTTGTTCTCCATAGATCTAAGAGGTAAACTATTTTTGATTACCTACTTTGCTTACAATATCACCAATTATATGTAAATCATGTAGAGATTTTGACCTCATCTTGTTACACAATGTAAGATGATGATCTATGCCTAGTTTTTGCCATATTATTTTCTGGTTTTCCCAGCAGTTTTTGTCAAATAGTGAGTATTTATCCCAGAAACTGGAGTCTTTGGATTTATCAAACAGTAGATTACTGTAGTCACTGATGGCTATGTCTTGTGTACCTAATGTATTCTACTGATCTACCACTCTTTTTCTTAGCCAGTAACAAATAATTTCAATGATATGATTGCTGTTTTATAATACACTTTTAGAGCTGGTACAGTTAGGCCACCTTCCCTTGCATTTCTTTTTGTTAATCCCATAGGTATTCTGGACATTTTGTTCTTCCAGATGAATTGTTTTTTTTTTCTGTCTCCATAAAATTTTTTGGTAGTTTGATTGATAAGGCACTGAATAAATAAATTAACTTAAACAAAACTCATTTATTACATTTGTTCAGCCTAGCCATGAACAGCTGATATATTTCCAATTATTTAGATTTGACTTCATTTGAGTGGAAAGTATTTTTTAATTGTTTTCCTACTGTTCCTGAGTTCATCTTAGCAGGAAAACTCCCAAATATTTTATAATGTCTACTCTTACTTTAAATGGAATTTCTATTTCTAATTCTTGCTTTTGAGTTTTGTTAGTAAGATACAGAAATGCAGATGATTTATGTGGGTTTATTTATAACGCAAAACTTTGCTAAAGTTGTTAATTATTTCAAGCAGTTGTTCAGTTGATTCTCAAGGATTCTCCAAATATGTCATTGTCATGTGCAAAGATTACTTTGTTTCTCCTATGCTTTTTTTAAATTTCTTCAATTTCTGTTTCTTCTTTTGTTGCTAACATAATATTGAAAAACAATGATGGGGGGGACAGAGCCAAGATGGCGGAGTAGAAAGACACACATTTGCTAGGTCCGAACCCACAGCCCATGGAATTCCTCTAAAAAGAACTCCCAACAAATTCTGGAACAGTGGAAGCTGCACAGAAACACAGTGAAAGAGATTTCTGCTACAGAGAGCCCTGAAAAACCAATCCCAAGAGTCCATCGTGCACCAGACAGGAGCGGAGCCCTACCCTGCCCTGGCCTCGCTGCACAGAGATGAGCGGGCAGATCCGAACAGGCATCAGGGATGGAATCTCCAGCAGCCACTAAGGTCCTTCCACCCACGACTCGCAGGTCAGTGAGAGAGACGAGTTGAGAGGGGAGTGGGGTGTCTCTGGGACTCAGGCCCCCTCGGGAGGCAGTGGCAGTGGAAGAGGCAGCAGGTGGACAGAGGCAGCAGCGGCCAGAGGCTCCTGGAGCAGGCACCCAGAGGCTCCCAGAGCAGGCAGGAGCTCAGCAGCAGCTCCATTACAAAAGGTCTCTGCATAAACCCCCTGAGGGAACTGAGCCTGGGCGACGACCCTGCCCCAACCTGAGCACCAGCAGATAAGCTCCCATTGAATAGCAGCCAGGCATGCCGCCAAAAGCCCTGTGGCTGGGGAGCAGCATTTGAATATCAGACCCCAAGCACTAGCTGGACAGATCTAGGAAGGGTGGACAGGAATCTCAGAAGTCAAGTAACTGGCTGGAAAAATGCCCAGAAAATGGAAAAAAACTAAGACTATAGAAGGTTATTTTCTTGGTGAAAAAATAATTCCAAGCTTCCTCTCTGAGGAGGAAGAGCAATGCTTACTATCAGGTAAAGACATAAAAGTCAAGGCCTCTGTATCCCAAAGATCTGAAATCGATATCCAATGGGCTCAGGCCATGGAAGTGCTCAAAAAGGATTTTGAAAATCAAGTTAGGCAGGTGGAGGAAAAACTGGGAAGAGAAATGAGAGAGATGCAAGAAAAACATGAAAAACGGGTCAATACCTTAATAAAGGAGACCCAAAAAAATGCTGAACAAAATAACACCTTGAAAAATAGGCTAACTCAATTGGGAAATGAGGTTCAAAAAGCCAGTTAGGGGAAGAATGCTTTCGAAAGCAGAATTAGCCAAGTGGAAAAAGAGGTGCAAAAGCTCACTGAAGAAAATAGCTCTCTCAAAATTAGAATGGAACACATGGAGACTAATGACTTTCTGAGAAACCAAGAAATCACAAAACAAAATGGAAGAGA
>CM053769.1:633545290-633583598 GCA_028658325.1 Potorous gilbertii
CCAATTGAGTTAGCCTATTTTTCAAGGTGTTATTTTCTTCAGCATTTTGGGGGGGGGGGGTCTCCTTTAGCAAGGTATTGACCTGTTTTTCATGCTTTTCTTGCAACTCTCTGATTTTTCTTCCCAGTTTTTCCTCCACCTGTCTAACTTGATTTTCATAATCCTTTTTGAGCTCTTCCATGGCCTGAGCCCATTGGATATCTATTTCAGATGTTTGAGATACAGAGGCCTTGACTCCTATGTCTTTACCTGATGGTAAGCAGTTTTCTTCCGCATCAGAGAGTAAGGGCGGAATCATCTGTTCCCCAAAAAAGTAACCTTCTATGATCTTATTTTTTTCCTTTTCTGAGCATTTTCCCAGCCAGTGACTTGATTTCTGAGAGTCCTCTCCACCCCACCTTGCCTCCAGATCTGCCCAGCTAGTGCTTGGGGTCTGAGATTTAAATGCTGCTCCTCAGCCTCAAGACTTTCAGCGGCAGTCCTGGCTGCAATTCAGGGTAAGATTAAATCAGGTTCTCAGGTGGGGGCAGGGCCACCTTCCAGGCTCAGTTCCCTGAGAGGGTTTATGCAGAGACCTTACATAATGGAGCTCCTGCTGAACTCCTGCCTGCTCCAGGAGCCTCTGGCCACCCGCTGCCTCTGCAGCTGCCTCCTGAGGGGGCAAAATCATGGAGACACCCCGCTCCCCTCTCAGCCTGTCCAGATGTCTCTCTCACTGTCCTGTGCATCTGTGGGTGGAAGGACCATCGTGGTCGCTGGAGATTCCATCCCTGATGCCTGCTCGGATCTGCTCACTTCTCTCAGTTTCACACAGCCAGGGTAGGGCTGGGCTCTACTCCCGTCTGGTGCATGACAGACCTTTGGGATCGGTTTTTCAGGGGTCTCTGCAATGGAAATCTTCACCCCGTTGTTGCGTGGCTCCACTGTTCCAGAATTTGTTGGGAGTTCTTTTTATAGATAATTTTGTGCTGTGGTTTTTGAGCTAGCATATGTGAGTCTTTCTACACTGCCATCTTGGCTCTGCCAGAAAGAAATTTTCTAATAATTAGAGCAGTCTAATAACTAGAATCAGAATGGAATATATAGAATAATAGAATATCTCTTTTGAGGTCTTTCATCAGAGCCCAGATACTGACTTGGTGAATGGAAGTATTTTTTTTATGTGTGCATTTATGATTTGGGCTGCATAGCCACTGAATTCCTTTCCATTTCTTAAATTCTATGATTCTGTTCTATTTTTGAAAGGCAACAGGGATTTTGGATAAGGTAAGTCCAAGTAAGAAGACAGTTACTTTGTGTTTGGTAAAAGTACTATAGTAGCAGTGAAGGCCTAATGAGAACTTTGAAATACTGGCCAGCTGAGCTCTGGAGATACCATTGATTGATTGTCCTGTGTCATGAATCTTCTATGAGTCTAAGAAATAGTCAGGATATCCTAGGATTGTATACTTACTCTACTGGAAACTGTTATGTTGATCAGCTTAAGGATATAGATGGTTGAAAAAGGGTCACTCCTTCAAATTCTGATGCCAGAAGAAGGCAAGGTTTATTCAGAGAAATCTGGTTTATAATAGTGATTCAAGATTAAGTTATTGCCATTAGAAATTACAAAAAATATTTATTCTTAAGAAGCCCATAATTATTGATCAATATAAATGCTGAAATGAAGTGGCAGAAAATACACTACAGCCTTGGAAATTGATAAAACTTTATAATCTACCAGATATATAAATACTATAGTTACATAGTTGGAATCAAACATAAGAAGTTCACTGTCTTTTATAAATGATAAAAGTATATATCTTGTATGTGTATATATACTGTGTATGCATATATACATATATATGTGTGTGTATAGATATGTATATCTATGTGTATTATGTGTGTGTGTATATATATATATATATATATATATATATATATATACACACACGCACACGTGTGTGTGCCAGGATTTGATGATGTCTGATGTATATATCTATGTGTATGTGTGTGAAGAGACAGAGAGAGCATTATATATAGTTATATTAATTAGATTTTATCTTTCCTGTTAGTATCTGTGGTCCCTGAAAGCAAGAACAACACTTAATAAATGCAGATTGACTAAATAATTGACAAATCCCTGTAACACAAATGAAGGCACCAAACTATCCTTGAAAATCCCAGCATTCTCAAGTAGTAAAATTTGCTGTAATCTAGGTATCAGTACAAACAATTCTTTTTTCTTCACATCCATTCAAAATTCAAGTCCATTATTGTTGCATTTTTTATTCATCTTCATAAACCCAGATGAACACAGACTGGTTGTGTCTGAATAGATGGCAGTGTGTGTCTACCTGATGGGTACAGCAGTTTCATCTTAGATTTAAACTGTTTTGAATATGCCACAAATTTAATTTTCATGAGAAAGAAGTATGATATCTGACAACAGCAAGTCCTGAATGTTCTCAGATTAGCCCTCCAGAGAAGATGACAACCTGGCGAGCTTCTACATGTGATGAGGCATGTCAATTCCTTCATCTTGTCTGCTACTGTGCTTGTCTTGATGATTTTCTCAACAAGTCTCTCACATCCCTGTCCTTTTATTCACTTTAAAAAGGAATCATTTTCTCTACCTCTGTAGTAATCTTCATAGCTTAAACATAAGACAATAATGATAGTAAGATAGTAACTTACCCTCAAACCTTCTCTATCTGAGTTTCACAATGAAAATGAAACAATAGCAATAAAAATTATTAAAATAATAATGAAGGTAAGGTAATGTTATGTGATTATGAATCATAAAATATCCTAATACCCAAAAGCTTAGATTTCAGGACTAAATTAAGTTAGTGCAAAATTTGACACATTATCACAGATATAAACCATTGTTATTGTGTCAAACTTGAAAATGAAATAAATAATGTATTTTAAAATTTTTAATCTAACTGAAATAGAGCATAATTCAATAAAAAGAAATATCCTGAGTTTTTAAAAAATCAGTTAGCATCCTTTTAATCAATAGGTATAAATAAAGTATTATACTACAAATTAAAAGTCTGGAATCCTATCTTGTTGTCAGTAAGCTTATCCATAATCATATAAAATATCATCTTAAAAAGAAGTACCTATATGCAGATTAACATATAACACATTTTAAATACCTCTCCACACTATTAATCATCATTCCATTTTGCCATGATTCAAAATTGCTAGAACTTACTGATGAATTGTGTATCTAACCCAAGTTATATACCTAGGCTACCTATTTCTAGTAGAAATTTATATGAACTTTGTTATGGTTTTATGTAGGTAAATCTCACTATGGACAATAGAAGTATTCTTGAAAAGTTTGATGTTACTTTTTAAATTTAGTTGCAGGAAAGAAAGGTGTTATTTGAAGGATTCTTCAATAAACATTCATAAACCATATAATTATTCCTTAATTTATCTATTTTACAAATTGATTTTTTTCATATGTATGGACAATAGAATCTTATATCTAGAGCTGGATCGGTATTCAGAAAATTTGTTTAATATGAAATGCATAAAATTCAGCTCAATAACTACAATTAAATTTAATTTTTGATTTGCATTATAAGCATCTCCTATACTCACTATTGTATCTTTCCAAATTTCTAAGTCAAAAGTATTCATTTCAACAATACAAATTTAGAAACACGATCAGTTTTTTTAATTCACCTCTTTAAGACTGTATTCCTATTGAAGAGCAAGTTATCATCCCATATTAATGTCACAGATAATCTGTTTAAATCATATTTTAATCTTTCACTCCAATGAGCAAACACATCTTCAGTATATGCATTTATTTATTTATACATTTTTATGAGGGGTTGTTTTTGTTGTGCACTTTGTATTAATGGGGTTAGAATCATATTTCCATTATAAATCTTACATAGAAACTTGAAATTTTAAAAGGATGAGACAACGATGAAAAAACATATTACCTTAGAGTAAATAGGGAGATTATTGAGTCAGAAAGTGACATAATCATACCTTTGCTTTAGGAAAACCATTTGGTAACAGCTTCGAGGATGAATTGGAGAGGAGAGAAAATTGAGATTGGAAGACCATTTACAGGATGATTACAATAGTCCAGGAACAAGGTACTAGAATTAGGATAGTGGCTCTTTGAGTAGAGAAAGGGTAGACATAATGACATTACATAGGTTACAATTATAGTTTTTGGCAATTTGCTACATATCTATGATGTGGGAAATTCAGCAATATCATCAATGTTGGGAATCTGGGTTATAAAAAAGGATGTTGATATGCTCAATATTGATAGGAAAAATTGGAAAGGGGTTATGTTTTGGAGAAAAAGATATTGAATGCTGTTTTTAATCATATTGAGTTTGAGATTCTTACGTGACATACAATTTGAAATATTCAATAAGCAGTTTGTGATATAGCATTACAGGTCAAAAGAGATGAGGACTGGATATATAGATCTATGAGTTACATATATAATAATAGGGAATGAACCTGTAACTTAACTTGTATAGAGATTCCTTCTGTCAATGGAAAATGATGCCTCTTCCAGAACTTTTGGTCAGTCCACTTTAAAAAAAACTGACATTAAATGATTTGTTCAGTTTTACATTGCAATATTTTGTTAAAAACAGAAAATTAACTCAGATTTTTATTAGTCTGAGGGCCACTTTAATTCTGCTACACTGATTTGATTCTAAAGAGGTGAGCATTAAATTAATGGGTACTAATGTGAGAAAGGATGTGCAGAGAAGAAAGAAGAGAACCTAGTACAATGAATGATGATTCAGTTAGTAGACTGAAGGATTTTAGGTAGGAGCAAGGGAATGCTTTTGATATTTTCCACTTCTACTCTCTCTTTTAATATTTTTCAGAAAAGCAAGGATAAGTATTCAGGCGGTGAGGATAGCCAACAGTTTCAAACTCTACACAGAGGTTCAAAAAGAAAATGAGGAGAAGAATGCTTTCAAAAACAGAATTAGCCAAATGGAAAAAGAGGTGCAAAAGCTCACTGAAGAAAATAGTTCTCTCAGAATTAGAATGGAACAGATGGAGGCTAATGACTTTCTGAGAAACCAAGAAATCACAAAACAAAATCAAAAGAATGAAAAAATGGAAGAAAATGTGAAATATCTCATTGGAAAAACAACTGACCTTGAAAATAGATCCAGGAGAGACAATTTAAAAATTATGGGACTACCTGAAAGTCACGATCAAAAAAAAAAAAAGCCTAGACATCATCTTTCAGGAAATTGTCAAGGAAAACTACCCTGATATTCTAGAACCAGAGGGTAAAATAAATATTGAAAGAATCCACTTATCACCTACTGAAAGATCCAAAAAGAAAAATTCCTAGGAATATTGTGGCCAAATTCCAGAGTTCTCAGATCATGGAGAAAATATTTCAAGCAGCCCAAAATAAACAATTCAAGTAGTGTGAAAATACAATCAGGATAACCCAAGATCTAGCAGCTTCTACGTTAAGGGATTGACAGACTTGGAATATGATATTTCAGAAGTCAAAGGAGCTAGGATTAAAACCAAGAATCACCTACCCAGAAAAACTGAGTATAATACTTTGGGGGATAAAATGGTCAGTCAATGAAATAGAGGGCTTTCAAGCATTCTTGATGAGAAGACCAGAGCTGAATAGAAAAATTTGACTTTCAAATACAAGAGAAGAACAAAGAGAAGCATGAAAATGTAAAGAGGAGAGAGAAATCACAAGGGACTTACTACAGTTGAACTATTTACTTTCCTATGGGAAAAGATAATATTTATAAGTCTTGAGACTTTTCTCAGTACTAGGGTAGTTGGAGAGTTTATATACATGTAAAGAGAAGGCACAAGGTGAGTTGAATAGGTAGGGATAAAATCTAAAAAAAATAAAATTAAGGGGTGAGAAGGGAATATATTGGGGAGAGAAAGGGAGAAATGGAATGGGACAAATTATCTTTCATAAAGCAAGAAAAATTTTTTCAACAGGGGGGTAAGGGAGATGTGAGAGGGAAAAAGTCAAACTTACTGTCATCACATTTGACTCAAGGAGGGAATAAAATGTACACACAATTTGGTATGAAAATCTATCTTACCCTACAGGAAAGTAGGGGAGAAGGGGATAAGTGGTTTGGGTTGCGCATGTTAGAAGGGAGAGCAAATGGGAGGAGGGAGTAATTAGAAGCAAAAAATTTGGAGAAGGAAAAGGTCAAAAGAGAAAACAGAATGAATGGCATCAGGATAGGATGGAGAGAAATGTAGTTAGCCTTTCACAAAATGACTATTATGGAAGTCTTTTGTATAACTACACATGTATAACCTATATTGAGTTGCTTGTCTTCTCAGTAGGGATGGGTGGACAGGGGGGAAGGAAGAGAAGCTGGAACTTAAAGTTTTAAAAATAAATGCTAAAAATTGTTTTTACATACAAATGGGAAATAAGAAGTACAGGTAATGGGGTATAGAAATCTAACTTGCCCTACAACAAAATAGAGGAGATGAAGATAAGGAAAGGGAAGGGTTTGAATGAATGGAGGGCAGATTGTGGAAAGGGGTAATCAGAATGCAAAGTGTCCAGGTGGGGTGAGGGGAGAGATAGGGAGAAAATTTTAAACTCAAAATCTTGTGGAAATGAATGTTGTAAACTAAAAATAATTAAATAATTTTTAGAAAAACAAAGACTTTCTAATGACTCCCAAAATATTTCTGAAATGATTTGTTTTAATTTTTTGAAAATGAAGATGAAAAAAGAAAACAGAAGCAACTCCGTTTGCTAGTCACCATAACTGAATCAGTTAAGAGAGAAATAAAATGTACTTCGTTTTTATAATCTCTTTCACTGAACATTGCAAAAGAGACATCATGAAAAACAGAGGCACTCCTCTGTTCATGAAAATCTTTGCCTCTCCTATGTTTGACATTTAAAGTCCTCCACAATCTGGTTCCCACTTATCTTTCCAATCTGATCTCATTAAATCTTTTTTACCTTCACAATACTTCTTCATATCTCATTCTCTCCACTTACACAGCCACCATCCCAGTACAAACATTCATCAACTACTCTGTCTGAATAACCTTCTAATTGGTCTCTACCTGGTCTCTCCATGCTCTATTCTGCCTTCCAATTAACTGAAAAAGTGCAGGTCTACCTGTGTAATCAATTCTATTCCCAACATATACACGCGCACGCACACACACACATGCACACAATAAGTTCTAATGTCTTCCTTATAGCTTCCACAATCAAATATAACATCATTTATTTGGTATTTTAAATGCTTCACAACCTGCCTCCTTCCTACCTAGGTGGTGCATGGATAGAGCACTGGACCTGAAGTGAAGAATATCCAAGTTCACATTTGGTCTCAGAGTTACTAACCATGTGATTCCAAGGAAGGCACTTAACTTCTATTTGTCTCAGTTTCCTCAACCATAAAATAGAAATGAAAATAATACTACCTGCTTCCCAAGTTTATTATGAGGATCAAATGAGAGAATAGATATAAGGGCCCTAGCACAGTGCCTGGCATATAGCAAATACTTTTAAAAACTGTTTCCTCCCTTTTTTCCTTCTCTTTTTTTATTTTATTCTGCTCCCCATGATAATCTAGCTCTCCTGGCCTATTTGCTATTTCCCAAATATAAAACATTTCTGTTCCTTATGTTTTTGCACTGGCTCCACACTCCGAATGCTTAATGCTGTCCCTCCTCACCTCATCTTTTGATTTTCCCTGTCTTGCTTCAAGGCTCAGTACAAATCCTACCTTCAGCAAGCCTCACCAAGTTGGTCCCATAGTGCTAGTATCTTCCCTCTGAGATTACTTTCCATTTATTCTGTATTTAACTTGGTAGCTAATTTCTTACATGTTGGCCATTGTATTGGAATGTGAGCACTTTGAAGTGAAACCCTGCACTTCTTCCTTTCCTTTATCCCCATGACTTAGCACATATTGCCTGGCAGAGTAAGTTCTTAATAAATTTTTTTTTTCATTGACTGCTTACTATATGCCAGGGAGGTAATAACTAATGGTGTAGGAGGGGATGAGGTTAGCAAATGAGAGAGTATATAGTTAGATCAAAAAAGGGTCAGGGGTCCATGACAGAGACTTGAATCGTATAACCACAGTGACAGGCCACATATCTTATCAGACCCTTGGGCAAAGATATCCTCTTTTGTTAATCTAGTGTCTACCAGAACTTTCATTCCAGCAGTATGTAGAGATGATCATGATAAGAAACTTAAGCAAATCATCAATAGAATCAGTGGTGTGTTTGGGTAAATTATTTAATTCAGTCTGAGCATAAGGTCAAGGGTGATATGATTGTTAAAATTGTTATGTTATTTGAGGAAAATTGGTGTATAGTGGGAAAATAAAATTATCCTTAGTTTCTCTAAAGAAATTAAAAAGTATACTTGTTGGCAGATTAAGTAAATATTCAAACATTAGGGAAAGGAACAGAGGAGCTCAAGTGTAGGTGGTAACAAAGTCGGAACATGCAATTGATCAGATAAAGGATTAGTCTAGGTCACAAAGGAAATGGACTGGGGTTACCAAGTAACACCAAAGATAACTCAAACTCAAATATGAAGGACCTTGTCTAAGGTCCAACAGAGGTCTGTGACTCACTGGATCACAACAATGTTTAAGTAACAGTATAATATCTTGTGTAAATTACTGGGAAAGAAAAGTGTTAGCTTTTTGAATGACAAAAATAGAATGAATGAAAAGATGATCACACTTTTTAAAAATGTGTGCATATGTTTGTGGATTAACAATATTGAAGCTATATTTACTTCAGCTTAGCTATAAACTCAACCTACTATATATGCATAAATTAAAAGAACACATATTTTTAAGTAAGTGAATATAAAAATCATAAGCCAGAGAATGTCATTTTTTTAAGTAGACAGCTGTGCTCTGAAAGAAATATCTTTCTTCTGCTTAGAAAATCTCCTTGGTGGGATTAGTCAGTGAACATCCTGTAAGAAAAAGATTATGTAGTCATCAAAAGATTAAGTTTTCTAGGCTTCTCCTTTCCTGTCAGTTGTAAGCTTGAACTAGAGCTTTTGTCTACAATCCTCAAATACATACTCTATATTTGATGTATTATCTTGCAAATATAGGAATAAAACAGTAATACTTCAGACTATTGATTTGCTACTACTACCCCAAAAGTTGTAACTTTATACCTATCTCCTTTGGGTTGTGATTTTAGGGAAGTACCATAGATTAATATTTGTAGGCTCAAAACATTAGAAAAAATTATATATATATATATATATATATATATATATATATATATATATATATACTAGACTAGTGTTTATAACTGCAAAAATAGGGGAAAATAACAAAAACATGTTGACCAGATTTCATAAAACGATTTTGAAATTGCTTTCCCTTGCATGGCAGAACGATACATGAAAGATTTTGACTACTTAAAAAAATAATCTTAAAAAATGGATATATATATATATGGCAAATGATGTGTGAGAGACAAAAACAAGAGACAAAGAAACAGAGACAGAGATGGAAACAAAGAGAAACAAATGAAGACACAAATAGAAACAGACAAAACAGACAGAATATTAAGTACCTACATTTTTTCACATTGTTCTGCTTGGAGTAGGGAGGAATATAAAACTATAGAACTTATATTTTCTTCCTTCAAGATGCTTGTTGTCTGGCAAAGATAAGAAAACAAATTAAGATAAAGGTGATTTTATATACGGTTGATTATATATAATTATTTAACGTTCATAACGCACTTTGCATCTAACAGAAATTGATTGCAAAAAGACATGAAAAGGAGAACAAGTAAAGACATTACAAAACAGTACATGATATATTGTTTTATAGAACTGGGTACAATTTCAAACTCTTTGAACCTCATCATGTTTAGCTCAATCATTTTACTTACACTCCTAGATGTTATTTAATTTTGAATTAGCTGTCCCATAGGCATCTCAAACACATGTCCAAAATAGAATCTTTTCCCCAATATCTACCCATCTTTTGAATTTCCCTCTTGCTTTCCTTTTGTTTTCTGCTTGTATGTTTAGAGGGAAATGTTTCATTTTTTTCTGTCAGTTCTCAAGTGATGCCCCACTTCTCCATCAAACCTCAAGACATCTTCAGTGGATATTGTAGGCTGTAGGGAAGATGGACCTCCTAGAGGCATTCTCTTCTCTGCTGGATCCACATACCATAGACCCAGTAGAAACTGTCAGAAAGTCCAAGCTATTCTTCTAGGGAGCAACTTTTTCACAGAGCTGTTTCTAGGGGTTTGAAAAAGCGATGGGCTGGAGAGTTCTTTCTCTTGTTAAACCTAAAATGTACCTTGTAGCTCAGTGCTATGGTAGGGCTGTGAGAGAAGCTGAATGAGAAAAGATAAGTTTCTCATATTTGTATTAAAGTTCAAGAATCATATCTTCTTCCATGGTCTTGGAACCTTGGTCATAGTCAGTGATTCAAGGTGAGGAAAGGGATGGACAATGCAGATATCAACTTCTTGATAGAGAGGGTACCTGAGTAAAAGTCTACATACTGACTGTTTTGAAAGAGACAGCATGGAGATTGTAGGGATCTGGTGAGGGCTGATTAAAGAGGGTCCAAGTCAAAGTTTCTGTTCTGTTTTGAATGGGAAGCACATTCTAGGAGGCCAGGCTCCCTCTGTCCTATTTTGTGGAGGAAGAGTAGAAATTTTGAACAAGTGTCTAGAAATTAATAACTATATTTCAGACCTTCATCCCCTCTCCCCTGAAACTCTGAAAAGCTCACTAGGTCACTCTTTACAATTCTCTACTCATCTGCCAAAGTCATCATTCTAAAACCCAATTTGAACCATAGTTTCTCCTCCCCAATTGTTTTTTAGTTGATTAAGAGAATGAAGAAAGTCCCTCAGCATCGAATAATGCTGATGCCTCCAACTCAGTGCAACAGTGCTATGGAGGATCTACACAATCTCTGAAGAACGCTGCACTAGAGCAAGCACATGCCATTAGAACATACACATATTGGTCCTTACCTTAATCACAAAGGAGTTATTCTTAAATTGTATTAGGGGAGTTAAAATGTCAGCTTAATAAAGAAATGAAGTTCAGAAAACAAATGCTTTTTCAAGAATAATGTGAGGACACAAAACTATTCTTAGAGTGCCCCTGATATATGTATTTTTCCTCAAGTTAAATCTGCTTTGAGAATAGGCATATATTTAATTTTTATATTATGAAAATAGTTTTTGAATTGAGCAGTTGAATTGCAACTGTTACTTCAGAGAAAAAGAAAAATGAACCAGTTTCCACATTTTAATATTCAGCCTACCTGTCTAGAGTTGTCTAAGGCAGTTACTAATATATTTACATTTAACAAATCAAAAGCTATCTTTTAGAATTGGCCAAGCATCATAAGTTCTTTAGTTTGAAGGTTTTTTCAGTTCATTCATAAAAGGAGCATGATTTTCTTTCTACCCAGCCTTGATAGTATAGGGAGGCTTGTCAAAAGTGACCAGCATATGTTTATCTATTCTATTCGCTGGATTCTGGGCATGGAACCTTCTGAAGGTCTTTATCATGCCATTAGCCATGTATAGGGAGGAGAAGTCCAGATGGCTGCTTTTGTCCATAGAGGCACACTGTTCTGTCTGGGACAGTAAGGTGAATGTAGTGCTGACTGAGGATAGAGGGCCCAGAGGTGATAGAGCAGAGGAAGAAGGAGATTATGGTTGGTAGTGGAACTGGGGAAGGAGGAGTTGGAGACAATGGCAGTTGTAGCCAACATTATGTGGAATGGGGGAGCACCTCAGGAGGAAAACACTTTTGGATCATCTCCTACAGCTGAGGAAAAGTTTCTCGCCTTGATAGAAGGAAATTTACCTCATTCCTAAATGCTCCACTGGACCCCCAACCCTCTTCCTCCTTTTATCATGGCCTTCTTACACATCCATAGTCATAACTACCTATCTACATAACTACAAAACATATCTACATTCTAGTTTATTACCTCTGGATGCCTTTTCCCCAGAGACTACAAGTTCTTTATCACTTCTCCCTCTTGGAACACCTGTTTTCACTTCAAGGTCTAAGTCAGACATCATCTTCTATATGAGGTCTTTATTGACTGGTGTCTTTCTTTCTAAGGTTATCTTTCATATTATTTTTCTTTTGGATATAACTATATTTGTGGAATAAAGGCAGTGACTGTACACAGTGTGGGGCCTGGAGTCAGGAAAATACATCTTCCTGAGTTCAAATCTGGCCTCAGACATTTACTAGCTGTGTGACCCTGGGCAAGTCATTTAATCCTGTTTGTCTCAGTTTCCTCATCTGTAAAATGAGCTGGAGAAAGAAATGGCAAACTACTCTAATGTCTTTGCCAAGGAAACCATAAATGATGTCATTAAGACAACTGAAAAACAACTGAACAACAACAAAATATTTGTTAATGCTATCTCATCCATTAAAAGGTAAGCTTCTTTAGGGTTAGAAACTATTCCGATTTATGGAGCTGAATATCATTTTTCTTGATTAAAACCTTGAGAGTTTAAAACCATCAGGAGTTACTAGGTTTGGGTGCTATGTGCCTATCAAGAGGTGATCATCATCAACTCAGGGCAGAAAATAACTACAGCCCTGAAGATAAGCCAAAAGATGTGGACCTAGAGTGATTTACTCAGATACTGAAGACCTGAGATGAAAGCAAAATGTTCAGCAGTTCTAAGAACATGTTTCAAGTATTAAATCTCCTAGGAAAGAATCATAGAAGCAATTGGTTACTGTGTTATATTTTAAGTATTTGTTGATATATGCTTATAAATCTTTTGTGTTTTGAGCATTTCTCTTGTGATGAAGAAAATAAACTGTCCTATAAAATATTTACTCCACATAGTGAATACCTTGCTAGAAGATAAAACATGCTTATTCCTTTTATGGACGTCCTCCACATGAGTAAAATTTCAATTTTAAGAGATTTTTCCCAAGGCTTAGGAGCTGTGGTATAATGAGCATAAGAACACAGGAGATACAGTAGCCTGATCATCTCTTTTAAAGGTCAGGCCTCCCCAGGACTGAACTTAGTCCACATAAAGCCAGAGTTAGGATCCCTTAGTGGGAGAAAGAACCCTAGTTCCTTGGGCTATGGTTGGGAATAAACACACAGATACATACAAAAATAATGCATAGATATGTGATTTGGGGTGTAGTTAGAGAGCTCTCAGATAAAGAAACTCCCTTTGTCAATGACAAGTGGCACATTGTCTGAAATTTAGTCTTACAGAGTGTCTCTGTCCTCCGAGAATTTGAGTCACTGGCACATCAGTAGTATAGATCAGAGGAGAGATGTGAACCTAGGCCTTCCTGACAGTTCATCAACCATCTCTTGAACAATTTCTCTCTGTCTCAGTCATGGGTGAACTAACAAATGTAGTGAATATATGTATATATTAATGTAATATATTATATGCATGTGCAATAAATTTTGATCATAAGCTATTTAATGTTAATCCCTTTACCCTCTCTTTAGCATTAAAAATGTAGATGAATTGCCTAATAATTAAAAAACTGTTTTCCTTTAAGATGAAACTATAGCAGAAGTCACAAGTAAAAGAAAATTACCTACAGGTTATGGGCTAACCATATTTTGCTCTTTTGGAAATAAGAATATTTAAAATCCTCAGAAAAAATAATATATAGAAAACTTCATTCCTTTATCCTAAGCATTGTTTTTACATTTGAAAACTAAAAAGAAACTACACACTAATACCATACTAGCTCTGCTCTTCTCACTAAAGAATATCTAAGTCTTGTGTCAACAGAAGTTAAACTATACTAGAACCTACCAAATTAGAAAGTATTTGAGTACGGGTCAGACATTGACTCACACTTTTGCCTAATGATTGACTTAACTAAAGGTTGGCAGCAAGGTGCTAAAGTTTGTTTGTTTTAGCCAATGGACCATATGAAATCCATCCACTAAGGCATCTGAAAGGACTGTGACATCAATGAATGGGGAGAAAAATCCACACCAAAAAGAATGAATGCTTCAAATTTTGATAATTTGATAGACCTGCATTTTCATGAATGTAGGCTCTCTCTCAAAACATTCCTATCATCACCCATCCACATCAGAGAAAGATATTTCAGATATTCCATATTTTTTTAAAAAATCACTCATTACTTAAATTGCTGACAAAAAGTAAAACTTATATGAATTTACTAAATTAATTAAAATAAATTACAAGTATTTATTGAGTACCTAGCATGAGAAAAACCCTCTGATTGGACTTGCAGACAAAAGGTAAAACCAGTGATCCCTGCCTTCAAGGAGTTTACTCATCATTAGTTGATACAATTTGTAACACAAATAAGTAGATATGAAGCGTTCAAAAATAAATAATGAAGTAATCTGAGGAGAGGAGAATACCAATAAATGAGGAAGCCAGGAGAGGATGGTTGTGAGAAGTGCGACCTAATCTAAATCATGAGGTAAAATAGATGTCAAACAAGTCAGAGATGAAAAGGGAGTGCATTCCAATTATATAGAATAACCTTTGCAAAGGCTGGGAAATGTGATCTCAACTGTAACCTCCTCGCAAATATGGGAAATGTAATTTAATGTTTGGAAAACATCAAATAAGTCAATTTGGCTGGAATGTAAAGATTACATGAGAAAAGACTCTTAGTGAAGTGTATTGTTGATCTTGAGATAGTATTCCATTCCCCAGATACACTACTTTCATTTGAAAGTGTTAGTCTGTGTATTAGCATGAAAACTTAAATAGTTCTTCAGGGTGGGAAAGTCTTTTTAGTGGTTTTATATGAAATTAGGACACTAAAGCCATTTTTTTCATACTGTAATCAATTGTGGCAATTTTGTTTTGTATATTCATAATGAGTTTCTCACTATCACAGCAAAAGTGCATTTTTTTCAAAGAGTTTACATAAATGTTCTGTTAGTGATGACAATTTCATAAATTTTTTTTAAAGATTTTTAAGAAAAGTCTTGCCTGAAAGGTTGTGACTGATTCTTCTTCTTTTTGCTGCTTCTTCACAGCCCTTTGATTTTTGCTTCATGTTTAAGGTCAAAACCTTGTAGTAGGAGTAACAGTTCTTTTGTTTGTTTTTAATCCGCACTTTCTTGGACTTAGAATGGAAGGGACATTTAGAATTCATTTATCAACCCCCTCATTTTCTAGATGAGAAAATAAATCGAGTGAGATGGAGAGATGCAACCAAGGTCATACAAATGGTAAATAGCAGAGCTGATTTTCAGATTCTGATGGTTTCAGACGCTAATTCCACTGTTCTCTTCACTATACCATGTTGTCTCCTATTTTCTTCCCTTGTAAACATGTAATGTGTAAATTTATCTTTCCCATTAACTCTGAATCTATGCATGGGGTGTGTGGTTCTCTCTATCTTACATTATGAGTTGCCAATATGTGGTATTTGACCCTTAATTGCATGGGACCATCAACTAGGACTATTCAGGCAATAACATTTTTTTTAAAGAAGTGCCTATAAATGAATGCAATATTTTCTTTAGTATTTCTTCTTTGGAGACATCTTGAAGACATTTCCAAGTGAACAGATCAGGAAGCATTTATTATGCACTTATCATATAGAAAACCTTAAGATAGAGAAGCAAATAAAATCTTATCATCAGAAAGCCTATATTATAGTAGAGCAGATGAGAAATATCCATAGATAAACCTTATTCAGCCCCTAGTTCTGAGGAGTCATCACTAGGTTTGTGATTAAGATGCTTCAAGGACAGAGAGAAGTCTAAATAAAGAAAATCTGGAGAGAAAAAAAAGAATGAAAACATTTAATTAAAGTAGGCATATTTTACCTCTTTTTCCAGTTGCTGTAGAAATGAAGATGATCTGTAGTTGTTTGCTATTGTCTAGTTTTGTTTCATTTAATTAGATATGCTAATGAATTTGTACACTCTCTTTAAGGTGTATTCTTTCTCCAGCCACAAAGATCACAATGGTCTGAATATGTTTGTTGAGACTAAAAATATTGGACAGGTTCCATGATAGTGGCAAAGCCTTTGAAAAACACACATCTCCATGCTTCCTGGAGAACATCATTAATTTGAAGTTAATTAACCAGGTTGAAGAAGAAGGTTATCTGAGTTGTTACATTTTACCAGAGGGTCTTCTTTTTTATGATTTTGACATGTCTAACAGACTCTTTTTTTAGCAGAGAACCCTTAAACCAGTATTTTGCTCTACCTAACAAAATAGCGATTTTGAAAATTTTAAAATGATTCCTCCTGAACTCTCTGTCCATTAATTCTTTTCTTGATATGAAGAATACGAGAGAGAGAGAGAGAGAGAGAGAGAGAGAGAGAGAGAGAGAGAGAGAGAGAGGAGAGAGAGAGAGTTCATCAAAACCAATCAACACACAAAATCAAGCCTGACCTGGTATACAATGTTCCATTCCCAGAGTCTGTCCCCCAACTTCTTCACTGAAGGGAGGATTGTGCATTTTTGTTCATTTCTTTCTTTTTAAGTCAGATTTGGCTGTGATAGAACAGCTTTCACAAACTCATACAATTATACAAAGACATACAGTTATAGAATTTGAGAGTTGGGACTTCAGCTGACCTACACACTGAATGAACCCCGGCTATAGTATAGAGTATCTGACAGGTACTCATCCAGTCTCTGCTTAAAGACCTCCAGAGAGGGGCAATCCACTTTCCCTTGAAGCAATCTTTTCTATTTTTGTATAGCTCTATTATCAGGAAATTTTCCTAGTCATCAAAACTGAATTTACCTCTTTCCAGTGTCCACACATTGCTGCTAATTTTGTCCTTTAGAAACACAATCCCCTTTTCACTGACAGTTCTTCAAATATTTCAACTTAGGGAAAATATCTCCTCTAAGTTTTCTTTTCCTTAAGCTAAACATGAAAAATTCCGGCAACTATGTAATATGTATTTAAGGTGATTCATGATCCTGGTAACTCATCACTGGATATCCTCCAGTTTATCAATGTATTTCCTAAAATGTAATGTCAAAACTTGAAAATTGTTTTTCAGATGTCCCACTTAGCCAGAGTACTCACAGACTAGGGCTTTCTTACCTCTGTATGCCTCTCTTATGAGAAGCATGTGGCAAAATTGAGAGCCAGAAGTGACAGGATGATTGTGCTTAGAGTGTAACTATTAATGGTTCAATGTTAACTGTGCAGGAGGTCTCCACTGCAGTACCAGAGAATACATGCTTGGCTAGATATTCTTTAATATTTTTGTAAGTGACTTTAATAAATTATACATCAACCTTACATAAGACACAGAGCTGGGAGAAATATCTCACACACTCACACAGTCAGGATCTGAAAAAGATCTTTCCAAGATAGAACAATGGGCTGAATCAAGAAGCTGAAATTTAATAGGGATAAATTTGAAGTCTTATATTTGGGCTCAAAATGTCAACTTTCCAAGTGGAGGATGGGGAAAGCATAGTTAGCAAATTGTATTTAAAAGATTAGAGCCAAGATGGTGGAGTAAAAATAGGGACTCATCTGAGTTCTTCCACAGATTTTTTCAGACACCTCTAAAAAGTGAATCTAAACAAATTTTAGAGTGTCAGAATTAATTAGGAGAAACAGTGTGCTAGATTTCCAGTCCAGGACAGTTTGAAAGGTCATTGGGAAGATCTGTTATGCCAGGTTGGAGGACAGCAGAGTACACAGTCTGCCCCAGGGCAGACTCAGCCATAGCAGAGTGGAAACAGCCCATGGTGCTCTGAGTCACCAGCAGCAGTGCCAATTCGCAAACCTCTCAGCACAAGACATGAGTCCAATGGAACTGAGTGAGAAACACAAGGCTTCCAGCAATAACAGAGGCTGCTCCTAGGGCTATTAGCCCACAGACTGAATGTTTGAAAGCCATCTACTTGAACTTCTGGAAGCCAAGATGTCAGAGTAAACTATAAGTGCTATCACTCCCCCTTGTTGACTTTGAAAATCCAAAGAATATGACCCCAAGAAAAATCCTGGGATAGTGGAGCCAGCATAAAGAGTAAAGCAGTTTTTTTGCTCAACAGACTGGGGAGATTGACAGGAAGAGTCCCTTTTCCTGCAGCTGAAGGGAACCAGAGCAAGAACAGCAGACCAGCAGAGGATCCTGAGCCTCAGGGGGCTGGAGCTATTAAGTATTAACACCCGGAAGTCAGAAGTGCCTTAGCACTTATCAGAGGAATTGGGCAGATACCAGTGCAGACTGGGTTCACCAGTCACTTAACCTGCCCATGCTCTAATATAGCCCAAGGGAAGGAGGAGACTTCCAGGTCAAGGAGAAAATACTGCAAGCAGTCAGAAAGAAATTATTCAGAGGTCAAGAACTACAGTCAGGATTACAAATGACCTTGCAGCTTCTATATTTAGGATCAGAGGAATACAAATATAAAATTCTGTAAGGCATAGTAGCTTGGATTATAACCAAAGATCAATTACCCAGCAAAATTGGTCATAATCTTTCAAGCTAGAAAATGGACATTCAGTGAAATAAGGGATTTCCAGACCTTCCTGACGAAAAGGCCAGAGATCAATAGAAAATTGAATCTTCAAATTCAGGACTCAAGAGAGGCAAAAGAGATAAACAGGAAAAGAAGGAAAGAAAACCTTGTTATTTAATGTGGGCAAACTGTTTACATCCTTATATTGGAGGATGATATTTGTTATTTGTGAGAATTGTATATTTATCATAACATTTAAAAGAGATATACTTAAAGAGAGGGTATGAGTCTAAATTAACTGATGTAGTGATAAAAATCTAATTAAGGGGTGTGAAGGGAGAAGAGGAAAGGTGATAAAAAGGGTAAATTATAACCCAAGAGGCACCAAAAGTTATTGTAGAAGAAAAGAAGGGAGAGAGATAAGCATTATTTGAGCTTTACTCCAAGCAGATTTGGTTCAATGAGGAAATAATATACTCAGTGAAGTATAGAAATCTAAGTTATCATACAGGCAATAGGAGAGGAAAGGAGAAAGAAAAGGAAGGTGGTGATTAGAAAGGAGGGAAGCAGTAGTAAGGGAGAAGGGAAAGAAAAGGTAATCTGCACAACTGTATTCCAATAAATTTGGAAACCTTTGTGAAATGAACATTTACAAAAATATAAATTGACCAGATTAACAGGAAAGGAAGTAAAATACTTAAATAACCCCATCTTAGAAAAAGAAATTGAACAAGCCATCAGTGAAATCCCTAAGAAAAAATCTTCAGGACCAGATCAATTTACAAGTGAATTCAATCAAACTTTTAAAGAACAACTAATTCCAATACTATATAGACTACTTGGTAAAGCTGGCAAAGAAGGAGTACCACTAACTTCTTTTTATGATACAAATATGGTGTTCAAAACTTGGAAGAGTCAAAACAGAGAAAGTAAATTACAGACCAATTTCCCTAATCAATATATAGATGCAAATATTTTAAATAAGATATTAGCAAAAAAAGATTACAGCAACTTATTATGAGAATAATATACTTTGATTAGGTAGAATTTATGCCAGGAATACAGGGCTATCAGTATAATTGATCATATCAACAACACAACCAACAGAATTCATATTATTAGCTTATTACATGCAGAAAAAATTTTTGACAAAATACAACACCCATTCCTATTGAAAACACTGGAAACCATGAGAACAAATGGAGCATTCCTTAAAAAAATAAGTATTATCTATCTAACACCACAGCAGAATAAAATTCAAATGGGTACATTTGATATGAAGTTTGATACTATAAACAAATTAGGGCAGCAAGAACAGTTTATTTGTTAGACTTAGGGAGAGGAATTAATGAACAAAAATGATTTAGAGAACATTATGAAATGCAAAATGGATAACTTTGATTACATTAAATTGAAAAGATTCTGCACAAAGGCAACGCAACCAAGATTAGCAGGCAAGCAGAAGACAGAAAGAAATTTTGTAACTTGTGTCTGTGATAAAGTACTTATTTCTAAAATACATAGAGCACTGAGTCAAATTTAGAAGACTACAAGTCATTCCTCAATAGATAAATGGTCAAAAATATTAATAGACAATTTTTAGAGGAAGAAAGCTATCTATAGTCACATGACAACATGTTCTAAATCACTATGGATCAGAGGGCTGCAAATCAAGACAACTCTGAGGTACCACATCTGGCCTATCAGATTGACTAATATGATAAAACAAGAAAATGATAAAAGTTGAGAAGAACATGACAGAATTGGAACACTATTTCATTGCTGATGGAACTGTGAGCTGATCCAACCATTCTGGAGAGCAACTTGGATCAATGCCCAAAGGGTTATAAATATATGCATAGCCTTTGACTCAGCAATACTGCTTCTAGGGGGCAGCTAGGTGGTGCAGTGGATAATGCACTAGTGCAGGAGTCAGGAGGACCGGAGTTCAAATCTCACCTCACACACTTGATACTCACTAGCTGTATGACCTTGGGCAAGTCACTTAACCCAAACTGCCTCATCCTGGGTCATCTCCAGGCATCCTGATGAATATTTGGTCACTGGATTCAGATGGCTCTGGAGGAGAAATAAGACTGGTGACCTGCACAGCCATCCTTACTCAAAACAAAGTCAAGTGAAAGTCATGTCATTATTTCTCTGATGGCATGGTCTTCTTCAGCAATGAAGAACACACACACACACACACACACACACACACACACACTGCTTCTAGGGCTGTATCCCAAAGAGATCATAAAAATTGGAAAAGGACCCACATGAACAAAAATATTTATAGCAGCTCTTTTTGTGGTGGCCAGGGACTGAAAATAAAGGGGAAGCCCATCAATTAGGGGATGGCTGAACAAATTGTGATATATGAATGTAATAGAATAATTATTATAGGAATAGTGTCCTATAAGAAATAACGAACAGGTGCACCTCAGAATAACCTGGAAAGACTTATATGAACTGATGCTGACTGAATTGAGCAGAACCAGTAAAACATTATACACAGTAACAGCCACAGTGTGTAAGGACTATTTTTGATAGACTTAGACCTTCACAGCCATGCAAGAACATAAAACATTTCCAAAGGATTCATGATGCAAAATGACATCCATGTCCAGAATCAGAATGCAGAATGAGGCAGACAATCTTCTCTTTTGTTACGTTTTGTTTTGTTTTTCTCCTTGTTTCTCCCATCCATTTTAATTCTTCTATGCAACATGATGTAACACTAAGCACCCCAACATACACAGGGGAAGCTGCTATAACAGATTCTTAGATCTGCAATCGTAAAAGGAAAACTATCAAGGGGTTAACAATTGCTTTAATCAAGCAGAGTATCAGAAAAAATCAAAATCAAAATTTCAGAGAAAATAAAACAAACATGCTTCAAAACTGTATGACCAAAACATACATACGGTTACCAAAGAGATTTTAGCTGGGGTGGGGCGGGGTGCTCGTTAGTGGCTCTCCAAAGTCTCTGTGGCCAAACAAAAACTTCCAGTCAATAAATCCCAAAGTAAAACCTCACCCTCAGAGTATTTATATACTTTTTAGAGACAGAGGGCATAACCCTCTGACCCAGTGTCTCAATAGAAAAAAAATGTACTTGGCACCCTTCTACAAAACAGCTCCCCTAATCAAACTTTCCACAATGGGCAGGCCCATCAATGGGTAGCAGAGATCCTTCCTAAACTCATTCAATCTGAAGTGCTTTTAGTAGAACAAGAACAGCAAAAGTTCCTGATTTGATTGCCATTGCACATGATTAATGTGAAAATGTGTTTAATAGGAATGTATGTGTAGAGACTATAAAAAATTGAAACCCATCTTGAGAAGGGAGGAAAGACAAGAGGGATAAAATTTGGAACTTAATGGAACTTAATTGTTGAAAACTGAAAACAAATACATTAATAAATTTGTGCAAGGGAAAATTAAAAAATTAAAAGATTTAGGGATTTAGTAGACTAAATATAAATCAGCAGCATAGTGTGGTAGCAGGAAAACAAAATGCTATTATGGCCTTAACTGAGAGATGCATGGGGATGTTGTCTGGTCCTATAGTTTTTCTCAGACTTTCCTAGAGCATTGGTGGGTTAAGTGATTTACCTAGGGTCATACACTGAATATGTCAGTGAAAATCCATAGTACTTTGTTTCCTTGGCTTTGAGATAATCACTCTTTTTTTCTAACATAGTAACTGCTGCAGAGTAATGGTTTGCTTCAGGTTAAGGATGACCCAGGTTGAATTCTGAATCTAACACATACTGACTTTACAAGTCACATAACTTCTGAGTATTTCCAAGGAATTCTTTAAGATTATGAAGTGCAAAATAATTATTAATTTGCATTGGTAAAATAAGTCGCATTTTTAGGAACTTACTGCAGCAATTAAGTACCAGATATAGACAAAAAGGGGATTTCTTATAATATTCTTCTATCCTTCCGTGAAGAGCAGCTAGGTGCAACAGTAGATAAAGGATAGAGTACTACCCCAGAGCTGGGAAAATCTGAATACACATCTTATCTCAGACACTTAGTAGCCGTGGTGGTGGTGGTTGTCCTTTGTCTTCAAAGAGGATCAAAATGACATCACCATGATAAAGTGAAATTTCAGTGTGTCCAGCTGTGACTGATCACATCAATATGAGCTCGAAATGCTCTACCACAGATTGGGCACAGAAACCCATGTGAATATTTGGGATGGATATCCAAAATTTGCACAACCTGCATTTACTTTGTGCTGTCTCAATTCTGCTTTACTGAAACAGCACAGCAACCTTTCCAATGTGGGTACACCATGCTGAGCAGTCCTATGCCAGTGTCTCCCATGTTGCACAGTTAAATCCAAAGTTCTTGAGATAGACATTGAGAGTGTCCTTGTATTGTTTCCTCTGGCAACTATGAGATCGCTTACTGCATGTGAGTTCTTCATAAAATAGTCTTTTTGGCAAGCACACATTTAGCATTCAAACAACATGCCAGCCCATCAGAGTTATGCTCTCTGAAGCATAGTTTGAATACTTGGCAGTTCAGCATGATCAAGAACTTCAGTGTCTGGTACCTTATCCTGTCAAGTGATCCTCAGAATCTTCCTAAGACAGTTCAAATGGAAGCAATTCAGTTTCTAGGCATGGCACTGGGAGACTGTCCATGTTTCACAAGCATAGAACAATGAGGTCAGCACAAAGGCTCTGTAGACCTTCAGTTTGGTAGTCAGGCTAATACCTCTTCTCTCCCAAACTTTTCTTTGGAGACTCCCAAACACTGAGCTAGCTCTGGCAATGTGTGCATCAACTTTATTGTCAAAGTGTACATCCTTGGAAAGTACACTACCAAGGTAAGTGAACTTATCCACAAAATTCAAAACTTCTCCATTTGTTATAATCAATGGTTCCATGTATGGATGGTGTGGTGGTGGCTGATGGAGTACCTGTGTTTCTTGGTGTTAATTATTAGGCCAAAATTAGCACAGGCAGCCGAGAATTGATCCATACTTGGTTGCGTCTCAGTTTCAGAGACTTCATTGAGTGCACAATCATTTGCAAACAGAAAATCATGCACCAACACTCTCTCCACTTTGGTATTGGCTTGAGGTCTTTTCAAATTGAAGAACTTGCCATCCATATGGTAGATGACCTTGATGCCATGTTTAATGTCATTGAAAGCATTTGTCAACATGAGTGAAAACATCATGCTAAAAAGCATGGGGTCAAGTCATATTTCACTCCACTGGTGACTGGGAAGGCACGAGAGCATTGTCCATTATCCAGAACCCGGGCAAATATGTCATCATTAAAGTGACATACAATGTTGATTAATTTCTCTGGATAACCAAATTTGGATATAATTTTCCATAAACCCTCATGACTAACAGTGTCAAAGACCTTGGTCAGATTTATGAACATTGTGTACAGGCCTCTGTTCTGCTCCTGGCATTTCTCCTGGAGTTGTCGAGCAACAAACACCGTAATGACTGTTCCTCAGCCCTTTCTAAAGCCACACTGGCTCTCAGGTATATGACCACCTTCCAGGTGAAGGATCAGCCTATTAAGAAGGACTCTAGCAAGAATTTTGCCAGCAGTGACTAAGAGAGAGATCCTCCTGTGATTGTCGCAGGACAATCTATTCCCTTTATCCTTATAGAGATGGACAATGGAGGCATCCTTGAACTCTAGGGGATAACCTCCTCTTGCCATATAACCTGGAAAATTTCAGTCAGTTTTTATGTGACCAATGGTTCTGTTACCTTGTAAATCTCAGCTGGAATAGAATCAGCACCAGGTGCTTTGCCACATGAAAGGAGCCTAATGGACCTCAAAAACTCTTCTTTAGTTGGAAGTTCAGCTAAGGAGGGATTGACTTCAACCTGAGGTAAACGGTCAGTAACCTCAGCATTGATTGATGATGATCTGTTGAGAGCTCTATGAAAGAGTTCAGCCCATCTCTCTAGGATCATGACCTTATCGCTAATCAATGTGGCTCCATCAGCACTGAGGATTTGTGACACACCATAGGCTTTTTGGTCCATAAATAGCTTTCAGGGAATCATAAAAGTACTTTTGATTGTTACTATCAGCATAAAACTGAATTTCATCTGCCTTCTTACTGAGTCAAGAATCCTGCATCTCTCTAAGCTTTGCTTCTGATGGAATTAAATGCTGCCTTCTTAGAGGCAGATGAACTATCCTGCTGGTAAATCCTGTGGAGTTCTCATTTTTCATTTAGCAGCTTTTGAATTTCCCCATCACTTTCATCAAACCAAGTCTTGGTGTTTGTGAGTGTTCTGACCCAGATGAGCAAATGCAGTGCTATACACCAAATCTCTGAACGCTGCCCACTCCTTTTCTGCTCTACTGTTGCTACCTGTGTGTTAGCTCAACTTTCCCTCCAAGTCAGCAACAAACTGTTCACACTCGGAGAAGAGCTCTATTTTGTTGACATTAATTCATCTGGTAGTCATTTTGCCTTGGGGTCAGCGCTTTTGATGAATGCAAATATTTAGCTTGGAAAAGATAAGTCTACGATCAGTCCAGGACTCTATACCACACATTGCCTTTGTGACTTTCACATGTTGTCTGTCTCTTCTCCTTACGATGACAAAGTCTATTAGATGCTAATGTTTGCTGCAAGGTTGAATCCATGAAGTTTTATTGCATTTAGGTAAATGGAAGACAGTGTTGGTGATGAGGTCATGTGATGCCCATGCACAAATCTTTAGCAGTAAATAACCACTGCTGTTGCTGTTTCCAACTCCATTCCTCCCTAGGACTCCCTGCCAAGTCTGGTAGTCTGAGCCTATTCTAGCATTGAAGTCACCCAGAATTATAAGCTTGTCCTCCTTTGGCACATTGATGGTAAGAGTCTCTAGGTCTTCATAAAATTTTTCTTTGACTTCTTCAGGGTTTGTCATGTTGGGAGAATAAGCACTGATGATGGTGGCATGGCATTTTCCTGTGAGTGGCAATCACATTGTCATGAATCTGTCATTCACATCTGGCAGGCATACCAGCTTGCTGATTAGATTTCTTTGGTTGCAAAACCCACAGTGCTCCTCTTCACTGTGCTCAGTCCAGAAAAAGGTGTATCCAGCTTCAACTTTAGTAAGCTGGCTTTCATTTGCCAACCTTGTTTCACGCAGGGCTGCTATTTCTATATGTTACCTGCTGAGTTCTCTTGCAACAAGAGCAGTTCTTCTTTCAGATCTACTGGATTTTGTGTGCACATGGACATTCCATGTAGCAATGGTGAGTGGAATTATCTCTGCAGAATTTTTCATA
The DNA here is from genome assembly GCA_028658325.1 of Potorous gilbertii. NCBI lineage: Eukaryota > Metazoa > Chordata > Mammalia > Diprotodontia > Potoroidae > Potorous > Potorous gilbertii. The sequence continues at coordinate 633,571,036 of CM053769.1, forward strand.
TATTTTGTACTTTTATTTCTGTTTTGACCACATAGTGCGATTCTCTGCCTGCCATGGTAACCAGACCATGTGTGTGGTAAGCAGAAAATGTTGAGGACACCCTTTCTAGCCCCCTTCCTCACACCAGGAGGTGAGCAATGTGATCCTAAAAAGACTGCTCAGACACCCAGGGGGCTGCTAAGTCCCACTGCTGCTTCCAGTGAGAAACAGCCCTGTGGCCTGGGCCACCTGTGTACAGGGTTGTGACTACAGCTCCCAGTGTATCTGTACCAGCTGCTTCGTCAATTGCCTGTTGCCACAGGACTTTGAGGTATAATAGTGAAATGGTATGGGTGATGTCTTTTGATTCATGAGTAAATTGGATTTAAGTGAGGCAGAGTTGTGTGAAGTCAGCAGCCTCACTTTGTCTGCCAGAGTCATCATAGTCCAGTGGTAGGACAGAGTCAAAATGGCTGGCGATGGCTCAGGATGCAGTGGATGACCTTGGTGTTTTCAGTGACTAACCAAACTCTAAGCACTCCTCATAGCCTGCTTTATCTGCCTTCATGGCCATTGGAACAAATTTTTCTCATCGCCCATTCCACCAGAGGAAGTCTTCACATGTTTAAGGTATACACCCCCTTAACTCACCAATGGGTTTGAGAATGCTTGGTTACCCTCAACCTGGCTTGGCCCTTCTGCCAAAATGGTTTACCAGAGTGTAGCCATTGGGCATGCTGCAGCTTCTTGGAGCTACATGTGAGAGTTAGGTGGAACAGGTGGACACCGAAGTTGGAAAGAGCCTTGAAAAGGGCTTGGCAGCCATGACACCAAAGATACTGATCCTCCCTGAATACACCTTACACCCCTAGCAGTATAATCCTGGGAAAATCTCTTAACCTGTATTTACCTCTGTTGGCTCACTTGTGAAATTGACATAATAATAGCACTGACCTTGTAGCATTGTTGTAAGCATCCAATGAAATAATATTTGTAAAAAAAAATACAACACAGTTCCATGCATATAATAAGCACTATATACATGCTAATTTTCTTCCCTATAAAAGGTTACACAAATCTGTGTTCTAAACTTCTGCTAAAGTTGGCTGCCATTTCTCTCTCTAATTGACAAAGACTTTAAGGATATACTAGATATGATTTCTCTGCTTTTTTTGGCTTCTTGGTACCAACTGATATTCATCGATTAAACTTGTTTGGTAAGTAGTAATATTATTCTCTGTGTTCTTTTATCCATTTCCCCTTTTTTTGGAATTTACAGTTAATTTAAGTAAGTTTATTTGGAGTTTTGTCAATTATACATTATATCTTCTTATTTTTGTACTTTCACATCTTTTATTTTTCACCTTTGCTCTAGCAAGTTGATAGACTTCCTACAAATAACTGATTCAAAAATGACTTCCAATAACTAGTTGCTTTCTGACTATTAAAATATAATCAATTCAGTTCTTATATTTTGGCATCTATACATCATCTATCTATATGGGACCATGTATTTTTCTCTCTTGAATAAAATATTGATAATAGATAAGAGTAATTCAGCTTTGTTTATAAGCTTTTGATTTCTCTCATTTCTTGCTTGATAATCATGTATTCTGATAATTTTCTTTTACTGTTGACAACATGTACTCTTGCCTATAAGTCATTAAATATCAAAGTATATGGTGATTTAATTTGGAGGGACATATCAAATTATCCATACTTTTCTCTATCTCCTAATTTTCTGCTGCGGATGGTAGTAAGAAAGCTCCAATCTTTTTCATTATAATAGTAGTTCGGCTTTTTTTAAATTTTGTTTTCTGGGGCAGGCTTTGTTCTTTTGCAAATTCTTAACATGAATGTCACAACACTATTTGACCAAGAATTCCATGAAATTGTATTTTTGCTAACTAAAGATAGAAAGTGAAAGTGATTAAACTATTCTTCACAACTCCTTTGCTTACCTCCCCAAGCAGAAGAACTGAATCATCTGTCCACTGAAACTACACTTCTTTTCATCATCTGGTTTCATTTCATAATGACAGTGTATTTTATGAAATGGTACACTTTCTCCAGTAGCATGCTCTCTCCCTTAGCACTAGACAGGAAGTTCAATGATTAAGTTAAAGTTGATAGATGTTATAAAACTTTAATTCTTGATATTTTTCTTCTCTCCCACCTTTAATGCAAAAGTGTAGAGGTCAGGGAGGACTAAAAGTCATTTCTTCTTTGTTTCACAGGTTGTTATGCTCAAATAAGTCATCAACAGGTAGCCCATCAACTCCATACTTAGCCAGGCTGATCCTTAAATGTTGGACAATCCTAAAACTTTTGCTATATCTTGAAGTGTGTTGGAGCTTATACTGAACTGGCATGTATTCCCATGTGTTTAGTGATGCAGAAATATAGTAAGATAATTTTAACCAAATTTAAAAAATAAAGCAAAATTTAACTGGAACCATAGGAGCATCAACTCATTCCATTTTTTTAACTTTACCACAATCTTCAAGATGCAAATATGATGTGAAACCGGTTTTATTTGTTTCAGTTTTGCTGTATTTAAAGTTTAATATTTATGTAGAAAACTTAAGTAAGTAGTACTTTGAAGAGAAGAATTCCATGAATTGGAGGTGAAAATAAAGAACATCCCAGATATAAGGATGGCTATGTATAAAGGCAAAGGGAATGGACATAGACTTTTTTTTTATTTGGGGGTTTTTGTTTGTTTGTTTGTTTTGGCTGTTGGGATCAAGTGACATGCCCAGGATTGCACAGCTAATAAATGTCAAGTGTCTGAGGCTAGATTTTGATCTCACGTCCTCCTGACTCTAGGGCTAGTGCTCTATCTATTGCTCACCCAGCTGCCCCAAAAGATTGACGTTTTAATGTGATCCTAGAGAAAATAGGGAACCACTGGAGTTTATTGAATAGGGTAATGATGTGCTCTGTTCTACACTTAAGATAAAATAAACTTTATAGCCATACATCTTCACATTAAAAGCATGAAATGAAAGGGGGAAATTTGAGACAGAGAGACTCATTATGAGACCATCATAATAGTCTGGGTGAGAGATGATTGCCAGAAATATGGATATGACTGGATGAGAAACAGCATGGTGTAGTGGCTAGGACATTTTACTGGGAGTCAGAGAAACCAGGATTCCAACCCCACCTCTGACACATATGACCCCAGTAACCTTTGGTATGTCACTTTATTTCAGTGTGCCTCAGTTTCCTTATCTGTAAAATGAAGGGCCTGATATTAATAGCTTCTGAAATCTATTGCAGCTCTAAAGTTATGATCCTATGATCATAAACTGTAGTGGTACTTTAGCCACAATGCTTGTCATTACTGCAATATTGATCACAGCTTTGAGAGTTTGGTTATATACAACTGTAGCAACCAGTGCCAACTTATGAGTATAATTCTTTCCTTTTCCCTTTTTATCTGTAAAATGTTAACTTAGAAGTGAAGGTGGCAGGGGAAATTCTTTGAGTAAATATGGCCTTGAGAGCCCACAGGGGACATGGAATCACAGTAGGTATTAGCAGCTTTACAGAAGTTAGATATAAATCATTTTAGAAGTTCTCCTGTTTGAAAGCAGAAAACTAAAGCTGTAACCCCTTCAGAGTCGGATTTTCAGTTCACAAGATAGTCTGCAGATTATTCTTTGTGTAAAATAATAATGTCTATCCCAGGATGGAAGGCAACATTTAAAACATCTTGTCACATGGGGGGCAAGTAGTCTCTTTGCTGGAAGATTACAACAAAAAGGAAAACATTTTATCGGTTCTACACAGAATTTCTTTCTAAAAAAATAAATAAAAACAGTACATCCATACCCAGTAGCTAAACATGGTCAGGTCATGTTATTTTTATGTGTAATTCTCTGACAAGATTTAGATGGTAGCCTCTATTCCTCTCTCTCTACTTTCTTGCCTTCGGAAATATTCCCCACTCTCATGACCTCCACTAGCATTCCCATGCCTGATAAACTGTATATCTATTCAGTCTTCTTTTCATCCAGGTTCTAGCCTCTATTTCCACATAGCTGTTTTTCTATTATCTCAAAGTGAAATTGTTAAAATTTAACTCCATTAGGTGGATTTCTAGCATCCACTGTAGTCATGCTCCTCTGTTTCTTATTTAGTCCTACTCTCACACTTTTCAACTTTATTATCTCACCAGGAATGTCTTCCCCTCTCCAGAATCAATAATTACATTCTGTCTCTCCCTTAAAGCCTTTACTTTTCTTTTCAATACTGGTGTCACAGTGGATAGAGCACTGGGATCAAAAACAAAGAGGCCTGGGTTCACAACCAGCTTCAAACCAGCTTCAAACACTTAATATCTGTGTGACCTTGGGAAACTTACTTAACTATTGCTTGTCTCAGTTTCTTCAACTGTAAATAGAAATAATAAATAGACCTACCTTGAAAGGTTGTTGGGAGGATCACTGAGATAGATATAAAACCCACTTAGCACAGTACTTTGAACATGATAGGAGCTACGTAAATACTTATTCCCTTCCCTTCTCTTACCTGAACTTCAATTTATATATGGTTTCCATAAAAACAATTTCATACTTAATTATGTGTTTATTGTCTTATATTGTTCATTGATTATCTCACAAGTATATTTTATTTCCTGACATAAATTTACTTAGTAAAAAGAACCACATTTTATTACTTTTATACAACCTTCTAGCACCTAGCTCCATGACATCCTATCATTAAGTGTTCAATAAATAAAAATAATATTTTACATTTATACATATGTTTATAATTTACAAAGCATTGTCACCTTTATTTTCTCATTTTATGCTAATAAATGGGTGGTATATAGTATCACCTTCGGACAAATAAGGGAATTCAGATTCAGAAAAGTTAAGTGGGTTTGACTAAAGGCAAATAATTTACTTGTTCTAGACCTGGCTCTAGAATTTTGGTCCCATCAATGTAGAGTTTCAGAGCCTGAAAGATCGCATATTTGTGGTGGAAGCAGGGGGTTATCTTTAAGGGGCATCAGCTTTCTCTATCCCATAGGCTATTTACTCCCTAGCCATATAACTTTCTCCTCCTTTGCATCCCATTTCCTTTACTCTGCCCTTTCTCAAGAACCTCTCATACATTAGTCTTCTTCCATTCCTAGAAGCTTCCTGGCGAGAAACTTCATTTTCTAGGTGATTGGCTTTGCTCCTGCTTATAACCTCAGAAGGGGGGCCCCACTAGATCTGCCAAAGCAGGTTCCACTCCTTGCTGAAAAAATAGATTAGAGCAGCTTGGTCTCTGAATTATCCTCATGCAAAAAAGAAAAAAAGGTAGGTCATGGAGTTGCAGGAAAATCTTGAAATAAATTTGAAATCAAGTTCAGGGAGCACCTTCTCTTATGTCCATCATAAACTTCCTCCTGCCATGGCCTGAAAATTAATACCACAGGGCTCCTTGGGGGCATCTCTGATTTTGATTGTAGCTATCTCTTGACTTTTGATCTTGGATTAGTCTGATACCTTCCCATTATTTTCCCACTGCACCCTTCTTGAGCCTTTTGATGTCTAGATGTCATATTCTGCCCTTCCCTTACGTGGGCAAATTTCAAGCTTATTACTTTTAGCAATAACAGACCCATCTGATTACTCTGTGAAACTCTTTTCAGTCTCAGCAATGAAACCCAGTATCTATCAAACACTTCTATTTTTTTTTTATGAGAAAGATATATTTCAGTGAATTGAAGTGATTCACCCAAAGACACACTCCTACTTATCAGCATTTTTGTATGCTTTGTCCCCTCTGTACCTTTCCAGTCTTCTTACACCTGACTCCACTCCATGTATTTATTCTAACAGTGAAACAAGAGATTTTCTTTCTAGTTTGAGGGAAACACAAGGGTATTTGTAGGCAGCAAGGAAAGAACAAATAAATAGAATATTGAAGATTAATGAGATAGTGGGGTTGACAATAGGAGAGAGTCACTGACAATCTCTTTGGGAAGATATGAGGTGATGATACCAAGAGTACATGGAGATAGGTTGGCCTAGGTAGTTAGAAAGGCTACTTTATCATCAGAGACAAGTGTGACAGACCTAATAAAGGAAGATGTCTGAGTAATATTACCTGAAGAGGATGTTAAAAGAAAAGCTATATGGCAATGGCCTCAAGTTTTTCAATAAAGTGTGAGTCAAGGTCCTCAGGTGAGAGGAATAGGGATGAGGAAATTCAGAGCAAAGCTAGAAGAAGGAAGAAAAATTCTTGAATAATCACTAAAGTGAGTGAAACAATTAGAGATGTATAAAACTTATCTCACTGCAGGTTTCAAGAGTTAAATCCATCTGTTCCTATATACTTCATCTTCATTTCTTCTTTTCCTGATAGAGGAAGAAGAGACATGATTGATAAGACAGCGTCCACTTCACTTTTCTTTTTAAAACTCAACTAACTCCTTAAGACTATGCCCATTGTTACATTTTATTATGTAACAATCACTTTGTGATGAGTAGCACTTGGAAAAAATGGGTTTTTTAATATATAGAATTGACTATAAAATAAGAATTATATATTTTCAATCGTTCTGGTTCTTTATTCATACTTGAAACACTTTTTCCTGCATAATTTTTTGAAAAGATTTTCATTTTATGTATATCAGTGAATATAAATAAAAACTAAAAATTCTCCTCTGATATTGCTTTGGGCTGTGAAGGAGTTCACACATTTTCAGAGAATAGGCCAGCCCCAACTAAATTCTTTAAAAAATAAACATCATTGGAAGGTTGCCTGAAAGATAGTCTTTTTTTTCTTTTTTTGAAGGGGGCATACTATTTTTTTAATCAGTCAATTAACAAAATAGAGGTTGCTTTGATGGATAAAGTATATATACTGATGACACTGATAAAATAACAGATATCGTAAATTTTAGTTGAAAATAAGTTATAACCATTAGAAGTGATTTAATTATTTTTAGAACATAATTTTTAATTATGTTGTCCAAATTAGTGGTTTTCATAAAAATAAAATAGGTGTTTAATAAGTAGCTGAATTGAATTTATTAATCAATTACATCTTTGAATTAAAGAGTATGCTGATTTTAAGTAGAAAATCATATTTGGCAATGCTATTAGAAATAATAAAGTATAGAGACGGGAAACCTGTGGACATTTTTTAATCTTTATTGTAAGAACTTTACTATAACTGTTTAAAAATAAACCAAACACTGATATTAAATGTTGGTAACAGAGAACATACAATTCCCTAATTTTCAGGTTGGTGGACACTCTTTGGAATAAATTTCACATCCAAACAAGAAAAAAGTTCTTGATCTTTGTAATTTTTAGTTCTAAAATCTCAGATCCCAATAAAGTCCTGCCCCCTACATATTCCTCAGGCAAAATGCTGAGAAAATGCTATACATTCAGATTCTTTTTTTATTGATTTGATGGGGTTCAGACTCTGGAACCTCCTTGAACTCCCCTTCAATCTTCCCACTTAATCTGGCCTTTCTTGCTCAAGTCTAATCTTCCCTTTTGATCTTTCAGTCTTTGGAGGCCCATGGGCTTTCCATTATTTGTGCTCAGGTTTCTGTTGCACTCCCCACCCTTGATCCTATCAAAACCCCATTTCCCAGGCTGCTGACCCCTTCCATCAAGATCCTCCTTAGATTCCATCCATATTCACCCCAGGGTACTGGTCATTTCCATCAGGATCTCTAAATTGCCCCACCTGTTCTGACCCAAGTTCTCCATTGTCTGATACCTCCTGATTGCCTCCAGCTGTTTCCAACCCTTAACCAGTCACCCCAGGCCCATTGAGGTGCTCCTTGCCTTTTCCTCAAGACCTTCCCTCAGTACCCTCCTCCCATCACTGTAGACTACCAGACCACCCCCAGATCCCACCTACAGTTTTTTCTGTATTGAAATTCCATCTTGCCTCCATGAAAGCACTCAGATTCAATCCAGCTTAGACTCTGTCTAGCTGAGATTCTATCTGGCCCACTTGTTAATACAAGTATTACAAATGCTTAGGCTCCTTAAGAGCCAACCCAATATGGTGAATCTTTAATCAACTTTCTTTTTCTTTGGCTTTAAGAAGGCTTGAGTCGAATCCATTCCAGCAGGACCCAGCATGTTGGTATTTTGGAGTCCCCAGCATCCCCATACCTCAACAGATGGACATTTGAGACATTCAAACCCATCCAAAGATACTCAAAGTTCAAATGAAGTGTCATGACCTATTTAGTTCTTTACTTGTTAGTCTAAATAATATCTTTTGCTGAAAATATACTTTTAGTCAGAATTATATATCCATCACATTTATGCATATCATTTTGAATAGTTGTTGTCTGATCTATGAATCACATAGTTTCGGAGTTAGAATTGCCTCATTGGGTAACTAGCCAAGATGCATTTATCTAAGAGCTCGCTAGATCAGTATCTCCAGAAGGTGCTAATCCAGCCTTCAGCTGGAAAAGGGAAATCACTTCCATCTGAAGCAGACCTTTCTATTCTGGAGTAAGTATAAGGAAGTGTTTCCAAATATCAAACCTAAATCTTCCTCTCAGTTACTATTACCCATCATCCTTATAGTAAAAGTCTAACAGATCCATGCTGGGGTGTGCTGCAGTTGCTTCAACTGAGTTCCAGAAAGCCAATTGTTAATTATTAATGTAAGCATTTACACTTGGGAAATCAGCAAAAGTTACAAATCAGGTCTTGATTTCTTGTTTTGTGAATTATCTATACTTTTAAAAAAACATGTAAAATTGGGAATAATGCAGATTAAACTTAGAAGGTATGTCATGCATACTTTTTCTGCTCTTAAGGGATTTGGTTTTAGACATTTACACGTGCATATCTGCACATATCAGGCTTTCCAATAATTGACTACAGCACTCCTATGTTCCCTATATTATTGCTTTTCTAGGTTAATCATCCTCACCCCACTTCTTTTAAATGAACTATGGCATTATTTCTAATTCTCTTTAGGTCATCTTGGTCACTGACAAGTTTTGCTTTTCTTTCCCCAAAGCAAAAACACATAACTTCATAAAGTTCTCTCTTAATTGACGATGCTGTTGTTCTTTGACCTTTATTCTCCAAGAGGACCATAACACTAGGAAAGTGTTATCACGACATGTGAATGAATTGGATTTAAATGAAAGAGGACTGTGCAAAGTCACTGGCACAAGATACATTGAGACACCTTGTTCTTTAAGCAAAGGTCTTTCCCAGGTCTCAGTTTGAGTCAATGCCCATTCAGTGATTAAGGGTGTGTGTGTGTGTGTGTGTGTGTGTGTGTGTGTGTGTGTCCTACATTGCTGAAGAAGACCATGCCATCAGAGAAGTAATGACATGACTTGCACTTCACTGTTTTTTTTGAGTGAGGGAGGGCTGTGCAGGTCTCTGTGCAGTCTCTCACTTCTCCAGAGCCATTTGAATCCAGTGACCAGATATTCATCAGGATGACTGGAGGTGACGAAGGATGAGGCAATTGGGGTTAAGTGACTTGCCCAAGGCCACACAGCTAGTGAGTGTCAAGTGTCTGAGGTGAGATTTGAACTCAGATCCTCCTGACTCCTTCACTGGTGCTCTATCCACTGCACCACCTAGCTGCCCCAATTAAGAATAAGTAAGAAATGAGGCAATGAAAACCTGTTTTACCTAGTCAGAAAAAAATAATGAGCCAAAAAAAATTAGTCTGGTAGGGGAAGAGCCTCAGGGTTTCTGATCGAAACAGAAATAATTGCTATTTACCTTCACTTTCAGCCTTTTCCTAACAATGACTAAGTGGGACATAAGCTGGGACCTATTTGTTGGTCAATCAATTAGAGTCAGAGTGACTTGCAGCATGATCCTTAAGACAGAAATCTGGCTAGTAAACATCATTTTCTTTCAAGGTTTCAGGGATCAAATATCAACATTCCTTTTGGCAGAGCACTGGAAGGTGAAAGTAAGGGTATGATATCCTAGGTGGACATGGGGAGAGGAGAGGGAGAAAGGAGGGAGAAAGGAAAGAAAAGAAGGCTCATAGTAATAGCTAAAATCCCCCTTTCCCACATGAGGGGAGTTTGAATATCGATTAGACATCAGTTCCCCAACTATCCTCCTACCCTCAGCATCAATCAGGTCCAACATCCCTGCTCCCTCTCCATGATGTAAGGTAAGTGAGAAGGGTCTTATATCAGGGCAAGAGTTGCACTCTACGCAATCCAGTTAATAGGTACTTGCCTATATAAGTATGTATGTATGAAGTCCACTTATACTCAGTGGGAACATCAGTCAGTCCAGTTTACTATGGCCTAGGTATACAAAAATTTACATGTGTATTGCCAGTTGTAATGCAAACAAATTTAATCTAGATTTCAGTATTTGTTCAATATGATCATATTCTAAGAATTTACCCTTGAAATGTAATGATAAAAAAACTCAAAGAGAAGTAAGAGGTAGAAAGAGGCACCATGACATAGTACTAGACTGGACAATGAATCAAAAGATGCATAATTTAGTTGCTGATTGATCAGTTATTAACCATGCTACCTTGAGAAAGTTATTTAAATTTAGAGTCTGAATTTGATCATTTGTAAAATTTAAGTAATAAGTAATGTCCCACAGGCACAGGACAATCTATGTAAGGTGTATCAGCTTTAAAAAGTGTTATAAAAGTGTAAGATAATTCTTAAAAGGTAAAGTCACAATTGGACATTGGAAAGAAGAAAGCAAAGTATAAAGGATAAACAGATAAGTCAGGAGATAGTATAGTGTTGTGAGAGTGCTGGTTTAGAAGGCAGGAGTTCTCAATTTTAACCTCAGCTCTCTTGTAATTAGCTGCTCACCATCTCTGGGCTCTATTTCCTTATCTATAAAATGATTGAGTTGGACTAAATGATCTATAAGTTTCCTTGCAGCTCAAAACTATTATGACGATGATAAATTTTGTATCCCCAGTACTTACATACTGTCTTGTAAATAGTCTAGCTTTGGAAGCATTGCAGAGCTTACATGTTGGTTTGGATAAAACTCCTTCCTTCTGTTCAGTTATCTGTGTAATTGAACTTCTTACTTTATGAATGTTGCTGTGCTGCTAAAGTGAAGTATCAGGTTGGAAACTGCTGGTACTAAAAATTGCTATTGCATCTTTCTATCCATAGCAAAAGAGGAAAGCCATTTTAGTGCATTTTTTTTTCAGACTGCTCTTGTCGCCTTCTTTATCATCTGCTGCTAATGGACATGGCAGATGGGGGCAATGCAGCATCACAGAATATTGCATACAGCTTTTCTATACAGACTATTTTTGCAGGGGCCATTTAGCTAACACTGAAATGCATCTGATTATGCCAAAGGTTTGTGACTGCCCAGGAGGCAATAACTTGAGAACTGTGGATAAAGCACCATGTTTAGCAATGATATTTTGCAGCTGATAATGTCTCTCTAGCTGTATCAAAATACCTATAAACTAACATCTGGTTATCTGGGTTACCACAAATAATAAAATAAAATTTAGATTTAATATTGCAATCCTCAAATGATTTTTTAGTACCTGATTTCCTATCCATACATGTTGTTCTTCAGGTAATGTTGAAGCGATTCCATATTTTATGAGGTATCATAAGAGTAGTGAGATATTGAAAGAGTATGGGACATAGAGTTAAAAGAACTGATATTGGATCATCTTTCTGTCATTTATGAGCTGAGGAAAGATTAGCAAGTAGAATCTTGTTTCTAGAACTCATTTGCATCATCTGTAAAATAGGGATTATAATTCTTTTGTGAATATGACACCATAATTTAGTGGAAAGTGTACTAGATATGGAGTCAGGAGAGATTTGTGTTTGAATCTCAGATCTTTTACTAGCTGAGTGGTTATTGATAAGTAAGTCAATTGACTTCCCTGAACGTCATTTTTAATCTGTAAAATGGGTATAAAAATAGCACCTTTCCCCAAAGGGTGGCCATAAAGATCAAACTAAGTGAAACACTTGCCAAATTTTGTAGCACTGTATTTATATTCGATTATTAGCTATCAGCTACCAGGATCACTCTAAACTATGAAATGCAATACAAATTTCAGCTGAAATCCATTCACATGAACTGATGATATGGAGAGATAAAAAAGAATCACTATGGGCAGATATATGTTGGAGCCAACTGTACAATCTCTTCAGAACTATTGTTCAATTTTTATTGTGAACATTTACACCTCAGAAATCTGTAAAGACTACCAATCAAGGCTTGATTTATTGTTTTGGTCTTAGTTTTTTTCCCTTTTCTGGGCATTTTCCCAGCCAGTTACTTGACTTCTGATAGTCCTCTCCACCCCTGCCTAGATCTGTCCAGCTAGTGCTTGGGGTCCCAGATTCAAATGCTGCTCCCCAGCCTCAGGGCTTTTGGCGGCAGGCCTGACTGCTATTGAATGGGAGCTTATCTGCTGGTTCTCAGGTTGGGGCAGGGCTGCCTCCCTCAGGGGGTTTATGCAGAGACCTTTTGTAATGGAGCTGCTGCAGAGCTCCTGCCTGCTCTGGGAGCCTCTGGCTGCCTGCTCCTGGAGCAAGTATTGTTCTTGCTACTAGGAAATAAGAAATACAGGTAATGGGGAATAGA
>CM053769.1:633592101-633608323 GCA_028658325.1 Potorous gilbertii
CTCTCTACCCCTGGCCTAAATCTGCCTAGCCAGTACTTGGGGTCTGGGATTCCAATGCTGCTCCCCAGCCTCAGGGCTTTTGGCGGCAGGCCTGACTGCTCTTCAATGGGGACTTATCTGCTGGTTCTCAGGTGGGGGCAGGGCCGCCTCTCAGGCTCAGTTCCCTCAGGGGGTTTATACAGAGATCCTTTTTAGTGGAGCTGGGGTGGAACTCCTGCCTGCTCTGGGAGTCTCTGGCTGAGCTGCCTCTGCCTCTGCCGCAGCAGTGGCCGCTTCCCAGGGGGTCCGAGTCCCGGAGATCCCCCGCTCCCCTCTCAGCCCGTCTCTCTCACTGACCTGTGCGTCTGTGGGTGGAGGGACCTTTGTGGCCGCCGGAGATTCAAGTCCCTGATGCCTGCTGGGCTCTGCTCGCTCCTCTCAGTGCCGCGTGCCCGGGGCGGGGGAGGGAGCGCTCGGCAGCACAGGGCTCCGCTCTAGTCCGGGGCACCCCTGTGGTCGGTTCTTCAGGACTCTCTGCAACGGAAATCTCCTTCACTGTGTTGCTGCGCGGCCTCCACTGCTCCAGAATTTGTCAGGAGTTCTTTTTACAGGAAATCTATGAGCTGTGGGTTCGGACCTAGCATAGGTGAGTCTTTCTACTCCACCATCTTGGCTCCGCCCCCTCCTGGCTATTTCTAATGAAAAGATTCCTTAGCTAAGACAATACCATAGTAATCAACTTTCTCTAGTCAATGGCAATTATTTCAGTGTTTGAGGGGTCTTAGGGAAGGTGTGTTTAAATATTCCTGGTCAGTCCAGAAAGGAACAAATAGCTTTTTTTTGACTCCAGAAATTTCATTGTGGTGGCACATATGGACAAACTTTTAAAAACATACTCTAAGAAATAATTTAGTTGAGTTAAAGCTTAGAGTTCTTGATGGAAAGGTTAAGAGGGATTCACTAAAATAAATCACAGATCAGTTTGTGGCCTTGTAAAATTCATTTTTTTTATTTTGATATTTATTTGTTTTTAGATTTCGACATTCATTTCCACAAAATTTTGAGTTCCAATTTTTCTCCCCATCTCTCCCCTCCCCCATCCCATAACACCATGCATTCTGATTGTCCTTTCCCTCAATGTTCCCTCCTTTCTGTAACACCCTGCTCTTCCCTTATCCCCATCTTCTCTCTTTTCTTGCAGGGCAAGATAAATTTCTATACCCCATTGCCTGTTTTTCTTATTTCCCAGTAATATGCAATAACAATTCTCAACATTCGTTTCCAATATTTTGAATTCGAAGTTCTCTCACTTCCTCCCTCCCCACCCATCCCCACTGAGAAGGCAAGCAATTCAATACAGGCTTTATATGTGTCATTGTGCAAAAGACTTTCTTAATAATAGTCATGTTGTGTAAGACTATATTGCCCTCCATCCCATCCTGTACTCACCTTTATTACTATTCTCTCATTTGACCTTGGACTTTCCCAAAAGTTTTTACTTCTAGCTACTCTCTTCTTCCATTTGTCCTCCCTTCTATAATACCCGTCACCCCACTTGTCCCCTCCTTTCCTACTTTCCTGTAATGTAGGATAGATTTTCATGCCAAATTTAGTGAACATGTTATTCCCTCCTTAAGTCATATGGGTAGAGAGTAAGCTTCACTTTTCCCCTCTCATCTCCTCCTTTTTCTTCTCCATTGAAAAAGATTTTTCTTATCTCTTTTATGAGTGATAGCCTGCCCCATTCTCCCTTTTTCCTCCCAATATTTTCCTTTCTCACCCCTTAATTTTACTTTTTATATATATCATTCCTTCTGATTTAATTCAACAGGTGCTCTCTGTCTACATATATATATATATATGTTATATGTGTGTGTGTGTGTGTGTGTGTGTGTGTGTGTGTGTGGTGTATGTGTGTGTGTGTGTGTGTGTGTGTGTGTGTGTGTGTGTGTGTGTGTGTAATCCCTCCACCTACCCAAATACTATGAAAAGTCTCAAGAGTTACAAATATTATCTTTGCATGTAGGAATGTTAACAGTTCAGCTTTAGAAAGTCCTTTATGATTTCTCTTTCCTGTTTGCCTTTTCATGCTTCTCTTGATTCTTAAGTTTAAAAACCAAGTTTTCTATTCAGTTTTGGTCTTTTCTTCATGAATGTTTGAAAGTCCTCTATATCTGTAAAGTTCAATTTTTTAATAAATGTTCCCAAATAAAAATATAGATGCCAGCAGAGATAGTAGAGGGCATCTAGCCCAATTCCTTCATTTTCTAAGTTAGGCATCTGAGGACAAGGAAGGCTAAGTAATTTGCCTAAGATCATAAAAGCGAGAAGGGGGTAGATGAAGAGTTTGAACTCAAATTCCTTGACACCAGACTTAGTGTATTGTCCAAGGTATCATGCTGACTTTTCAATAGTATGAGATAAAGGGGAAAGATTAGGTATTATTAAACTGCATGAGATCTTGAATGCCAGGAAAAGGAATTTAAATTTTATTGCTTAGAAATAAAATGACATGGAAGGTTTTGAACAGTGAAAAATAAGTCTATGCATTAAGTGATTCTGAAAATGTTAAGAAGGATACTTTTGAATGGTAGCAAAGAGAACATTGCCACATTAAAGAATAGAAGAATAACTGAGTAAAAGAATCTGAAAAGTATTTGTTTAACACTGTACAAAGTATTAGAATACAAATAAAATGTTAGTCTGTTATTTAAAGGAACTGATATACTAATTAGAGGAGATAACACATATAGTAGGATTCATTTTCAGTGCATCTACAAAGTCTAAGTCATTTTTTAGCTACAGAATCTAGAAGTAAAGAAAGACCCAGGAGACTCTTGAGTACTAATATCAAGAGGGAAGATATATTCAGGGTATTGGAAAGTGTAGCACTAGGGAAAAGGTAGGATTCAGTGGATGTATGTAGTACAACTGTGTGGTTATTAGGTCCTGCTTGAGGTTCTCCTAAAATAAGAATAACAAGAGAAAGGTGAAGCAGTAAGGAAAGTTTCAATAGAATTATGATTGGTAGCTTATTTCATTTGAAAAGTGAGAGAGCTGGTGCACAAGATAGCATCAAACTATTTTTACTAGGAAATAGGATAAATGGTGATTTAACTGATAGAAATAGTGAAGTGACAAGGAGAAACAGGGTTTTGGGGGAGAAGGAAAATTTAAGCCAAATTTTGATCATATGGAATTCAAGGTGCCATTCAAATATACAGATGGAGATGTCCTGTGGATGGCTTGAGATATAAGCCTAGAGTCTATAATAACCGGAAAGATATCATAGTTGAAGCCATAAATGTAAATAAAATCTTTGGAGGTGATATATTTTTTCCATGCCACAAATGATTCTTTAGTTACTAAATTCCATAGTCTTTATACAATCACTCTCTTTCGTCTTCTTGTTATATTCAACATTATTGACTAGCCCCCCCACTTCTGGATTCTCTTTCCTTCTTTAGTTTTAATTTTACTATTCTCTTCTGACATTTCTTCTATTTCACAGTTCCCTCTTTCTATTTTGCCGATTAATCATTTTTCTCTTGGTTTCTATTTAAAACAGAAAATTAACATTGTTCCAAGAAAAAAATGATATAAAACCTTGAATCTTTTAGGGATCTACTAAGTACCTTTGTCAAGAAAACACCAAATGGGTTCACAAAGAATTGGACATGAGTGAAATATTTGAACAGCAAAGGTCCATTATAATTTTGCTTTGCATTAAGCCTATTTCATTTCTCCTCAAAAGAAATGAATTATACTTCTTGGTTACAGAGTTATACCAAAAGATCTTATTAATGACAAAGTATTTGGATGGCATCAAGGTATATGACTACTGAAAAACAAATTAAAGAACTTTACTATGTAATGAAATCTTTTCCCACTGATACCAAATTATTATTCAAACTCAATGTAAAAAAAAATCAAGTAACATCGATGAAAGATAGAGATTAATGGCTTCAATTTTGAATCCAGACATCAAATTGAACCAATGGAAAGAAGTAACACAAGTATCTTTCTCTCTTGAAAGCAAGATAAGCCAAGTATTGACCTATCAAGTGGAAAGCTGTGGCTCTCTATATAAGAAGAGACTTACTAAAAGTTTTGAAATCAAAGTTCAGTTGGAAGAACCCATTTTAACTAATTAGCACTAAGGCAATACCAGCATTAAGATATATTTTAGGGACTGTAAAATGGATCTTAACATATTTGGAAACATATTAAAAACAATCTGTACAATATTAGAGAAATACAATGCTCATCGCATCAAAATAGCTAGAAAGATTAATATTTTGTTGTCAAGAAAAGAGGAAAAAGATTGAAATACATTTTCAGAACACATAATGAACAGGTTTGAAAATGACAGAAATACTATTAGACTAAGCATACATCAAATCAACCAGCAATAGGAAAGATTCAAAATGGGTTCATATCACTGGATTTGCCAAAAATAAAAACTGTGAAACATATCATTGAAATCTGCAAAAAATTATCGTCTACCTTATATCTAGCCAGACATGACCTTGTGGCTAGATTCATACATGTGAAAATTGCTATCTTTCTCATGCTAAAAGATAGCAAATATTTATACTGCAAATTCTAATTCAAAGTGTCCTTGAGGATATATAAACTATATGGGAACACTGACCCTTATGATAATCAGAACTGTTGTTGACAATCACCTAGATATAATGTTTATCTCTAAAAAGTAAAGAACATTTTAAACAAATATTGCCATTCAAAATAATCGTTACCTTTGTGTTATGTGGAATAAAAAAGCTTAACATATCGAATGCCATCACAAGGAACCAAAATGATTTGCAAACAACATGACACACAGATCACCTCTCCACTCTCCCCTTTTATTCTGTCTGCTGATGCAGTTGTCCCAAAGATGTTTTCAGTAAAGGATTTTGCAGGTTAATACTTTTTATTCAGTTACAGAAAGTATTTTATCCACCTATGCAATAACCTGCAGAATATTAACCATAAAATAATAACAATAGTCAATTCTCCACTCCCACCTCTCCACAAAAGTCACACAGCTAATGAGTATTAGAGACAGATTCCAACTTACTCTTCTCCTAACTTTAATTTCAGCATTCTAACCACTATGGCATGTTGGTCATATATGGCAGTAATGCTAGTTTGCTTCTCACCAATACTATTACAACAGCCACCAAGCTGGTTTCTGCTCCCAGTTTTGCCCCTTTGTGATTGATATTTCATATAGTTTCCAAAATAATCTTACTAATCTACTGGTCCAATAATATCCATATCAAAATAAACTGTAATTCCCTATTTCCAATGGAATAAAATACAAACATTTCAACCAGATATTAAAAATGATTTAAACTATTTTATGTCATAATAATTTTCAAATATCTTCTTTTATATCTATAAAATGCTTCATTTTACAAAGAAGAACCTTCAAGTGACCTCTAATGATCACAGCTTCCACATGCACCACATTCAGAATCTACAACACTCCCCCTGTCCTGCTCTCAAGTGTAACTTCGCCTTTTCTATTGAAATGAATACAGAATGGGAGGAAAGTTTCATCATATTTTTAGATATATTTGTCAATGAATCAATTACAAATTCATGTGCTTCTTAACATTATTGCTATTTATATTATTGCAGTCTTAATTTTTTTGTGGAATCCTAGTTGTGTTCTTCATATTACATTATTTCAAATTAGAAATCTTACGTTCTATGAATTCTTATGCTTGCTGATTTTTATAAATCAAAAATATTCTATTACTTTCACATAATATACTTCAATTGTTCTTTAATGGTTTCATCTTCAATTTACAGTATTTTAAAATTTTACTAGAACAAAAGGTTGTGCCATGAATATTTTGGCATATATGGGAAATTTATATTTTTTCTTTAGTTTCTTTCCAGATTGTGCTTGATCTGAAAATTAAGCCCCTATGTAATCTGGCTCTGCTTTACTCAATTTGTTTTCCTTTTCAGTTTCATTTTATGCTATTCTATTCATATACTCCACATATTCCAGTCGAATTGGACTAGTCAATATTCTCTGAAATTATATTCTAATTCCTGTCTTTGAGCACTGTTGCAAACCATCTCCCTTGCCTTAAATGCCCTCCTTCTACGTTTCTGCCTTTTACAATCCTTCTCTAACTCATCATATTGTCTTCTCCAATGCTTTTTGAAATTGTCCTCTTTCCACTTTCTCCTAGAATATTTTTCTGCATATTTCCTTTGTCCTATTTTATGATATTCATTGTTTTTATGCCTAGATATGTATAGTGCGAAATAGGTTCTTTGGAGGGAATGAGGTCATTTTTCTATTGTGTATCCCTATCACTGAATACAGGACCTTTTTGATAGTTACAATTAAATAAAAGTTTGATTTTCTAGTCTTCTGAAGTTATCATCAAAGCTATTTTCAATTATTTGTCAAATGTTTAGATTCTTTACTGATTCACTATCCCTTCCCACTATCAGTAATGTATGCCCTGAAGAAATATATATTTGAGGATGAAGTAAAATATCATTTTAGGTCATAAAATGATATTAATGTTTTAATGAGAACATTAAATGGCTTCATTTGGTATTCCTGCTGCCACAAGGTCATTTAATCATGTTCAACCTAGTTGCGATAGTGTTGTGGCTTTTTCTATGCTTTCTGTGAACTGAAGGAAACTTCTTCAATTATAGATTTTTCTATAAATAAGCTACTTCAATGGATTTGTGATAACATTGATGTTTTCCTTCCAGAGGACCAGACTGCAAACCATTCACATCCTCTCACCCTGTAAAACTCTTCCTTATGTCCTCTCGTATATTCTCCATAGAAGTTCTATTCTGTTCAGAGCCAAATACTAATCCAGGGTAGAGGCTGTCCATCTGCTATTCCTTGCTCTCAGACCAAACCTATTCCACATCCTTTTTCAGGCGTATAGAATCTTAGAGCTGGAAAAACTCTCAGAAATTATATACTACCTCTCCTTTTACAGTTAAGGTAACTAAGGACTGGAAAATTGAATTACTTACTTAAGGTCACACAGGAAAGATAAAGTAGAGCTGGAATTTGAACACTAATGCCCAGATTCTGACTTGAGAATATATTTCCGTTTTTCTCTATGATGACATATTTTGCACCATTGTGCACAATTTATAATTGATCATCACAAAATGGTCCAGAATACTTAAAACCACCATATGTCTTTCTATTATTCTCTGAGTGTGGTAATATCATGATTCTTTGGAGAGTGTTGTAATGCCACAGTGGCCAGTTTAATGGACTTAGACTAAAACAGTCCTAAGTTAAAATCCCACCTCACTTACTAGGTATGCGACTTTGGTTAAAACACTGGACATCTGCAGCCTCAGTTTTCTTATTTGTAAATTCCCTATATAGTATTAGTCCAATAATATCATCTACTTTGCAGGGCAGATACAAAGCTCAAATGAGACAATATATAAGACACTTTGCAAACCTTACACTGACCTAGAAATCATCATCATCATCATGATGTTTTAATCCTCTTCCTCCTTTTTCTTCTCCTCTTTTTCCTCTTCTTCCTTCTACTCATTTTTGGCTCTTCTTTTGTGGTCATTCTTGTGTTTTTGTATGTATTTCTTGTTCTTCAGCTTCTTGCTCATCATCATTGTCACCATCATCATCAATATCTCCTCCTCCTGCTTCTTGTTTTTCTTCTTTTTGTCTTCTAGTTCTTCATGTTGTTGTTCTTCTCCTTCCTTTTTTTATATTCACATATGGCATTATTGAAGGACTGCAGGAATTAAAAGGTCATATAAAGTCCTTTGCACCTCTTCAAATGTACTTCAACTAATTTACTTCCTTTATAATTTTGTGTCTGTCACATAAAGATATTGTATATATATATGAAACAGTATATATATGTGTATATGTACTAGGCATTTATATATACATATGCATGCATGTATATACATACACATATGTAAACAAATATACCAGTTCATTGTTAGCATATATACATACATACTTGTATAAGACATAAATACACAAACATACATATGTGTGTATATACGTATGTACAGATATATAAAATATAATTCTGTAAAAATATATATAGTGTATATATATGCACATGTGCATGCATGTAAATACATGTATGAATGTATACATATAGGTACATATGTATGTATGTATAAATATATTCATTCCTTAGACTCTCTATTCCATTTTATATTATTCTGATCCACAATCATTTGTCATTCATTTTTTCCCTACCTTATCTTAAATAATAATCACAATGTCCTTGTGATTCCGAGGCATTTAAGACACCCACCATCCATGGAGAATTTATCCACAATTTAGACTTTATATTAAGCATCTTCTATGAAATAGCTGTCATCTTTAATGAATATGTGTTTCCTTGTTTTATGGTACACTTAATATTACATATTAGAATATGATAGAACAAAGTTCTGTTTATTCATCTTTCAAGGAATTTTATGATTTCAGCATATGTGTAGGAGACACTTTATTGGAGGAGTGCCTCTAAGGTTGCATGTTGCTGTACAAGATCATTAAAAATAAGCACAGTAAAAAATAGGTTCTCTGCATTTTTCAATTAATTATACAATGTAAAGATCTGGGAAAAATTACCTGTTCCTTTTGTATACCTTCTTCAAGGTGATTATATAGAAATTCTAGCTTTTCACTCATATTTTCATAAATTATTAATGGATGATTAAATTATTGTTACAGATATTTTATAAAGATGAAAAAGCAAGAATATGCATCGTTAGTTACTGATATCCTCTCAAATGTAGTCTATATTATTTTTTTTAAAGTAATATCACCTGTGAGGTTTTTTTTTTGTTACAACTGTAGATGACTAGTCAAGGGCCTTCCATGATCTTTATGATAAGCTAACATGGTGGTGACATTTGAGACTTTTATTAATGTCTTTCTATGAGAATTGTGGGGCATTGTAATGGTAATTTAAATGGGAAGATCTTTCCCATTCACTAATAGACCCATGTGATGAGTCTGGGTCATATGGAGACTAGGGTGGGAGGAGTTTGCTGAAAAAGTAGAACATAAAGGGTAGAACAGGAAGAGGAGGAGCTAGAACGGAGATGAGAGGAATTTGGTCAGAGTCTAGTCAGAGTTAGGAAGGATGCAGGAAAGCAGGCAGCTGGCTGTGAGTGAAAAAACTTGTTTGTGATTTTGTTTAAGGGGGCTGGTTTGTGGAAAACATAGCAAGGGGAAGACTTGGGGATGGTGTTGTTCTCTGCATTGTTATTGTGTACAGATTTTTGTTACAATGATGGATTTCACTTTCCGGTGTCTGAATAAATGTTTTGGTTCTGTCTTCCATGTGGAAAGTCTGCTGCAATTCATGATTCAGAACTGTGGGAAATTCATGGCCACCATAGGTGCTGTGACATTGATGAGGATGAGATTGCAGAATATCAGACTTCTATTTGGAGACAGAAAGGCAGAGGAAACAGAGGAAGAAATGGATATCCCAAGGTGGGAGGATGTGCTTTATTTCTCCCTAGAAAGAGAGTGGACTAAAAGCACAAGGCTCTGTGAAAACGGGGAACCCAGGTTACAGAAGGGAGAACCCAGAGACTAAGAAAGAAGTTTGCAGGGAATACCAGTGGAACTAGGGAATAAAATGACAGGGATATGTAGAAGAGCATGGGCATTGCTAACGAGATATCAAATTATGTGGAAAACCAAAGACAAGCTGCTGAAAGAGAAAGCTCAGGTGGAAAGGGAGTTGGCCTGTTTCCATGAGAGGCTTTTTATGCAGCAGCATTCAAACTCCTTTAGAAGAGCAAGCTGGAGGGCATCAGGGGATGGAAAAAAGCTATTGTTGGTTTGACTCACAGTAGGAGGCAAAATGTTCCCAATAGGAAAGTGATTCTAGCCCTTGCCCAGGCTGAGCTTGATTGGGGCCCAAACACAGGCCAGAACAATGCATGGGAGGAGAATGAAACAAAAGATGAGGCTGAGGTTCTTCCAGTACTAAGAAGGAAGCAGAGGGCCCCCACAATGTTTGGGAAGTTATTAAAGATTTTACTCAGCAAGAGTTCACAAATATTTTGAATTGGTTTGGTACCTTGGATTGTCAGAACCAGTGAAAAGGATAAATTTCCTCAAGACAGAGAAGAAAGAGCCTGCAGGTTCAAAGTCAGAATAGACAGACAAAAAAAGAATTGTTTACTGCTCTGTTGAGGGCAGGGATAGATTTTGGAAGAATAGATACCATTGCAACTAATGAACTATATAAAATGCATCGAGGGAAGAGATTCGATATTAGACTGTGTAGGGAGATGAGAACTGCCCTTATAGATCCTTCTGAAACATTGTATCTAAGTTCTTCACACCTGCTGGGAGAAAAGGAAATTGGCCAGGTCCCAGCTCATATTAAAGAATTTATGCCTCTAACCAGAACGATGAACCCCAAACTGAAGATTAGAAAACAGTAAACAACAAAGGACGAGGCTACTATACTGTGTTTATGGACTCTGGAAGTACAGTTGACCCTGTATCTACTTTGCTTCTGATTGTTGTCTCCTTGTTTCATTTTGGCTTTTTGTCTGTTCACCTTGTTTGTCAGATTTGTTTCTTGCAGCCTTAGCACCTTCCACCTGCAGATGCCTGATTTCTTAAACCAGATGTCATCCTATTTCCATAACTGTGATGTGTCACCCCTAGACATGGCTTTGACCAGGTTCTGAATCCCTGCTAAAGAAATGACCTTTTAAATAGGACCTCTTAGGGCAGGTACAACTCTCTGTCCAACCTCACAGGAAGTGTCTATGAAAGAAGGGACCTTTACACCTTACAACAAGATTTTGTGCTCCATTCATTCAAAGAGGGAATGATGGGGTGCTTGTGCTCAAACTCCACCCTAAGTTTTTGTTTTGTGTACTTATTTTGTGTGATCCCCGTTATATTGTTTTAAAGTTCTATTGACATCAGTTGCCTAAGATACTGGTTTATATGCTTATTTTCTGTTATCTCTGTTAAAATTCTGTTGGTACCAGTGGCCCCTCTGACTTATGCAATGAAAACAAAAGATCTTGGGGCCACATGTAATAGCAATTTAAAGGGAAAGTACTTTCCCATTTATTAATAGGCAGATGTGACTTTTGGGTTCACATGAAGAAGCCTGAGTCACATATAGCCTATGGTTGGAGGAGTTTGCTGAAAGGATGGAACAAGAAGGATGCAACAATAAGAAACAGAGCTAGAACAGAACTGAAGGAAATTTGGTCAGAGTTTAGTCAGAGCTAGGAAGGTTGCAGGCAAACAGGCAATGGGCTGCAAATGAAAGAGCACATTGGTGATTTTTTCTAAAATGGCCTGTTTGTTTGTGAGTTTGTGAGAAGCTTGACAGGGCTAAGGCTTGGGGATGATGTTGTTCTCTGCATGGTAATTGTGTGTAGATTTTTGTTACTATGATGGCTTTGGTTTACTGCTGTCTGAATAAATGTTTTAATTTTTTCTTCCATGTGAAGAATCTCTTGTATTTCTTGATTCAGAATTGTGCTATGACATTCATGGCCACTGTAGGTATTGTGAATATTGCATTGGTACTATAGGCATGCTCTTTGACAAATTCATTGAGGAGATCTGAAATTCCTTTCAGTCAATTGGGGCTAAAACGATTGGCTGTTATTGGTCTTTAAACAAAATTGTAATAAATTGTTTGGTTCAGAATGTTGTGAATTTAAGCCATGGCTTTATGCTGAGTCTCTACATACAGTTATGAATTGATCTTTCTTCCCTCCACACCCAGCAAATGCTTTTGGAGAGACCCAGGGAGAAGCAGAGCTAAGAATGTACTAGGGAAAAGAGTGTGAGAAAGGCTTGCATACATGAACAGAAAGCTGCTCCTCTCACTCAGCTCTCAGGGATACAAAAATAGCTAATTTATTTAATCCCAGACTGTCCACATCAGCTCAGAGTTACCAATGAAAAGTACCGAATGCTTTTCAAGAAGTTACAGCCAACACTCCCAATGATATATTCACCATCCTTCAATTGTCTCAAATTGATTTAAAATACAAGTGGGTACAGGGCAGAGCCAAGATAGTGGAGTAGAAAGACACATATAATCTAGCGCTTCCCTCACAGTCTACAACATACCTGTAAAATGACTCAAACAAATTCTAGAACAGCAGAAGCCACAGAACAACAGAGTGATAGAGGTTTGCAGTCAAAGGTAACCTGGAAGGCCAACAGGAAAGGTCTATTTCACGAGATTAGGAGTGGAGCCCAGCCCTGGTTGCACAGCACGGGAAAGAACAGGACCTGGACAGACCTCCTGGGCAGAATTTCCAGTAAGAAGGGTCCAGGACCCTCAACCCACAACCAAAGAAGGCTCCAAAGGTAAGTGTAGGAGGGGATGAGAGGGGAATGGGGTTCCCTCAGCAATAGCCCCAGGCATCAGCAGCAGATAGTGGGCAGCTACTTGGAAGCAGCCTGGGTCCATTGTCCAGGCAGCTCAGTTTAAAGCCTCTGGCAGAATTGAGCAGCTGATCTGAATCTCAGCCTCGAGCATTTTAATGGGCAGAGGAAGAGCACTAGGACACTCCTCTTGACAAAGGATTCAGAAGTCAAATAACTGGCTGGGAAAATGTCCAAAAAAGGGAAAAAAATAAGACTATAGAACGTTACTTTTTTGGTGAACAGATGTGTCCTTCCATCTTATCAGGGAAAGATAAGGAAGAACAAGGCATACTGTTAGAGGAAGTCAAGGTCTCTGCCTCCAGTACCTCCAAAATGAATGTGAAATGGGCTCAAGCCATAGAAGAATTTGAAAAGTGTGTCAGCAGCCTGTTAAAGGAGAACCAAAATCTCTGAGGAAAATAACACCTTTAAAAAGAGGCTAATTAAATTGGAAAAAGACGTTCATAAAGTCAATGAGGAGAAGGAGGTTTTCAAAAGCATAATTAGCCAAATGGAAAACAAGATTCAAAAGCTCACTGAACAAAATAGATTTTTAAAAGAGAGAATTGAGTTCAGGGAAGCTAATGACTATGAGATAAATCAAGAAGTTGGAAAACAAAACCAAAAGTTTGAATAAATAATAGATAAAGTGAAACATCTCATTGGAGAAACAACTGACCTAGAAAATAGATCCAGGAGAGACAATTTAAAATTATGGGACTACCTGAAAGTCATGATCAAAAAAGAGTCTAGATGTTATCTCCCATGAAATTATCAAGGAAAACTGCCCTGATATTCTAGAACCAGAGGGCAAAATAAATTTCTAAAGAATCCACTGATCACCTATTGAAAGAGATCCAAAAAGAAAAACACTTAGGAATATCGTAGCCAAATTCCAGAGTTCTCAGATCATGGAGAAAATATTGCAAGCAGCCCAAAAGAAACAATTCAAGTAGTGTGGATACAATCAGGATAACCCAAGATCTAGCAAATTCTACATTAAGGGATTGACAGGCTTGGAATATGATATTTTAGAAGTCAAAGGAGCTAGGATTAAAACCAAGAATCACCTACTCAGCAAAACTGAGCATAATACTTGAGGGAAAAAATGGTTGTTCAATGAAATAGAGGACTTTCAAGCATTCTTGATGAAAAGACCAGAGTTGAATAGAAAATTTGACTTTCAAACACAAGAGAAGAACCAAGAGAAGCATGCAAAGGTAAACAGGAGAGAGAAATCATAAGGGATTTACTCCAGTTGAACTATTTATTTTCCTATGGGAAAAATAATATTAATAAGTCTTGAGAGTTTTCTTAGTACTAGGGTAATTGGAGGGTATACACACACACACACACACACAGACACACACACACACACAAACAAACACATATAAAGAGAAGGCACAAGATGAGTCGAATAGGAAGGGATAAAATCTAAAATGAAATTAAGGGGTGAGAGAGGAATATATTGGGAAGAGAAAGGGAGAAATGGAATGGGACAAATTCTCTCACAAAGCAAGAAAAAGTTTTTTCAACAGAGGGGATAAGGGGGGATGTGAGAGGAAAAAAGTGAAACTTACTGTCATCACATTTGACTTAAGGAGGGAATAACATGCACACTCAATTTGGTATGAAAATCTATCTTACCCTACAGGAAAGTAGAGGAGAAGGGGATAAGTAGTTTGGTTGCGCATGATAGAAGGGAGGGCAAATGGGAGGAGGGGGTAATTAGAAGCAAACAATTTGGGGTAGGACAAGGTCAAAAGAGCAAATAGAATGAATGGCACCAGGATAGGATGGAGAGAAATGTAGTTAGCCTTTCACAACATGACTATTATGGAAGTCTTTTGCATAACTACACATGTATAACCTATATTGAATTGCTTGCTTTCTCAATAGGGATGGGTGGACAGGGGGAAAGGAAGAGAAGTTGGAACTCAAAGTTTTAAAAGGAATGTTAAAAATTGTTTTTACATGAAAATGGGAAATAAGAAGTAAAGATAATGGGGTATAGAAATCTATCTTGCCCTACAAGAAAATAGAAGAGATGGAGATAAGGAAAGGGAGGGGTGTGATTGAAGGGAGAGTAGACTGCGGAAAGGGGTGATCAGAATGCAAAGTGTCCAGGTGGGGTGAAGGGAGAGATAGGGATAAAATTTGGAACTCAAAATCCTGTGGAAATGAGTGTTGAGAACTAAAAATAAATAAATACAATTACAATGCAAGTCATCAAAACTGTTATATTTAGTTCCCCATGCACTCTTTTTTCATTTAGTTTGTCATTTTTAGCTCTCCTCATTTGTTGTTAGCACGATGTCCCTAAAATATAGGTAACATAGATCATACTTAGACCTTTTTTATATGAGAATTTCTCCTTGAATTACAAAATCTATCAAGCAAAGGCAAAAAAAATACGTGTAAACAATTCATAAACACCTTATTGAATCAACTGATTCAAACACTGCAGTTCAATTGATGGTATTAACTTGGTGCAAATAACTTAGTTCATAGAATTGGGAAAAGGTGAAGTGCTTAAAGTCATTGAATGAAATTAATTGATGAAATGTCTTGGGAATAATTGAAAGAATGAGAAACACCTCTAAGTTTCTAGCACGAGTACTCCAATAAATAAAGGTTAAATTTCGGAAGCTCATTGACTTAGATAATTAGTGACTGTAATCAAAAGATGGTTAAGGCAGGGAGTGAGGCCAGGGAAGATTTCACATTCACCCTCCTCCCTACCATTGATCATGTCATTGTAGAAACTAGAACCCTATTTGACAATAGATCTCCCTGAAATCTAAGAACGGTCAAACTAAGCTCATCAAGGAAAGTCAGTTATAAATAGTGTGATATCTTCTGTTTGGAGAGAAATGTAGGTTCAGGACTTGATAAAGGCCTTATACTTTGAGGCTTTGCAGGGAACTTTACATATCTCAGGGGAACTCAAGGAAGGGGGAGGGGAGATTGTCTTTTCTACCAGGAACTGTGAATAGTTCATATTTTTTTTTTTTGTTCCAAATCTCCCTAAGCTTGATTCCATCTTAGTACCAATTCTTCTTAGTATACCATGTCAGTAAATATCCTTTTCTAAAGGCTGGCTTGTAATTAATGAAAAACAAAACAAAACCCTGGACTGAGTTATAAGGTTAATGGTGGGTGGGGGAAGAGTTAAAGATTTTCTCTCC
The DNA here is from genome assembly GCA_028658325.1 of Potorous gilbertii. Taxonomy (NCBI): domain Eukaryota; kingdom Metazoa; phylum Chordata; class Mammalia; order Diprotodontia; family Potoroidae; genus Potorous; species Potorous gilbertii. Next base: position 633,607,711 of record CM053769.1, read on the forward strand.
TTATTAAGAGACCTCACTATCTTTTGTTAATTTCTATTGAGGCACTGGGTCAGAGGGTCCTGCCCTGCAGCTCTGATAAGTTTATAAATACTCTGAGGTGTGGTTTTACTTTGGGATTTACTCTGTGGAAGTATTTGTTTGGCCAGCTGAAACTCTGAGTAGCTGCTAAGGGGTCCCCTGTCTGTTGGTGTTTCTGTTTGTAATTTCTGCTTCAAATTTCTGTTTCTATTTTCCTGGAAGTTCCGGGTAATAACCTTTTCTGCTGAACTAAGTGAATGATATATGTGATTGATTAAAGTAAATTGTTGATCTCACAAAAGTTGCTTTCTTTTTAGAAAAGCAGATCTATGAACTTGTACAGCAGGCCCTCTAGCCCTTTTGGGGCCCTTGCTGTTACATGGGGCAAATAAGAAGTAATAGCAGAGGAACTTCCAAACATCCATAATTACCCATAAAACTCTGATGATAAGAGTAAGCTTCATGTTTTTTTTTTCTCCCAGCTCTCTTTTTCCCTCCATTGAGGAGACTCCTGCCTGCCTCTTCTATGAGAGATAATTTATCCCATTCCATTTCACCCTCTCTCCTCCCACTTCATTTCTCTCTCACTGTTTAC
>CM053769.1:633608823-633630637 GCA_028658325.1 Potorous gilbertii
AAAAAAAAAAACTCTGATGATAGAAGATTCTGCAGTTCATTGATTATCCTATTGGGCTTTGAATTCATTTGAAAGACTTAAATTTCTTACCAAACTATTTAACCATATGTATAAAAGTTATATACTCAGATTATCCATGTCTTAAGTTTATTTTTTTTTACTTTCTGTTTCCCAGGAATTACTTTCTTTCATATGGAACTTTTTCACCACAGACCGGAGGACATGCTTCCCTTGTTCTGACTCTCCCTTTATAGGAATCTGAGAAAGGAATTGATGATACTTTGAGATAGTATTAAAGGCCTTAGTCAATCAAAAGACTTGCCTGTAGTTTTCATTCTTGTAGTTATTTCTCTAATAGGTAGGTCCCAGTGGGAGATACCTAGTTAAACAGAGATTTTCTGCCAAGCCCTTGAGGCAGGTAAACATGTCTCCCTAAGGAAGAAGTTAAAATCATTCAGCACTTACTGCCATGGACCTGACTATTGCTGCATATTCCAGGTTCTATATTAACAGGGCCTCTATATTCCCAGAAAAATTATAAAAGTAAACTCAAGGACATCGGGATTACACCAGGAATGGTAAAAGGGGAAACGGAAAGAGAAACCTCAGATTTTATCAGCATAAAAAAAAATGAATGAAATTAAGTGCTTATTCAAAAGATATGTATAACATAACATTAATATGTTATATGAAGAGCATGCCAAAATAAATATTTTAAAATGTTTATCATATATTAAATTAATAAACTAGTGGATTAAAATTAAGTAGTATTAAAATAATATATTTAATAAAAATTAAAAAAATTTTAAATATACGTATACACATATTGTATTTTAAAGAAACCATTTAATAGAGTAAAAATATCAAACCAATACTAATAGTTAGCATTTATATGACACTTGTAGATTTTGCTAAACTCAGTTAATTCAATCCTCACAACAGCTCTATGTGGTAGGTGCTAATCTTAGATTTATTTTATAGGTGGGAAAACAGACACATAGGTTAAGTATAAACCTCTAATAAGTGACTGAAGGATGATTTGAATTGACTCCAATTCCAGTGGTAGTACAATTCCAGGTATTCCAGTTTAAATGATTTGAAAATGAGAAAGATGTAAAATCAGAAATATTTTAACATCATGTCATGACTGTGAAGTGGACTGACTAAACAAAAAATCTTTTAAAATCCAGTGGCATCTTCCAAAATTGATTTTCTAATTAATACCAATATTTAATAAAATGCTCACAATGTCCTTAACAGTTTCTACTTTCGACCATCATATGTTTCTAACTTCTCCACTTAGTCCACACATATATTTGTGTACTCAGTACTAATATTTTAATTTAAATTCTCCTGTAATATTATGAATTCAAATTCCAATGCCTTGAAAATTATTGATATTAAATCAGAAAGAGGTACCTTTCCATTTTAATTTGTTAAAAAATATTATAAAATCCTTACTCTGTGACAAGCACTGAACTAAGCTCTAGAGTTTAAAAAAAGAGGCAAAGACAGTCTCTACATTTAAGAAGCTTACACTATTATGGAATAGATAACGTGAACAAATACACAAAAAAGAAGCTGTTATATACAAGATAATTTGGAAACAATTAAAAGAAGGAAAACACTAAAATTAAGAAGGATATGATGTCACCACCACCAACAATGTTTATGATGAAGTTTAATTTTTTTATATCAATGAATAATACATCTTGTTAAAATCTAATTAAGTTTGTTTATTTATTTTCAGGTTTCAACATTTGCTTCCACAAAATTATGAATTTCAAATTTTCTCCCCATCTCCTCCTTCTTCCATCCCAGAACAGCCATGTGTTCTGATTACCCTTTCCTCTAATCTGCTGTCCCTTCTATCTCACCCTGCTATTCCCTTCTCTCTTACTGTTATGTAGGGCAAGATAGATTTCTATACCCCATTGCTTATATATCTTATTTCTCAGTTGCATGTAAAAACAATTTTTAACATCTGGTTTTAAAGCTTTGAATTCCACATCTTCTTCCTTCACCCCTCTTCATCTAGCCTCATTGAGAAGGTAAGCAATTAGATAGAGGTTATGCATGTGTAGTAATACAAAACACTTCCATAACAGCCATGTGTTATGGAACATAACTATATTTCTGTCTATCCCATCTCACCCTCCATTTATTCTATTCTTTCCTTTGACCTTTCCCTTTACCAAAATGTTTGCTTCTGATTACTCCTTCCCCCAATCTGCTGTCCCTTCTATTGTTCCCCCTCTCTTATTCCCTTTCTCCTGCTTTCCTGTAGAATAAGATTAACTTCCACACCCAGTTTTGTGTGTATATTATTAGCTCCTGAAGCCAAATCCAATGAAATTAAAGCTTATTTCATCCCTTTCACCTTCTCTCTCTCCCCCTCCATTATAAAAGCTCTTTATTGCCTTTTTTTATGTGAGATGATTTACTACATTCCACCTCATCTTTTTTCTTTCTGTGCATTCCTCTTAACACTTAATTTTATTTTTTTAGTTATCATTCCTTTACATTCAGCTAACCCTGTCTCTCTCCTTATATATGCATACACACACGTGTGTACAAATATATATATGTGTGTGTGTGTGTGTATGTATGTATGTATGTATATTCATATATATGTGTGTGTGCATATATGTGCAAGTGTGTGTGTTTATAAATATATAGATTCCCTCCAATAACCCTAATAATAAGAAAGTTATAAGGAGTTAAAAATATCATCTGTCCTTGTAGGAATGTAAACAGTTCAACTTTAATAAATCTCATGGTTTCCCTTTCCTGTTTCTCTTTTCATGCTTCTCTTGATTCTAGTATTTGAAAATGAAATTTTCTATTCAGCTCTGGCCTTTTCAATAAGAATGCTTGGAAGTCCTCTATTTCATTGAAATTCCATTTTCCTCTTGGAGGCATTATACTCAGTTTTGATAGATGGGTGATTCTTGGTTTTAATCCTACCTCCTTTAATCTCTGGAATATCATATTCTAAGCTGCCCAATCCTTTAGTGTAGAAGCTGCTAAATCTTGTGTTATCCTGATTGTGTTTCCATAATACTTGAATTGTTTCTCATTGCTTGTAATATTTTCTCCTTAACCAGAGAACACTGGAATTTGGCTACAATATTCCTATGAGTATTCCTTTTGGGATCTCTTTCAGGAGGTGATTGGTGGATTCTTTCCATTTGTATTTTCCCCCCTGGTTCTAGAATATCAGGATAGTTTTCTTTCATCATTTCTTTTTTCCTTTTTCATATTAATTTATTTTCTGTTTTCAACATTCATTTTCACAAGATTTTGAGTATCAGATTTTTTCCACATATCTTCTCTACCCTGACCCCAATATGACATTCATTCTGATTATCCCATCCCCCCATCTCTTTCCCATTTATATCCTCACCTCCCACTATCCCCTTCTCACTTACTTTTTTGTAGAGCAAGATAGATTTCTATACCCCATTGCCTATATATGTTATTTCCCAGTAGCATGTAAAACAATTTTTAACATTTGTTTTTTAAACTTTGAGATGCAAATTATCACCCTTCTTACCCCCACACACATTCTTATTGTGAAGGCAAGTAATTCAATATAGGTTAAACAGATGTAGTTATGCAAAACATTTCCATAACAGTCATAATGTTAAAGACTAACTATATTTCCCTCCATTCTATTCTACCCCCCCACTTATTCTTTTTCATTTTTGACCATGTTCCTTTTCAAATGTGTTTGTATCTTGCTGCCCTCTTCTCCAATCTACCCTCTCATCTATCATTCCCACCCCCACTTAGCCCCTCCCCCTTTACTTTCCTATAGGGTAAGATTCACAATTACGTATGTATATCATTCCTTCCTTAAGCCAAATATAATGGGAGTAAGGTTCACTCATTCCTTCTCACCTCTTCCCTCTTCCCCTCCATTTTGAAACTTTTTTATTGCCTCTTTTATGTGAGGTAATTTACCATTCTATCTCTCCCTTTATCCTCCTAATATATTTCTCTTTCACTGCTTAATTTTATTTTTAGATGTCATCAATTTATAATAATTCAGCTCTTCCTCTGCCATCTATCTATCTATCCATCTCTATCTATCTATCTATCATGCAACTTCTTTAAACTAAGCAAGACCTCATGAATTATATATATCATCCTTTCATGCAGGAATGTGAACAGTTAAATTTTAATAAATCCCTTTTGATTTCTATTTCCTGTTCACCTTTTCATACTTCCCTTTATTCTTGTATCTGACAGTCAAATTTTCTACTCAGCTCTGGTCTTTTCATTGAAATGTTTTTCATTGAAAGTTCTCTTTCATTGAAATTCAATTTTTCCCTTGGTCAGTTTTACTGGTAGGTGATTCTTGATTTGCATCCTAGTGCCTCTGACCTCTGGAATATCATATTCCAAGTCCTTCAATCCCTTAATATAAAAGCTGATAGATCTTGTGTTATCCTGATTGTATTTACACAATACTTGAATTATTTCTTTCTAGTTGTTTGGAATATTTTCTCCTTGTTCTGGGAACTCTGAAATTTAACTACACTATTCCTAGGAGTTTTCCTTTGGTGATTTCTTTCAGGAGATGTTCAGTGGATTCTTTCAATTTTGCTCTCTGGTTATGGAAAAACAGTGGAGTTTTCAGTGATAATTTCTAAAAGATGATGCATAGGCTCTTTTTTTTTTTTCTAGATCATGGCTTTCAGGTAGTTTGATACTTTTAAAATAAATTTAGGTTTCATCTTTCAGGTCAGTGGTTTTTCCAATGAGATATTTTACATTGCCTTCTATTTTTTTCATTCTTTTTTTCCTGTTTTATAATTTCTTGATTTCTCATAAAGCCATTAGCTTCAATTTGCTCCTTTGTAATTTTTAAGGATATATTTTCTTCAGTGAGCTTTTGGACCTCTTTTTCCATTTGGTTCATCCTACTTTTTAAGGCATTTTTCTCCTCATTGACTTTTTCGACCTCTTTTGTCATTTGATTTAGTCTATTTATTCAAGTGTTATTTTCTTCAGTGTTTTTTTTTCTTTTCTTTTTATTTGGGGGGGGGGGTTTAGCAAGCTGTTGACTTGATTTTCATGATTTTCTTATATCACTCTCTTTTATTCTTGATTATAAAATTGAAAACAAATATTTTTCAGTCAAATAGAATTCATTCTCCTCTGGCCTTGTCTGACTTTTCTGAGTCAGGCCCAGGCCAGTCAACCCTGCTCCTGCCTTCCTCCTTAAGAACCCCTTCCTGGCTTCTTTGTGTCTTCTTTCTTGTTAGAATGAAAGCTCTCTGAAGACCCGTGCAGGTTATTTTCTGTGTTTGTATTCTCAACATTTGGCCTTCAGACACAAAGTAAGCCCATAAAATAGTACCTCTCTCCCTCCCTTTCTTCCTCCCTCCCTCCCTCCTTCCCTTCTCACTATATGATTCAGATAAGGCTGAAAAGCCTTTTGGGGGAGCTAGGGGCCTCTCAGTTTATTTAGGTCCACCACACACTTCTGTCCTCACTGTGTACATACAAAGTACTGTGCTCACAACTAGGAGAGATACTAAGTTAGGCAAAAAAATGGAGGTCCTGTCAGGGCATTGGAAGGTGGCCCACCAAATGTCGCATTGGGACCTTTTCAGCATCTTCAGGCTCCCTCCTGCTTCAGCTTTTTAATCTTAGCTTTTCTATCCATTCTTTGAACTCATATTTATCAGATGCTTTCCAGTGCCTGCAGGACTAAATCCTTCCCACTCAACTGTATAAAGGCAAAAACACCTATCAGTAAGCACTTATGTATAGAAGGATGTACACACACAGACACACAACTGGACACTGAGAGATGACAAAGGATACATTCCTTGTTAGATACTGAGTACCTGAGGCAGCTAGGTGGTGCAGTGGGTGGAGTACCAGTGGAGGACTCAGGAGGACCTGAGTTCAAATCTCCCCTCAGGCATTTGACACTCACTAGCTGTGTGACCTTGGGCAAGTCACTTAACTCCAATTGCGTCGTCTTGGGTCATCTCCAGTCATTCGGATGGCTCTGGAGGAGAAGTGAGGCTGGTGACCTGCACACCCCTCCCTCACTCAAAACAAAGTCAAATGCAAGCCATGTCATTATTTCTCTGATGACATGGTCTTCTTTGGAAATGAAGGATGAACACACACATTGCTGTCACTTCTCTTCCCAGTCTTTCCTCTACTTCTCTTACTTGATTTTCAAAATCCTTTCTGAGCTCTTCCATGGCCTGTGACCAATTCATATTTTTCTTGATGGCTTATGATGTGGGAGCTTTGACTTTGTTTTCTTCTGCTTTTATGATTTCATCTTCTTTGTCACCAAAGTATGATTAAATAGGTTGACTTTTTTCCTTGTGTTTGTTCATCCTCCCAACCAGTACTTGACTTGCTAACTCTTATTCAAAGCAAGACTCTGCTTACAGTGGGGTGTGGAAATGGGTGGATATACTGTCCCAGGTTACAGGGGTTTTATGTCAGTTGCAAGATCCCCCACTGTCTGTGGTCCCAGAACTCTGGAAGCTTCTTCTGCTACTGCTACTGGTGTCATTACATCTCCTCCTCAGCCACTGGGTGATGGCTGGACCCTAGCCAAACCATACCCTCTCAGGTCCAATAGAGCTTTTCCACAGACCTTCTATACTCTCTTTGGCTTTGTGGGTTGAGGAGTCCAGAAACTACCATATCTGCCTGTGCTTCAGTCGATCAAGGCCTATTCTGACCCTGTCTGTGCCAATGCTTCCCATGCCAGACTGCACTCTGCTTCCAGTCTGGTGCAATATTTGCTTCCTGTTGAACTTCCAGGATGTCTTGGACTAGAGATTTGTCTCATTCTATCATTATATTAGTTCTGCAGCCCTATAATTTGTTTAGAGTCATTCCCCCCCCCAAAAAAAAATATTTTCAGGGCTTTTGGGGGAGGGGAGAGTGAGCTCTATCAAGTTCCTCTTTGTACATTGCCGTCTTGACTCTTCCCCAATCATTTCTTGAAAGATAATATCTAGTCCCTTTTTTTTAATCAGAACTTTCAAGTAGTACAATAAGGTTAAAATTTTTACTCCTGGATCTATTTTCCAGGTCAGTGGTTTTTCCAATAAGATATTTCATATAGTTTTGTAGTTTTCCATTCTTTTGGTTTTGTGTAATAAGTTCTTGATTTCTCAAAGAGTCATTAGCTTCCATCTGCTTTATTCTAATTTTTGATGAATTATTTTCTTCAGTGAGCTTTTGGATCTTGTTATCCATTTGGTCCATTCTTCTTTCTAAGGCATTCTTCTCCTCATTGGCTTTTTGGACCTCCTTTGCCATTTGGGTTACTCTAATTTTAAAGTGTTATTTTCTTCAACTTTTTTGGGTCTCCTTTACCAAATTATTTACTTATTTTTCATGATTTTCTTATATCATTCTTATTTCTTTTCCCATTTTTTTCCTCTACTTTTTCTTGATTTTTGAAATCTTTTTTAAGCTGCTCCATGACTTGCAAAAAATTCATATTTTTCTTGGAGGTTTTGGATACAGGCTTTGTTGTCTTTGTTGTCTTCTTCTGATTGTATGTTTTGATCTTTTTGGCACAAATGATGTGAGAAAGTACTTTTTCACCAATTCAGTAAGAATCTATCCTTTATTCCCCTCCCCCCTTTGCTCATTTCCCCAGAAAATTACTTCTCTTTTGAGCTCCTTGTTGAGTAGCAGGCTCCAGAAGCATCTTCCCACTTCTGGCCCAGGGCTGGGGTCAGACCACATTTATCTTTCAGCCAAGTGAAATACCTTTCCCACTGGCCTTCAAAGCTGTTTTGGGCACTTGTGGATTGAGAAGTCTGAAAACTTCAATAGCCACCAACCATTCAGTCCCCTAACACCTGCTGTACTCAGTCCATACCAGTTCTGCTTCCACACTGTGTTCTGCTTCCAATCTGGTGTTATAGACACTTCCTGTTGACATTCCTGATTGTTGTGAGCTGAAAATATGCTTCATTCTGTCATTTTGTTACCTCGGCTGTTCTAGAGTTATTTTGAGTCATTTTTTACAGGTTTTTTAAAAGTTTTGTGGGGAGAGCTCAAGCTGGTTCCTGCCATATTGATTCCACCCCAACAATACATCTTATAAGAAAATTAAAGTCATAATAGGTACTTATGGGCCACCCCAAGAACTCTTGCCTTGTGTTGACTGACTTTCATACTAGGGGTCTGACCCAAAGGAGGCCGATTTCTTTCTTCTATTTTCCCTGAAATTATACTCCAGTTAAATATCCAAAACAAAATTTAGGTATGTTTCTTATATAGATTTCTTCAAATCATATACATTCAGTCAATGTAATATATAAGTATTATACATATGGCAGTCTTAATTTCATACACACAAGAAAATATGTGAGAAGCAAATAACTTGTAGGAATCCCTATTTTGTCGCATTGTTTCAGTTGCTTCTGATTATATGTGACCTTGTTTGAAGATTTTCTTGGCAAATATACTAGAGTGGTTTACCATTTCCATTCTCTAATTAATTTTTTGATGAGGAAACTGAGGTAAACAGAATTAAGTGACTGACTCAGGTCTAGCAAGGATTCCCTATACATATTACATTGTGGAGGTTCATTGTTTACTTTTTTTTTTAAGTGTAGAGTGAAAGGTATGTTCAGAAAGGACTAATACCTCTAATGGGAAAGTTACTGAACCATATTTATTGCTGCTTTCCACCTTGTTATCCATTGTTCCACCTAACTCTCACCTGTGGTACCAAGAGGCTATAGTGTGCCCAGCAGCCACCCCCTGTTGAAACATTTTGGCAGATGGGTTAAACCAGATTGAGGGTAACTGAAGAGTTTGAAACTCATTCTTGAGTTGGGGGTTGGCTATTCTAAGCATGTGAAGATTTCCTCTGGTGGAATGAACAGATGAGAAAACTCTGTTCCAATGGCCATGAGGGCAGATGAATCAGGTGTTGTGGAACACTTAGGGCTTGGTTAGATGTTGAATATATCAAGATCACCCACTGCATCTAGAGCCATCTTTGATTGTTTTGATTTTGTTCTGCCACTGGACTGTGAGGACTGTGGAGAAGAAAGTGAAGTCAATGATTTCATACAACTCTGCCTCATTTAAATCCAATTTAGGCGTGAATCAAAAGACATCACCCATACCATTTTACTTAATTCAAAGTCCTGTGACACCAGGTAAGTGACAAAGTAGTAGGTACAGATACACTTAAAGATGTCACAATGCTGCACACAGGTGGCCAAGGCCATAGGATCATCTTCTCACTGGAAGCTGCTGTGGAATTTGGCATCCCCCTGGGTGTTTGAGTAGCCTTTAAAAGATTACACTGCTCACTTCCTGGTGTAAGGAAGGGGCTAGAAAAAATATCCTAGAAATTTACTTTTTACTCAACCATGATCTGATTACTGTGACAAGCAGGGATTCCACACTCCAATGGAAACACACATAAAAACAATATACAAAAATATCTGCAAAGATTATTCCACTAACCATTAGTATATGGAATATATGAACATTTATAGATAACACAAAATTTAGTAGACCTGAAAGATAGACAGCTCCTGTTAGAACAGAACTTAGCACGTATCACATCCAAATAGCAGCCCAGACTGAAACAAGACTGGCAGATTGACCAGCTAGCTGAAGTTGGAACTAGATACACATTTTTGTGGAGCAGCCACAGTGAAGGAAGCCCTGAGAAGCTGGTGTAGGTTTTGCTATCAAAACTAATCTAATAAACAAATTTGTATGCCTACCAAATGGAGTGAATGACAGGCTCACGACTACACTACTGCCACTCATGGGAAAATGTCATGCCACCATCATCACTGTGTGTTCCCATCATGACAATCTTTGATGAGGCCAAAGAAAAATAATACGAAGACCTGGAGAATTGTCATCTGTAAACCAAAAAAATGACAAGAATATAATTCTGCATGGTTTTAATGCTAGAGTGGACCCAGACTTGACATCAAACTTGACAGGGAGTTCTAGGGAGGAATACAATTGGAAATAGCAACAGCAATGATCACACCTACTGAAGATTTGAGCATTTTATGACCTCATCATCAACACTGTCTCTCATTTACCTAAACATAATAAAACTTTGTGGATACACCCTTGCAGCAAATATCAGCATTCAATAGACTATGTGATTACAAGAAGAGACAGACAGAGTATGAGACTGACAAAGGCAACATGTAGCACAGAGTACTGGACTAATCACAGATTTGCCCTCTTCAAGCTAATATTCATGTTCAACAAAAGTGGTAGCCCCAAGGCAAAATGACTACCAGAAGAATTAATGACCACGGATTAGATCTCTTTGCTGAGAAGGAACAATTGCTAACTTGGTGGGAAAGTTGAGCTGTGGATAAGTTCACTCACCTTGGCAGTGTACTTTCCAGGGATGTACACATTGATAATGAGGTTAACATATGTATTGCCAGAGCTAGCTCAGTGCTTGGAACTCTCTGAAGGAATATGTGGGAGGGGAAAGTTGATAACAGTGGAGCAGAAAAGAAGTGGGCAGCTTTCAGGGATTTAGTGTATGCCAAATCTCAGAAACATCAAAATTGGTTTGATAGAATGATGGGGAAATTCAGAAGCTGCTAAATGAAAAATGAGAATGCCACAGAGTTTACCACCAGGTTATTTCATCCATCTCTCAGAAGGCAGCATTTAATTCCATCAAAAGTTAAGTATAAACATAGCTTAGAGAGATGCAGGATTTTTGGCTCCATGAGAAGGCAGACAATATTCAGTTTTATGCTGATAGTAACAGTCCATAGTGCTTTTATGATTCTCTGAAGAAATTTGACAGGCCAAAAACCTGTGATGTATCTCAGCTACTCAGTGCTGATGGAGTCATATTGATTAGTGACAAGGATATGATACAGGAGAGTTGGCCTGAACACTTCCGTAGTGTTCTCAACAGACCATCATCAATCACTGTTGAAGCCATTAACCATTTACCTCAGATTGAAATCAATCCTTCCTTAGTTGAAGTTCCAACTGAGAAGAGGTTTTGAGTGCCATTAGCTTCCTTTCATGTGTCAAAACACCTGGTTCTGATTCTGCTCCAGCTGATATTTACAAAACAGGGGGTCTATTTTTCTCAGAAAAGCTGACTGAAATTTTCTGGGTTATATGGGAAGAGGAGGTAATCCCCCATGAGGTAAAGGATGCCTCCATTGTTCATCTCTATAAAGGTATAGGAAATCTATTGTTTAATGATTCTCTTTCTCAGTTATTGCTGGTGAGATTCTTGCCAGAGTTTACCTTAATGGGCTTATCATTCACTTTCTACCTGAGAGACACTGTGGCTTCAGAAAGGGCGGGCCAAGGAACAGTAGATATGGTGTTTGATGTGTGAAAACTCCAGGAGGCATGCCAGCAGCAGAACAGAGGTCTGTACATAAAGTTTGCCAATCTCACTAATACATATCAATAACAGGGCCTTGTGGAAATTTATGTCAAAATTTCTTTGCCTGGAGAAGTTCATCAGCATTGTACATCAGTTCCATGACAGCATGCTTGCCTGTTTTCTGGATAAGGGACAATGCTTTCATGCTTTCCCAGTTACCAATGGAATGAAATAAGGCTGTGTGTTTGCTCCCATGCTTTTTATCATGATGCTTTCAACCATGTGGTCACATGCCTTCAATGAGAATGAAGATAGCCATCAAGATGAGCTACTGCATTGAGGGTAAATTCTTCAGCTTCAAAAAAGCTACAAGTCAAGACCAAAGTGGAGGGAGTATTGGTACATGATTTTCTGTTTGCAGATGACTGTGGACTCAATGCAATCTCTTAAGTTAAGTTACAACAAAGTGTGGATCAGTCCTCTGCTACTTGTACAAATTTTACCTTAACAGTTTACACCAAGAAAACACCAATGCTCCATCAGCCACCATACCCTCCTATGTAGAAATCATCATTTATGGCAAATGGGGAAGTATTGATTCTGAGGATAAGGTCACTAACTTTAGTAGTGTACTACCCAGGGATGTACACATTGATAATGAGGTTAACATATGCATTACCAGAGCTAGTTCAGTGTTTGGGACTCTCTAAAGGAAAATGTGGGAGGGAAAACATATCAGACTGACTACCAAACTGAAAGTTTACAGAGCTGTGTTGCTGACTTCACTGTTGTATACCTGTGAAACCTGAACAGTATAGCAGTGCCATGCCAGCAAATTGAGTCATTTTTATTTGAATTGTCTTAGGAAGATTCTGAAGATCACCTGGCAAGATAAGACGCCAGACACTGAGATCCTTTCTTGAACTAAACTGCCAAGTATTCAAACTCTACTGCAGAGAGTATGACTGATGGACTGTTCACATTATTCAAATTCAAAACATAGCCTGGTCAAAGAGTTTATTTTACAGAGAACTCACACAGAACAAGTATTTACATGGTGATCACAAAAAAGTGATACAGGGACACTCTTGCTGTCTCCCTTCAGAACTTTGGAATTGATTGTGTGATAAGGGAGCCCCTAGCACAGGACTACTTATCATGGTGTGCCCACATCAGAGAAAGTGCTGTGCTCTATGAGCAAAGAAGAATTGAAATAGCTCAAAAGAAACAGAAGATGCTCAAATTTAGGGAATCCCACCCAAAATGTTCACATAAACTATTTTCACCCGATCTGTGGTTGCATATTTCAGGCTTGCATTGGCATGATCGGCTACAGTCAGACACATTATAACTTCATTCTAGCGTAATGATATCATTTTGGTCCTCTTTGAGAACAAAGGACAACAACCCACCAACCAGTTCACTAGCCAAAGACTCAGAATCAGTTTCATCTAACTTGAAGAATGACAATATCATAGAAAGAACTCAGAACTCTCATTTCCATCATTAAAAAAATTTATTTTTAATTTGTGGAGTAAAACAAGCATTTCCATAACATATAATGAGAAAGATGCACATGAAACTGGAAATCTGCTATGTACAACTTGCTATTCCTTTTAAATATATAACAAAGTTAGAAGTTTTTAAGATGAATGTGTACAGGGATGGACTAAATATTTGTGGCATGGAGAGTAGATGCTACCATTTCTCAAATACTTTCTAATCCCCATTCCTAGATACTTTGACTGTAATCAGTATTGACCCCATCCGACTTTTCTTTAAAAGGTAAATGAGGCTAGAGGACATCTTTTCCCCTTAACTCACTACTTAAAAGAAATAAAGCCACTAGAGATGGAGACAATATGGCAGAGTAATAGCACAGGATTTTCTAGAGCTCTTCCCACAAACACAGCCATATAAGTGTAAAAAGTGACTCTAAACAAATTCTGGAGCTACTATACTCACAGAATGACAGAATGAAGGAAATCTCCAGCCTAACACTGCCTGGAAGGTCCCCAGGGGTTTTGATATATCACACCACCCTGGAAAGAGACTACAGTTCAGTGTGGGCCATGCAGGCACAGATGGGACCTGGGCAGGTCTAGGGGGTCTTAATCTTGGGTATTTGTGGTGATTTATAGACTTAAAAACCCCAAAATGCCTAGGAAAAATTGGAAGGTCAGTGGAAAAAAAACCTGTGACACCTGTGTGAGAGAATAGAGTCGTCTGAACCTAGTCCCAGGGCAACAGAGGGGTAAAAGGGCAGAGGAACTTGCAGCAGCCACAACAGCAATAGGGACAGCTTCAGCCACTGTTTCTGCAGCTCTAGAACACAAATTATGAGGTTACTGATGCAGCTGACAGTCCATGCCCCAACCCCACTGGAAGCAGAGAACTACCTTGACAAAAAGCTCAAAAATCAAGTAAATGGTTGGAGAAATGAATAAAAAGTGGAACAAAAATCACACAATAGAATATCACTTTGGTGAAAAGGAAGACGAAAATATGAAAAGAGAAGACAACAAAGTCAAAGCTCCTAACTCCAGAACCTCCAAGAAAAATATTAATTGGGCTAAGGTAATGGAAGAACTCAAGAAAGGATTTTGAAAATCAAGTAAGAGAAGTGGAGGAAAGCTTGGAAAGAGAAATGAGAGTGATGCAAGAAAATCATGAAAAAACGAGTCAAATGTTTGCTAAAGGAGATTCGCCAAAATGCTGAAGAAAATAATACTTTAAAAAATAAACTAATCCAAACGACAAAAGACATCCAAAAAGCCAACGAGGAGGGGAATGCCCTAAAAAGCTGAATTGGCCAGATGGAAAAGGAGGTCCAAAAGCTCACAGAAGAAAATAATTCCTTAAAGATAAGAATGGAGCAGATGGAAGCTAATGATTTTACAAAAAATAAAGAAATTATAAAACTAAATCAAAGGAATGAAAAAATAGCAGACAATGTGAAGTAACTCATTGGAAAAAAAACAACTAACCTGGAACATAGATCCCAGAGAGACAATTTAAAAATTAGTGAACTACCTGAAAGCCATGATCTAAATAAGAGCCCATACATCATCATTCAAGAAATTATCAAATAAAATAGCCATAGTATTGTAGAACCTCTAGAGAGTAAGATAAATATTGAAAGAATCCACTCTCCATCTGCTGAAACAGATCCCCAAAAGAAGAGTCCTATCAATAATGTAGCCAAATTCCAGAGCTCTCAGGTCAAGGAGAAAATATTGGAAGCAACCAGAATGAAACAATTCAAGAACTGTGGAAATACAACAAGATAACACAAATTCTAGCAACTTCTACATTCACGGATCAAAGGGATTGGAATATGATATTCCAGAGGCCAAAGAAGCTACGATTAAAACTAAGAATCACCTACCCAGCAAAACTGGGTATAATACTTCAGGGAAAGAAATGGACATTCAGTGTAATAGAGGACTTTCAAATATTCTTGATGAAAGGACCAGAGCTGAATAGGGTAATTGACTTTTAAACACAAGGCTCAAGAGTAGCATGAAAAGGTAAACAGGAAAGAGATAGTCATAAAGGACTTACTAAAGTTGAATTGTTTACATTCCTATGTGGAAAGATAATATTTGTAACTTTTGAGACTTTTCTCAGTATTAAGGTAGGTAGATGGATTTTATACATATAGACAGAGGTCACAGGGTGAGTTGAATATGAAGGGATGAAATCTAAAAAACAAAATCAAATTAAGGGGTGAGAGGAATGTATTATTGGGAGGAGAAAGGGAGAAATAGAATGGGGCAAATTATGTCTCACATAAAAGAGGCAAGAAAAACCTTTTCAATGGAAGGGAAGGGGGAGAGGTGAGAGGGAAAAATTGAACCTTACTCTCATCGTATTTGACTTTAGGAGGGAAAAACTTGCCCACTCAATTTGCTATGAAAATCTATCTCATACTGCAGGAAAGCAGGGAAAAGTGGGGTGTGGGGGATGATAGAAAGGAGGGCAAATGGGAGGAGGGTATATTTAGAAATAAACACTTTTGAAGAGGGATATGGTCAAGAGAGAATAAAATAAATGGAAGGCAGGATCGGATAGAGGGAAATATAGTTAGTCTTTCATTACATCCCTTTTATGGAAGTGTTCTGTATAACTGCACATGTATAACATATATCAAATTACTTGTCTTTTCAGTGGGGATGAGTGAAGAAGGAGGAAGGGAGAGATGCTGGAACTCCATGTTTTGAAACAAATGTTAAAAATTGTTTTTACATGCAACTGGAAAATAGGATATACAGGCAATGGGGTATAGAAATCCATCTTGGCCTACCAAAAAATAGAGGAAACAGGGATAAGGAAAGGGACGGGGCATGATAGAAGGGAAGGAAGATTGGGGAAAGGGTAATCAGAATGCACATTGTCTTGAACTGGGTTTAGGGGTGAGATGGAGAGAAATTTTGGAAACCAAAATCTTATGGAATTGAATGTTGAAAACTATATGTTAAAAAATAAATAAATTTAAAGAAGAAATAAATCTATTGTAAATAGCAACAACTAACATTCATATAAAGCTTATAATATGCCAGTCAGTGTTTTAAGGATTTATTATCTCAGTTGATTTCCACAAAACTCTGGAAGGTAGGTGCTATTATTACCTATATTTTGTAGTTGCTGAAACTGAGTTTGATTTGCTCTGGGACATACATCTAATAATTGTCTGAGGCTGAATTTGAATGCATGATTTTGTTGTGTTTTTTTTTTTTTAACTTTAGGCACTCTATCCACTGTATCACATAGCTGTCTAATATATTTAGAAAGCATACAATTTTCTGGATTTACTGAAATATATAAATATATTTTTCTTTTCCAGCTTAGAAATAAACCAAAGGGTCAATGATCACAACATGATATTTCCATTCTTCTTTGCTAAATGTACAACTATAAGCAATACATGTTAATGGACTATGTCTAATTCATAGCCACCCTGCAAATTTTAAAAATAAAAAAAAACATTCATAGAGTTTACTATATCATTTAATTTTATTGAGAATATTACTTTCATTTCATCAGGTCATTTCTATAGTTAAAAATTGTCACCCTTAGTCTTGCTTTCTTCTTTAAAGGTAAAGACCATAAATATATTTTTAAATTAGCTTTTTATGATATATAAAAATACATGCAATAATATTTACATGGGAAAAACTTTCCATCACTGTCAAACATTATCCTTACTTGCTGGAAAAAAGTAAGCAAATGTAAGAGCTTATATTTCCTCCCTTAGTTAAATGATTTTTAAAAAATACCTTTGAAACAAAATGGAAACAGAGCTTGTTTGTGTAGAAATAAGGATTTAGAATTATATATATGTGTCGGGGGGGGCTGTTTAGCTTCAGGGCATTATACTGCTCTCATCCCCTATCATAGTGAATATATCCCCCACAAAGCATCAGAAAAATCCCTTTATTATAACTGTATAATATATGCTGAGTTACATTAACAAAAACTATCACATAGTAATTGGGAGAGAATGGTGAGCTCCAATTGCTAGTAATCTCTACTATTATTATAAAAGTTTGGCCTTACATGCCTACTATTTTCTTGATCCTCATATTTAATAAAAATGTCAAAGTGTTCCTTAGAGTGAAGTTACTGAATCATAATATGTCCTTTGGCATATGCCTGTCCTTTGGCATCAATGAAATATATCCCCAAAGATATTAATTATTTTCTTCTTATTCTTCTTTTTTTAAAAAATAGAATGCACCATAACCTTGCTCTCTTTCAAAGCACAGATTCAATTTAACTTCTCTATGAAGTTTTCTCCATTCACCACAAGACAGTTTCAGGCTCTTCAAACTCACTTTCATGTATCATTAATTTTTCATATTTGTACCACTCCAAATATATTGTAAGCTCCCCAAGGATAAGGGGCATTTTTTACACTTCTTTCTGGATCTCATGGTCCTTCAATCGCTTAATGACAATGCTTCACTATAGAATTTACCAACTCCTCCTACTGAATACTCAGTCCTCAGTTAGCTTCACTCACTTCATACTTCCCGGCTTCTTTCTGCCTCTAACCATTCATTTTCTGTTTCCCCTGACTTTTCATCTTTTTCTCAACTGGTTAAACTAGGAGTTTAAAACAACAACAATAACACCAATATTCTTTATCTTCTTACTGTCCACCTCTATATTTCCTCACACACACACACACACACACACACACACGTTATTCCCATAGTTTTCATTAGCATTGTAATATGAATGATGACTCTTATACCTTTATTTCTAGACTTGACTTCTCTTCGAAGTTTAATCCAAGAGTCACTCTCTGTAGCAATAATTTTCAAACTTCTTTCATCACATACACTATCTAGAAGAAAACAAAGCAAAACATTTGACTAGTTTTAAATATATACATATTTTCATGTGTTACTATGCAAGTGATTGTATATATTTTATTCTTGTTGTTTTTTCTTCATTCTCCAAGAAGAACAATGACTTCAGGAAAGTGATTCCTTGACTTGCAAGTGAATTGGATTTATGTGAGCCAGGGCTGTGCAAGTCACCAGTTTATTCTCCAGAGCTATCAAAGTATAGAGGCAAGATCAGGTTGACTGAAGATGGATCCAGATCCAGTGGGAGATCTTGGCCTTTTTAAACTCTGGTCTTACCCAGGTCTCAGTTTGTCTGAGACAACATTCATTCTGTGAATAAAGCTAGATAAGAAATGAGGCAAAATAATGGCTTCACTTACCTATTCAGAAAATGAAAACATCTGAGAGGGAAAGACCCTCAGAATTTCTGGCCAGAACAGAAACAATTGCTATTTACGGGGCCATCTCCAATCACTTTGAATCATCAAAACCAAATAATGACCGAGTGAGACTTGAACTTGGAAACACTGTTAGCCAATCAGTGAGAGCCAGGTTTGGAGTCAAGTAGCGCCATTATAATTGCAAAGCCTAGTTTTCCAATGCTTTATTTCAAGAAATCATAAATGAAACTACATGAGACAAAAGAGTTAATTACCCTGGTTTTTTTAAAATTATAGAATAAAAAATAGGAAAGATGAAGAACCTCTAGTCCACAAACCCCAAGATCTCTTGTGAAATTTCAGTGATCAAAATTTATATTCCTTTGGGCAGAGCACCCACAGGTAATATTCTCAATCTAGACAGAGGGAGAGGAGGGAGAGGAAAAAGAGTAGGGAGGGAAGGAAGGAAGGAATAAAGGAAGCCAGGAAAGAGATAATAACATTGGCCAACTGAAATTGGACATTTGGATCTCCAGTGGGGCTGCCACTGCTACTCACAGATTATTATTGTTGGTAATAGCAAGATCAGTGCATGATCATCACCTTTGTTTGTGGCTGGGTAGAAGAACAGGTAACGTAATGCAAGTAAGTTGAAGAATGTGAGGTTAGAACATTTGAGGTAGTATCTGTTTATCTATCTATCTGTCCCCTACTAGAAGATAAGAATTTTGGTGTTCATGAAAGAGCAGCATGTCTAGTGTGAGGACTTGCCAAGCCCATTTAAGGGTGTTTCTACCATCTTTGGTGTCTACCTGGTACCCATCTCTCACGTGTGACTCCAAGCACTTTTGCATGTGCAGTGGTCACACCCTGGCAAAACCGTCTCGGCAGATGGTCTAAATCAGGCTGATGGTCACCGATAGGCTTCACACTGGTCATTATGTTAGGGAAACGTCTATCTCAAGCACTGCTTGAATTCAGCACATTGCTGAATATTCTTTATTTTCACTACGTTACCAACTTACATTCATTTTTTAAAAGAATTTCTTTGATAACCTTTCTGCCAAAATTTATGTAAACCACTTTTCTGTCATAAATTCCTATTCTTTTAATGTTTTAGAGCTGATACATGTCCATTATGTACTTTTTTATTGCTTTTGATTGATCAAATTCAACTCTTCAGAAACAGCATCATTTTACCACTCACATACATTCTCAAATCCATGAAAGAACATGGATATTAAAAAGATGGGCTGTTCTTGAAAAGGGGAACTTGGGGCAATTGAAATGCTTTTTTAATTTCCTCAGTGCAATCTAGCCCATAATCCTGTTTAGTTCTGGGACCATTGCATTGTCAATTTGCAGTGCTTATCCAGGATACCCCTGTGTGTGTGTGTGTGTGTGTGTGTGTGTGTGTACCTATCCATCTCTCCCTTTTGTCTCCCATCTACTCTTGTATTGTTGATATATTGATGGCCATCTGATTTCATACAATATGTTTTCTTGAACAGGTACTAAAAATGGACAATGTCATGGGTCTAAAACTGGACAAGAACATAAAGTGAAGGAAAGACCTCCTTAGGGGAAATGCCAAATTATTTTAATAAGCCCTATCTTTTCCTTGAAGGAAAAGTCCACTTTTTTCCCCCTACACTGATGTCCTTCCAGTGATTTTGTGTGATTTTTGAGTCTTAGAGTAATACAGTTACTGAAGAACTGAAACATTTGATTTTGTAAGGGGAAAGGAAGAGTTTCTAAAGAAATAATCCAGCACCATTTTCCTCCATGCCACATTGGAAATAGATTTTGGGGACCAAGAGAAAGCTGAGCAGAGAACTGAGGGAGAAAATGAAAACCTTTTTAAGATTGCTTTTTAAAAAATTGTCCTTTGACTATTCAAAATTCTGTAAACACTGGTTATAATTTCTTCTGGATGCATTGGCAAGAGCCATTTTGCTTTTTCTGACTACCAAGTAAATGGATGTGTCTAGATGGTCCTAGAGGTGTATTTTGAGTTCTTAATTATACTCTTTGTAGTATTATTTAAAAAGCCCGTAAAGCCCTTTCTCCAAGTGTTACAATTATCAAATCCCCTCCAAGCCCCTAATTATGACCAGTTTCAAATTAATGACCCTCAAGATTTGAAATGTTCTTCTATACCTCATTAACCTGAATTACATCATTAAACAGTTTTCATTCTAAATATGATTTCACTCCCATTTTACCATTTCAGGTTCAGTCTTCCAAAGTTATTGTAGCATCACAATACAGAAAAAATATGAAATCACATTTACCCTACATTGAACTGTCTGAAGAGAAAGTACAATTGTCAAGGTCAAAGCTTGATAAATCTGAAGTTATAGAATTATAGACAATATAAGTTCTACCAGAAAATGTTTTGATATGTTGCTAAAACCAAAAATTGACAAGAAAGATGCATAAAAGTGAGTTTGGAAACTGATCTTTATTTACACAATATAGAATAGAGACTATTGTGACCACATTAAAGAGTTTCATTATGAAGTTTTATTTGGAATACAAATGAAAACATCATCACTTCTCCAAAGATACTTTTTGTAATTTGTGAAATGTAGAGATCCTTCCTCTAAGACAAAGATCTATGCAGAACATTGTCCGGAATTCTAAAAATGTGAGCTTGTTACCATTATGATGAGCTCTTGAATTCTGAGTGAGCTGCTATTTAAAGGAATTCATCATTTCAAATATCCCAATAATATATAAAACTTTATTTTATTCTACAGAATTACATTTGTATCAAATGATGCCCAACTGCTAGTGGACACATTTAGAAATAATGTTCTTTTAAGGGGAAGAATAGTGTTCCAGTAAAAACTGCTAGGGAAAGATAAGTGGTACTTTTTCTATAACAATTTACAATTTCATTATTCAATGCATTGCTGATGTAAATAGAGAAATGTTATAAAAGAAAAAAATGTTTAACAAACCTTTATCATTCTGAATTTAATATGGCAAATAAGTTAATGTTATAATCTTAAAATTAAATTGTACTGGAAGTAATTTTTATGTTTTAGCTTTAGGAGTTGTTATGACTTTTTAGAACTCTATAACAAATAAGTAAAATAAATTTATATTTTTGAAAAAAGTCTCTTCCAGAAATATATTTCCCTTATCAGTGTAAAGCATTTTAATTTTAGTGCAAAAGTTCTTTTTAATGTACTGAAATTATTGTTTTAGATCTTGTCATCAATAGAGTTGCTGCTATAACATATTGACTACTACATGTAGAAATATGATTTTGAGGTGAAAAATCCTTGGAGGTCCTCCAGTGCAAGAAAAACAAGAAGGGCAGATAATCTTTAGAATCTTCTCTAAATATCTTTAGTATCCCCAAGAGATTATAAAAATGGGAAAGGGACCCACATGTACAAAAATATTTATAGTAGCACTCTTTGTGGTAGCCAAGAACTGGAAATCAAGGAGATGCCCATCAATTGGGGAATGGCTTAATAAATTAGGGTATATGAATGTAATGGAGTACTATTGTGCCATAAGAAATGATGAACAAGAAGACTTCAGGGAGGCCTGGAAGGACTTATATGATCTGATGCTGAGCGAAAGGAGCAGAACCAGGAAAACTTTGTGCACAGCAATGACCACAGTGTGCGAGATTTTTTTCTGGTAGACTTGGAACTTTGTAATAACACAAGAACTTACTGAAAAAGAAAAAATTC
>CM053769.1:633631137-633646488 GCA_028658325.1 Potorous gilbertii
CAGTGTGCGAGATTTTTTTCTGGTAGACTTGGAACTTTGTAATAACACAAGAACTTACTGAAAAAGAAAAAATTCCAATGACGATTTTCTAAGGCAAAATGCCTTCCACACTCAGAGAAAGAAATATGGAAGTCATTCGCAGAATGTAGCAGATCATGTTTGTGTGTGTGTGGGTTTTAGTGTATTATGTTTTGATTTGTTATATGATTTCTTCCACTTATGTCAGTGCGACTACATAGCATCACTATAGTGAAAATATGCTCAATAAGAAAGTATATGTAGAACCTATACAGAATTGTATGCTGTCAGGGGGAGGGAGGGGGTAGAGGGGGGAAGGCATGGAGGGATAAAATCTTAATTTTATGGAAGTGATTGTAGAACATTTATAAATAAATAAAATAAAAAATTAAAAAAATAAATTTCTTTAGTAACATGGAAATAATTATGTAATGGAAATATTCTATTGTAGTTCTTGAGATCGCTGGTTTGTTTTTCTTTTGTATTGAGTCAAAATCTGTCTCTTTGCAACAGTCTTCCATTTTCCTAATTTGCACATTAAGATCCACACCAAGTAAACATTTTTTTTGCAGATATCCTTTAAATATTTGAAGATGGTGATGTTGATCTTAAAAGCTGTTGGCTCTTCAAGTTACACAGGTCAATTTTCTCCAATTAGTCTGAATAAACCATTTTAGTTTCCCTCATTTTCTATTATTCACATGCTGCAATGTTTTAGTTTATTGATTCCTCTCCTAAAATGAGTTTCCTAGAACTAGACACAATCTTACAGACACAGTTTTGCCATGGTAGAATATAGGAGGATCCAAACTCTCCAGTCTAAATGGCAACCCTCTGTCTGTTAGTGCAGTCAGACTAATGGGGCCAAGTTAGGATCAGGGAGGAGAGAAAGCAGTTGTGTTCTCCCAACATTCAATCCAAACTACTTTAACATAATGTTTCAAATTGAATTCTAGAGTGGAACAGCCAATAAAATGTTATGGTGAGATATTTTTCCAGCCCAAGACAATTTAAGGAATTGGAAGGAGAAGTTTGTGACAATATTGTGGCAGCTGGTCAAGAGTCCATATGGAAGAAACACCAGTAGTTTGTGCTAAAGATGACAACAATAGCAACAGAAATAGTAGAGGTATGAACAGATTTAAGGCTTTAGATTTGTTAGACAAAGTGCCTGAAGAACCATGGACAGAGGTTTGCATTATGGTGCAGGAGGCAACAACAACAAAAAAAGATCAAAAGGAAATATATCAAGAAAACAAAATTACTGCCAGATAAGACCTTACAAACTGCTGAGAAAGGAAGGAAAACAAAAGTTAAAAATAAAAAGTTAAGATATTAGCAAATGAAGTGAGAATTCCAGAGAATAGTAAAGAGAGATAAAGTTTTCTTAAATGAACCATGCAAAGAAATCAAAAGAGAGACAAGGGATCTCTTCAAGAAAATTAGGGATATCATGGGAACATTTCATGCAAAAATGGGCGTAAGAGAAAAAAATGGTAGAGACTTCACAGAAGTATATGAGATTAAGAAGAGGTATTAAGAACTTGCTCTAACCACAATGGTGTAGTTATTGATCTAGAGCAATACAATGTGGAAAATGAAGTATAGTGGGCTTTAGGAAACATTACTAGCTATAAGGGAAGTGGAGGTAGTGGAATTTCAGTTGAGCTATTCAAGATCTTATACAATGATGCTTTTAAAGTCTTGAACTCAGTAGGCAAGCAAATTTAGCAATCTCAACATTGCCCACTAGATTAGAAAAGATTCATTTACATCTCAATCCGAAAGAAGGGCAATGCTGAAACAATTTTCAAATCACTAAATAATTGCACTCATTGCACATACCAAACCAGGATATGCTTATGATTCTGCAATCTAGGCTTCAGCAGTATGTGAATCAAGAATTATCAGAAGTACACGTTGGTTTTCAAAGAGGTAGAGGACCTAGAATCCAAATTGCCAATTTTCACTGGGTTTTGGAGAAAGAAAGAGAGTTCCAAGAAAAAACAAACAAACAAGCAAACAAACAAAAATCCATTTACTTCTGCTTCACTGACTACATTAAAGCTTTTGACTGTGTGTACCGTAACAAAATGTGACAAGTCCTCAAAGAGAGGGAAATGCCAGATCATCTTACTTGTTTCCTGGGGAACCTGTATGCAGGCCAAAGAGGAGCGATTGGAACCAAAAATGGAACAACTGATTGGTTTAAGATTGAAAAAGGAACGCAACAAGTTTGTATATTGTCACCTTATTTAAGTTACATGCAGAGCACACCATGCAAACTATAAGCTCTGATGAATCAAAAGATGGAAATAAGGTTGCTGTGAGAAATATTAACACTCACATATAAGCAGATGATTCCACTTTGATTGTAGAAAGTGAAGAGGAATTAAGAAGTCTCTTGATAAGCATAATAAGAAGAGTGTAAAACCTGGCTTGAAGCTTACCATTAAAAAATCATAATAACACTAATTTCATTGAAACTTGTCCCATCGCTTCCTAGCAGGCAGAAAAAAATGGAAGCAGTATCAGATTTCATATTTTTGGGCTCACAGATCACTGCAGATGGCAACTGCAGTCATTACGTATTCCTCAGGAAAAAAAAGCTATGGCAAATTTGAACAGCATAATATAAAGCAGAGAAGTACTTGAGGGGGAAAAAGTCACAACTTTACATCACAGGCTTTGATGTAATTAATTTATTTATGAAAATATTGACCACAAGATAATGCTTCTTTGCTCACTGCCTGACTGAAGGTCCTTACTGCTTTCAGCTGGGGAAATTATCTATTTCTTCTACTCAACATATTTATAAATTTTTAAAATTCACATCTCCCTTAAATAATATTGACAAAATATTAGATGCTAGTGTGATTGATGGTTCTCTGTAAACCAAGGAACTAAAAAAAATAAAGTGGCTATCACTTAGATGTAAAGAAAAAAACCCACTTACTCAATTCACCAAGATGTCTACCTCCACACCATCCACGTAGAACAGAACACACAGAGTAAGGTGATCTTTTTTTTTTTTTAACATTCATTTTATAAGACTTGAGTTTCAGTTTTTTTCTCCTTCCTTTCCCTCCACCTTCCCCAAAATGGCAGGCTAGTTGACATAGACTACACATACACAATCATGTCAAACATATTTCCATATCAGTCATGTCGTCAAAGGGGAATCAGAATAAAAGGAAAAAACCACAAGAAAGGAGGAAAAAAGAGGAAATAGTATGCTTCAATCTGCATTCAGACTTCATAGTTCTTTCTCTGGATATAGATAGAATTTTTCATTAAGAGTCTTTTGGAATTTTTTAAATCATTGTATTGTTGAGAACAATTAATTCTGTCAAAGCTGGTCATTGAACCATTTTATTGTCACTGTGTACAATGTTCTCCTGGTTCTGCTCACTTCACTCAGCATCAGTCCAGGTAAGTCTTTCCAGGTTTTTCTGAAATCTGCATGTTTATTATTTCTTTTCAGTTAACTCTTTTTTAAAAAAAAATTACATATTTTTAATTTTCAACATTCACTTTCATAAGCTTTTGAGTCCAAAGTTTTCTCCCCATCTGTCCATTCTCTCTACCCCAAGAATGTATGAAAACTGATATAGACTCTATATATACATTCATATTAAACAAATTTTCACATTAGTCAAATTGTAGAGAAGAATTAGAATGAAAGGGAGAAACCAAAAGAAAACAGAAACAAAGAAGACAACCAATTATATTTTTCATCTGCATTCAGATTCCATAGTTATTTTTTTCTGGATGTGGACAGTATTGCCCATCATTAGTCCTTTGCAGTTGTCTTAGATCTTTGCATTGCTGAGAAGAGCTAGGTCTATGAAAGTTAGACATTGAACAATGTGTGCAAGGTTCACCTGATTCCATTCACTTCACTCAGCATCAGTTCATATAAGTATTTCCAGATTCTTCTGAAGTTCACTGTTCATCATTTCTTATAGTGAAATAGTCATATTTCACAACTGGTTCAATCATTCCCCAAATGATGAACATCCTCTCAATTTTCAGTTCTTTGCCACCACAAAAAGAGCTACTATACTTATTTTTGTACATGTGAGTTCTTTTACTATTTGTATGATCTCTTTGGGATATAGAGTTGGAAGTGGTATTGTTGAGTCAAAGAGTTTGCACATTTTTATAGCACTTTGAACATAGTTCCATGTTGCTCTTCAGAATGGTTGAATCAGTTCATAACCCTACCAGCAAGGCTAGCTAGTGTTTCATTCTCCCTCATCTTTTCCAGCATGTCATTTTCCTTTTTTGTCATTCAACAATCTAATAAGTGTGAAGTGGTACCTCAGAGTTGTTTTGATGTACATTTCTCTCATCAATAGCAATTGAGGGCATTTTTTCATATGATTAAAGATATCTTTAATTTCTCCATATGAAAAATGCCTGTTCATATCCTTTGACCGTTTGTCAATTTGAGAATGACTTGTATTCTTACAAACTTGATCAATTCTCTATGTATTTGAAAAATGAGACCTTTATCAGATACATTGGTTGTAAAAACTCCCAGTTTTCTTCTTCTCTCCCAATCTTGGTTACATTGGTTTTGTGCAAAAATTTTTCAATTTATTATATCAAAATTATCCATTTTCCATTTCACAATGTTCTCTTTCTCCCTCCCTCCCTTCCCCCTCTCATTCCTCTCCTTTCACTCTTTCTCTTGTTTGGTCATAAATTCTTCCCTTCTCCATTAATCTGACAGGTAAACTATTTATTGTTCTCTTTTAGTATCAACTTTTATATATAAATCATGTACACATTTTGACCTTATTTTGGTATATGGTATAAGAAGTTGGTTTATGCATTGTTTGGCTCTATTGTTTTCCCAGTAGTTTTTGTCAAATACTGAACTATTCTCCTAGAAACTGGAATCTCTGGGTTTATCAGACATTGACTATACTATGTAAAGTGTTCTCCTGATTCCACTCACTTCACTCAGCATCAGTTTATATGTCTTTCCAGATTTTTCTGAAGACCATCTGCTCATTTCTTATAGCACAATAGTATTCTATTATATTCATATCCCACAACTGGTTCAATTATTCCACAACTGATGGGTGTCCCTTCAATTTCCAATTCTTTGCCACCACAAAAAGAACTGCTATACTTATTTTATACATGGGAATCCTTTTCTCATTTGTATAATCTCTTTGGGATACTGACCTTGTATACCTAACCTATTCCATTGTTCCACTACTCTATTTCTTAGACAATTAACAGGTAGTTTTGATGACTGATGCTTTATCATGCAATTTAAGATGTGGTATGACTAGGTCATCCTCCCTTTTCATTAATTCCTCTGATATTCTTGATTTTTTGTCCTTCCAGATAAATTTCATTTTTATTTTTCTAACTATGATTTTTTTGGAAGTTTGATTACTTCAGTACTGAATAAGTCAATACATTTAAGTAAAGTTTTCATTTTTATTATATTAACTCAGCCTGCCCATGAGCAACTGATGTTTTCCCAAATCTTCAGATCTGACTTTATTTATGTGAAAATTGTTTTGTAATTTTGTTCGTATAGTTCTTGGGTTTGTCAGGTAGACTCAAGATATTTTATAATATCCACAGCAACTTAAAATGGAATTTCTCTTTCATTCCCTTGCTTTTGGACTTTGTTAGTGATATGCAGAAATGCTGATGAATAATGTAGTTTTATTTTATATCCTGCAACTTTGCTAAAGATATTTATTTTTTCAAGGAGTTTTGTATTTGTTTCTTTATTATTCTCTAAGTATATCACCATATCACCTGCAAAGAGTGATAATGTTGTTTTTTCTTTGCCTACTCTAATTCCTTTGATTCCTTTGTTTTTTCTTATTCTAAAGCTGATATTTCTAGTACAACATTGAATGTCAGTGGAGATAATGGACATATTTTTTTTCATTCCCAATATTATTGGAAATATTTCTAGCTTGCCTGTATTGCATATAATGCTTGATGATGGTTTTATCATTTTAAGGAAGACTGCATTTATTCCTATGCTCTCTAGTGTTTTTAATAGGAACTGGTATTGTATTTTCTCAAAGCTTTTCTTGCATCTATTGAGATAATCATAAGGTTTCTGTTAGGTTTGTTGTTGATATAGTCAATTATGTTGATAGTTTTGCTAATAATGAATCATCCCTGCAATCCTCGTATAAATCGTATCTACACATAGCCTATTCTCTAGATAAGTTGCTGTAATCTCCTTGCTAATAGTTGATTTAAAAATTTTGCATCTATATTCATTAGAGAAATTGGTCTATAATTTTCTTTTACTGTTTTTCTTTTTCCCGATTTAGGTAACAGAATCGCATTTGTATCATAAAAACAATTTGGTAGGATTCCGTCTTCACAAATTTTCCCAAATAGCAATGTAATATTGGAATTAATTGTTCTTTAAATCTTTGATAGAATTTCCTTATAAATCCATTTGACCCTAGACATTTTTTCTTACTGAGTTCATTGTTAAATTTCTTTTTCTGAAATTTATATATTTTATGTCCTCTCCTGTTAGTCTGGGAAATTTAGATTTTTGTAAATAGTCATCAATTTCACTAAGATTGTTGAATTTATTATCATAGTTAGGCAGAATAGCTTCTAATTATTGTTTTAATTTCCTCTTCATTGGTAGTGAATTCTATCCTTTTCATTTTTACACTGGTAAGTTGATTTTCTTCTTTCTTTTTTTAAAATTAAATTAACAAAAGGTTGATCAGTTTTATTGTTTTTTTTCCTATAAAACCATCTTTTAGTTTTATTTATTAGTTCAATAGTTTTCTTAATTTCTATTTTATCAATCTCTCCTTTGGTTTTCAGTACTTCTAATTTTGTAGTTAAATGGGGATTTTTAATTTGTTCTTTTCTGGCTTTTTTAGTTATATGCCCAACTTATTGATCCCTTCTTTCTCTATTTTATTCATATAAGCATTTAGAGATATAAAACTTCTGCTAGGAACTTCTCTTGCTGCATCCCATGAGTTTTGGCATTATTGCCACTTTCTTGAATGAAATTCCTGGTCACCACAAAAAAAGACCTGCTATATATTTTAAATGATATCTTTGGGATGCAAACATGGTAGTGGTATTGCTGGAAATAAGCATATGAACTTTTTTATACCCTTTGGATATAATTCCTAATTGCATTCCAAAATGATTGAATCAGTTTATACCTCCATCAACAATGCATTAGTGTTCCGATTTTCCCACATCTTCTCCAATATTTGTCATCTGCCCTTTTTTTGGTCATTTTTGTCAACATGATAGGTGTCATGTGGTACCTTGGAGTTGTTTTAATTTGCATTTCTTTAAGCAGTAGTGCCTGTAGTATCTACAGGCAGTTCATATGCCTGTAGATAGCTTAATTTCTTCATCTGAAAATTGCCTGTTCATATCTTCTGACTATATTGTTAATTGGACCATGACTTGTATTCTTATAAATTTAACTCAATTCTCTATACATTTTAGAAATGAGGTGTTCATCAGATACACTGTAAAAATTGTTTCCTTACTTTCTGCTTTCCTTCTAGTCTTGGATATATTGATTTCCTTTTTCCTACAAGTTTTCAAACAAAGATAGTGTGACCCCTTGTCAGATATATTGTAGTCTTCGAACTGCGATTACAATGGTCTTTTAATTTCCCATATGAAGATTTAGTATAGTACTCATAATTAAAGAGAAGGCTGAATAAAACTGATATCATGGAATTATTCAAACTAGAAAACATACTAGAAATCACCATACTTCCTTATTTTAGAGATTAGGCAAGGTTAAATGACTTTCTAAAAAAAGAAATCACAGGACCCATTCGTAACGTAGCCACAACTCTAAGGACTATTGATTTAGAGTTGAAAGATATCATGTACAAAATATAGTCCAATACTTTTTTCAATAGAAATAAACAAATATAAAGAGGTTAAGTGATTTAACCACAAAGATAGTAATCAGACTAGCTCACAATCAAACTAGAACCCAGCTCTCCTGAATACTAGTTCAACACCATTTTTACCATACTATCTTGATTTCAGCATGAAAAACCTGTGTGCAGGTAAAATTTTCTGTTGGCAAAATAGAACTGAAAGTTTCCTGTGAATTCTTTCACCTAAGTAGCATGCTTTACAACAATGTGTTGATTGACACAATAACAGAACATTACATCATGAGCATATTTTGGGTTGCTGACAAAGCAAGTCAGCATGAAATCAGGTTACTGACCAATCTACTAGATTACAGGGTGTGATGCAGGTCCACATTTTTATGTGGCTAAGTCTTAAACCTATCACATATTTCATGTTCAACCTTGAGCTATTTCATCACTTAACGTTAAATGGAAAAGCAAAATCACCGAGATTCTGAAATGCATCCAATTCACTTATCCTAAATGATATAGTACTTGTTTCAATATTCTTTTGGTGGGCTGAGCCAAAAGTAACAACAGAGTAAAAGCAAGATCTCTTAGCAAGGGTTAAATAGTGAGCTGAGATGAGGTCTCTGAAAGCAAAAAAACTCAAAAAAGCCAAAACAACATTTAAAAATTATATAACACCATGTGAACCACTAGCAAAACCTGACTAGTGAGTCCAAACCAGTGTAACCAATCAGTTAATATGAGACACTGGGTTTTGGTTTGAAATAGTTTGAGCAAAGGTATCACACGGCTTTAAAGGTAGAATTACATAAGTTTTATCAAAATCTAAAAGTTAAGTCTAAATCTTATTTCAGAAAGAGAAATATGTTATTGGTTCATATCAGTCACTTTATATAAATAAACCCAAGTAAAAGGAACATGTTTGAATAACACGTACAAAGAATCAAATTCATTCTAAAGAGAAATAGGCATTTGGATGTATAGAAGTCTTAAAATAGGTCTTCTGGGTGTAGAAAACAGTATGTCATTCTTATTCCTATTAAATTTTCATTGTTTATATGGAAAATATATATTGACAAAATTTTCAGGATATTTCTTGTAAACACGCAGTGATATGAACTTCTTCATAGAAAATAAATCACCAGAAACATAGATGACTAATAATAGAGGTGTGCAGATCATATAGCAAAAGTCAAGGAAAAGCAATGTGTGGTCTAAGTGTTGCCCTGATATCTATGAAATTTTAAAAGAAAGAGATGAAAGTCTCCAGGTTGTTGGAAAGATGCTTTATTTACCTAAATGAATTTATGGAAACTCTTGGACAATAGTTGCCAAATATGAGATGGTTCTTCCAAAGGTTGCAATCTACATTGGTGGAATAATAAGCCAAATTAACTATGTACTAGATCCATTTAAATCTCTCATGCTCCATAACGCCTAGCTATATAGCATCTTGAGGAATATGGAATTAATGGACATATCCTATTGGTGTTAGGAATAAGATTTATAGATTTTAGTGTTATTTGTCAACCTATAATAATTTTACTATATTTGAGATACATTTTATATATTTATTTATTTTTGTTCTTAGTAGCTTGAACAGTAGGACATACATTATTCTCTCTATTTTTGTAGTTGAAAAGTGATAAGAAAAATTACCATCAAGTCCTTTTATTCTACAGGATAAAAAAAGCTCAAATTTTTTTCCCAACTGATTTTGTGCTTCTGTTCAACGTTTTCTAAAATTTCCACATTCCTCTGTAGTGTGTAGCTATACATAGCCCCAACCTCTTTAAAATAACTCATCTAAGCAAGGCATAGAACTGTTTGAAATTCAGGATTTAAGATTCAGAAAACATGCATAAGACTTATTTCTAGCATTTACTTAGCTGCTGACTAGTCCTATGACTGAGTAAATAATTTACTGTAAAATCAAATTATTTTCTAAGTCTCTTTCTAGCTCTACTATACAATGACTATATTATTTCTCCAAGTGGTAAGAAGTGAAATTGACTTATTCTCCTTAAATTCTTTGCATCTTGCTAGTATATGAAGAACTAGACAAAAGGTACATAGAACAAAGAAAGGACAAATTGAAAGATGTCTTTCTGTCTAATGTGAAGAAAAGAAAAGTCATTTCTCGGTCTTTGACTATCATGCTGTTGACCAGCTGTAATGCCAATTCAATACTCATAGCAGCTGCTATGTATATGCAGGAATATTTCCAGTGTAAATTCGCAAAATATAAACTCTCTTCCTCAAAGATAAAACCAAAATATTTATTCAGATACCAGAAAACCAGTTTCACCATGGTAATAAGGAAGTTTTTGCACATTTCCTATAGAGGGAAGATCATCATGCCCAAACCTTCCCTTCTTCGGAACTTCCCACAAACTCAGGCAAAATGTCCCTCTTTCACCCAGGCTAGTTGTTCTGCTCTGCCTGCTGCTTTTTTCTCAGCTCCACCTCACCCTCTCTTCCTGCTTCACCCTTCAGGCTCCACACGTTCAGCAAACTCCTCCCACCATTAGCTCCATGTAACTCAAGCTGTGAACTGAGGCAGAACTCAAAGCAGGGTCACATTGGACTATTAAGAGGCAGGGGAGATCTTCATATTGCCTTAACATTGTACCACCTCAACATTATACCATCTCATACTATTATAAACGTTCCCTTTTCTCAATTACTTTCATGCGGCATTTTCCTCCAGCTCTTTGTGTAGTATGATTCTTCTTTTACTTAGAGTTTTGTGCTCCCTTTCTACTTTCTAAAGTGGCAGTTACACATGGATTTTCCCCATTCCTCTGTTCCTCTTTCTCCTTGATCTCTCTTTTGTCTGGGGGAGGGGGTGTTTGGGGAATGACTGAATTTAGTGAAACCTGGTAGATTTGTTTTTAAAAAATGTGTGAGGCAGGAATAGGGCTAGTGATCACTTTGTGTAAGGTTGACCAAGCAAGAAGGAAGTCAAAATAAATGGGATAAAGAAAGAGAAAAATGATGCTAACAGGTAGTTAACAGCAGTCATTGTAAGAAAGTAGAGAATATTTGGGAAAAATTGATGAAAAAAAGAGTTCTGTCAAATCTGGTTCAGAAGATACTGTAGAAAGTTATCCAGATTTGGAGTCAGACTACCTGTAGATCTACAGAGGTTTCCTCCTCTCCAATAAAACATAAGTTAAACTAATGTTTCCCTAAAAATCAACCACATTTGGAATTGTGATAAAGGATGGGATATCATAGCTTCCTGGTTAGCCACATGGAGTCAGGGATATTTGGATTTGGTGGATGTTCCAAGATTTTGCAAGTCACTTTTGACATTCATTTCCTTACTTTCTCTCACTTGAGACACTTCAATTACGACTGTACTTTTTCATTGGTGTTTTTCATTCTTAGAATTATTTCCCTCCTCATTTTCCCCTCTAGGCTTCAAGGGCTTCTGTCACATTTTAGTTAAAATAACACCTTCTTCCGGAATACTTTGTCCGTCTCTCTCATTGGTGGATGCTTTCCCTCTGAGGTTATTTCTAATTATTTTTAAAATATATTTTTTGCATGTTGTCTTCCCTCCCCCTCAGATTTTAAGTGCCTTAAGAGTAGGAACTGATTTTGTCCATTTTTCTACCTGTATTTCCAGTGGTTATCACAGTGCCTGGTATAAAACAGGAACTTAATAAGTACGTGTTGACTTGAAAATAACTGCCCTTCTGACCAGACAAATTTCTATATGGAAATTAAAGAGACTGTGACTACCTGAATTACATTTCTTGTTGTTTTTTGTAGTCTTCTATTCCATTTCATCCATTAAAATTTCCATGGAGTGGACAACTTGTGAAAGACTTTGAATCCTTTAGGCCAGTACAATTCCATTCCCAATTTTTCCTCTGTAGCTCTCCTTTATTTTGCATTTTTCCCTCCTGTGCTCCAGTTTCATTTTTAAATACTCATTTGTTAAAAAAAAAAAAAACACAAACCTCTTACTTCATCTCTTTCAGGAATTCTAATATAAAATTTTACCTGGGTTATATTTTTATCTTAGGTTTTGCTTGTAGATATTTTGGAGTAATTTTCTTCTTCTACATTTATTATGACTTCAGCCCTGTTACTAAAGTATTAGCCCTTTTGTTATTGTGGGATTCTTTATTTTTAGTTCATTTTTTCCATTATTCTTGACTCTAGACTTGATGTTTAATCAAGCTTTGAAGCACTTCTGAATGGAAGATTTGATCTGATTCTCTTGGGGTAGTGAGTACTAGGATCAGTTTAAGTCCAGGCTGAGAACATGCAAGCTTTCAGTGCTCCCAAAGTGGTCTGATCCAGGGCAAAGTCTGATTGCTGCCTCTATAGTTTGAGCTCCTCACATTCCTGATTGCGATCGATTCAAGTCTGAGCAACAGTAGATTACTTCTAGACTCTGCCACTCTCTAGTTGGGAAGTTATCTTGATTTTGGCTTGACAACTATAGTCTTTCTTTTGATCTGGGATTGCTTCTCTGACTTTTTGTCTAAAGACTTCAGTTTGGGCTAGAAATTGGAACTGAGACTTTCTGTGACCCAAATAATACTCTGAATCAGCTCCTTTTTTGGTACAATCCTTAGGGTCTATGACCACTTCTTTTCCTGGAATGCCACAACAACTTATATAGATACTGTCTTTAGTAAGCCATGAATTTATGAGCCAGGATTAGGCAGCAAGCCACAAAGTTTTCAGTTGTTACCTGTTCCACAACCACGCATGAGATTGTGGTTCTCTTATGTGGTTCTTATACATCATCTTACTCAAGGGCACAACCTCTCCCTATGCTAGAGTTATTTGTCCACAAGCTGTGGGCCAGACCCCGTTGCTAATGTCCAAAGACCACTTTTTTTTATTATCCTTATGCCAACCTAGGCTGTAACATGATGCACTGTGACATTTTTCTTGGATTACTTCATGACAATTGGGTCTGGTGAGCTTTATAGATATGTTTTGAGGAGGATTTAAAAAATTTTTTAGGGGGGAAAGAGAAGAAAATTTCACTTCCTCCTGCTTCTATACAATCCTGGTTATGCCCTCCTGTAGTATAACTCTTAAGTCTTTTTAAATAACCTATCCTCTTTTTTCTGCTATTTTTCTACCATTCCTCTTTTGTACAAGTTAGCTGCTACCATCAGACCGAAAATGGGTGCTTAATAAACATTAGCTGACTGACTAATAGTCCTAACTTTCCAAACTATTTTAACTAGTCATAATTCCCTATAATGAGTTCAACCCAGTATAACCTTCCTCAAAATCTCAAAACACACTGTTCTCATATAATCTCATGTGGAAAGGTCTCCTTCTTGTTCTAATACTTCCTAATTTTTCCATCCTGATTCACCTCTCCCATACTATTAAAAACTGAGTATCTAGGTGCAAGTCCCAGAGTCAAGAAGACCTGAGTTTAAATCTGGTGTTAGACACGTACTAGTTACATGACCATGGGCAAGCTATTGAAGCCTGTTTACTTCATTTTCTCTGCTGTAAAAATGAGCCGGAAAATGAAACGGCAAATCACTCCATTATCATTGACAAAGCAAGCTAACAAAAAAAAAAACCCAAAACAAAAGTGTTTGGGTGGTGCTGGGCATGACTAAAAATGACCAAACAACTATCAAAACCAGCTTTAGCCCTCTAGTCTAAATTAATTTCTCCAGAATGCAAACTGCCTACCCTTAGTCAACCAGAAAGCCTCTTGACCAAGAGAAGGCTTTCAACATCCATTTCATGTCTTCCTAGTCAACAATACCTCTCTGTCAGAAGCCATAGAACTCAGTATATACTATTATGGAGAGAATGGTATAGTAGCACCATTGAAAAAAGACAACAAGGGCTTTCCTTTACAGTTACAGAGACATGACATAAAATTTGAGTTTTTTGTCTCTTTGCTTTTTGAGACTATATCTATCTCACCTATGAGGGAAGTGAAAGCAGTCATTCACTGACTCATTCTTATTATTGACTAAGATGAAAACTTTCAACTTTTCTTACCTTTTCTTATCTGGGAAGTTTTATCCCTTCTTAGGCAACCTTGTTCCCCCTACCAGTTCCCAAAACTCTGACCATATGAGTGTTAGATTTAATGCATAGTGTGTCCACAGAAGTTCCTGATTTTAAATGTGGACAACCTGATTGCTAGTTTGTATTGTTTCAGGCAACCTTATCATCAAATGAATACTTTTTTTTGTTATTTCCATAGAGTTATATTTTCCCTTTAAATATATGTTATAGGAAAGGCAATCTTGCAGTCTATACTGGGTGATATGGGGCCAAAGAGGAAAAATGGAATTACTTAAGAGAATGAGGGCATCCAGTTGTGGTGGCTATTGATGACTGGGAGATTCAGGACCAGACACCATCACAGTATAATACTGATTATTAGTTGGCATTGTAGGACTAGACAAAGAGAGTGATTTTTAAAAAGAGAAGGCCAAATGAAGAAGCCAAAACCTAACTGGACAGGAGATCCTGGACTAGTCCTAAGAAAGAGATTATTTTCAGGACGGGGCAAACTTCAGACAGTCACCTGGTAGCTTATGTTTTATACTGATGCAAAATCCAACTCTTCAGCAGTTAACTAAGGGAAATTTATTGATCCATGAAAGAAGGATATTCAACAAAGAATAGGCACTGAAAGAAACTACCTTGGATTGACAGAACTGAGTGAAACTCCCTTCCCTAAACTACCCATTTTTTTCTGCCAGCAAAGCATCAGAAAACTCTTATCTTCTAGCAGTTCTTTACTCAAGTGATTGAGAAGAAATATTCACAGCACAAGTGTTTGATCTGCTGAGCCAATTGGGTCTCCAGGATGATATCAATGCCTTTCCTGAAAAAGTAAAATAAACTTTCATAAAGGAAGGGATAATTCACAAGAAGATTCTAAGGAAGTAGAATTTTGGGGGCAGAGCCAAGATGGCGGATTAGAAAAACACACATTTGGTAGCTCCGAACCCACAGCCCATGGATTTCCTCTAAAAAGAACTCCCAACAAATTCTGGAACAGTGGAAGCCGCACAGCAACACAGTGAAGGAGATTTCCATTCCAGTGGGCCCTGAAAAACTGGGCCCTGAAAAACTGATCCCAAAGGTCCATCGCACACTGAACCGGAGTGGAGACCTCCCCTGCCCTGCCCTGGCCACATGGCACTGAGAGGAGCGAGCAGATTCGAACAGGCATCAGGGACGGAATCTCCAGTGGCCACAAAGGTTCCTCCACCCATGGACTCTCAGGTCAGTGAGAGAGACAGGCTGAGAGGGTAGCAGCGTGTCTCCGGGACTCAGGCCCCCTCGGGAGGTGGCGGCAGAGGCAGTGGCAGTGGCAGCAGGTGGCCAGAGGCTCCCAGAGCAGGCAGGAGCTTGGCAGCAGCTCCATTATGGAAGGTCTCTGCATAAACACCCTGAGGGAACTGGGCCTGGGAGGCGGCCC
>CM053769.1:633653362-633704006 GCA_028658325.1 Potorous gilbertii
GAGGGAAATAGAGTTAGTCTTATACAACATGACTGTTATGGAAGTCACTTGCAAAACTACACAGATATGGCCTATATTGAATTGCCTGCCTTCCCAAAGGGAATGGGTGGGGAGGGAGGGATGGGGAGAAGTTGGAACTCAAAGTTTTAGGAACAACTGTTGAGTATTTTTCTTGCTACTAGGAAATAAGGAATACAGGTAATGTTGAATAGCAAGTTATCTGGCCCTACAGGACAAAAGAGAAGATGCGGACAAGAGAAGGGAGGGAT
Source organism: Potorous gilbertii (assembly GCA_028658325.1). Lineage (NCBI taxonomy): Eukaryota > Metazoa > Chordata > Mammalia > Diprotodontia > Potoroidae > Potorous > Potorous gilbertii. The sequence goes on from CM053769.1 coordinate 633,653,632, forward strand.
GATAGAAGAGAGGGCAGATTGGTGATAGGGGAAATTAGAATGCTCAGTGTACTGGGGTGTGGGAGGGGACAAATGGGGAGAAAATTTTGGAACCCAAAGTTTTGTTAAAATGAATGTAAAAAGTTAAATAAATAAATTTATATTAAAAAAATAAAGTACTTGGCTAAATGATACATGTGCTTGATTAAAATGATTGTTAACCCCTTGAAAGCTGTTTTCCTTTTATGAATGCAGATCTAAGAATCTGTGATATTAGGCCCCCCTGTGCATGTTGGAGTGCTTACTGCTATATTACCTCATATTGAAATCAATCCCTCTCTAGTAAAACTTACAACTGAAGAAGAGCTTTTGAATGCCATTGGGAAAATATTGCGTGATGAAACATCTAGTGTTTATTCTGTTCAAGCTTATATTTAAAAGGCAGATGGGCCACTGCTTATATAAACACTGACTGACTGAAATTGTCTGGGTTATACAGCAAGAGTATGTTAACCCCCAGGAGTTAAGTAATGCCTCCATTATCCATCTATTTAAAGCTAAAGGAAATAGATTTTCCTGTCACAATCACAGCGGGCTCTCTCTCTCTCATGGTCATTGTTGACAAGATTCTTACCAGTCTTTCTTATTAGGCTGATCCTTCACCAGGAAGATGGTGATCTACCTGAGAGGCAGTGTGGCTTCAGAAAGTGGTAAGGAACAGGCAATATTGTGATTGTTGTCCAAAAACTCCAGGAGAAACACTAGGGATAGAACAGAAGTCTGTGGGGTTATAGATCTGACCAAAGGCCTATCAGTCATGAGGGCTTATGGAATTTTGTTGCCTCGAGAAGCTCATCAGTGTTGTGTCTCAGTTTCATGATGTATGCTTGCCTGGGTTCTAGATAATGGACAATGCTCTTGTGCTTTCCCAGTTACCAATATAATGAAATAAGGTTATGTGTTTCTTCTAATGCTTTTCAGGATGATATAGTTAAATGCTTTCATTGAGGATGAACATGGAATCAAGATCAGTTACCACACTGATGGTAAATTCTTCAACTTGAAAAGACAAAACTAAAGTGGAGGGAGAGTTGGTGCATGATTTTTTTGTTTGCAGATGATTGTGCATTCAATGCAACCTCTGAAGCAAAAATGCAACAAAACATGGATTGATTCTGTGCTGCATGCTAATTTTGGCCTAACAATTAACACCAAGAAAACATCAGCCATCACCACACCATCTATATGTGAAACATTTGGCTACAGCAAATGGAGAAGTTTTGAATACTGTGGATAATTTCACTTATGTTGGCAGTATGGATGTACTTTCTATGGATGTACACATTGATAATGAGGTTTACACATGCACGGTCAGAGCTAGCTCAGTTTTGGCAGTCTCTGAAAGAAAGTGTTGGAGAGAAGAAGTATTAGACTGAGTATCTAGCTAGAGATCTATAGAACTATTGCGCTGACCTCATTGTTGTATGCCTTTGAAAACTGGACAGTATATCACCATACCAGTAAACTGAGCTGCTTTAATTTGAATTTTCTTAGAAAGATGTTGAAGATTGCCTGGCAGGATAAGTTATCAGACACTGAATCCTTTCTCAAACTAAATTCCCCTGCTTTCAAACTTTGCTGAACAGCTCAACTCCGATGGGCTGGCCACATTTTTCTAAGACAAACTTATGCTTGCAAAAGTACCATTTTATGGAGAATTCCAACAAGGTAAGTGCTCACATGGTAGTGAGAAAAAAATGATACAATTACACTTGGAGATTTAGAGATGGAGTCTACAGAGAGAAGAAAAGAAGGTCCAAGATAGAGAACTGGGGTGCATTTACATATAGAGAATAAAACATGGATGATGACCCAACAGAAAAAGACTGAGAAGTAGGAGTTAAGCCATCTAAAATCCCGGGGAAAACAGTGTCATGAATTATCATAGCCAGGAGAAGAGGGCTGGGATAGTACCTCTGATTGATTATTCCTCATTTCCTTATCCATATATAAACATGAGTTTGTATATATGTGTATACACACATGTCTATACACACATGCACAGAACGGATGTGTAATCAAAGCATAATATTTATGTCTGTCAGTATATATGTATATGCACATAAATATATATTCATAATTATTGCAATGTATAGACATTGATAAAACAAAAGTTTTATTGACACCTCCGAAGTAATGGAGGTGTCAAGTTCACAAAATCAAGAAATAATGATGAGTTATGTGCCATTTTCTGTGCTAGTCAAAGATTCAGAATACATATTAACTCAGCAAAATAATTAACATCCTTATTTAGCCATGAAGATCAAGAAAACTTTAGTAAAAGAAACCTCAATTACGATGACAACCAAAACATCATATATTGCACACCAATGTGCAGAAGTTTGCTATCTGACAAACATACAAAAAAAAAATGATTATTTACAAATGTACTTGAGAAAATTAGCTAGCTATTTTTCAATAAATGGATTTAAATAAACACTAGCACCATATTCTCAATGAATTGAAGCTGGTTGACAAATTTACATATTAAAGATATGAAACATAAACATATGGAAGAAAATGAAATAATGTATTATTTTCTGCATCTTAGGACAGATGGTTTGCTTTTTATTAAATATTTAAGAGGACATTTTAAGGACAAGATATATGTGCTCCAATAAATTATTCTTTAAAACTTTTGTATAATAAAACTAACAAGATAAAAACAAAGATGGGAAATATTTGTAAAAATATATTTCATGAAAGTTTGACATCAAAATATATAGGAAATGGTTAAATGTTCAGGCATAACTTCCAGTCCACAACTGATGAATTGCCAAATAATTTCTCAAAATAGAAAATACGCACGTTTAATAATCACTTGAAAAATGTTCAATCTCCCTTAAAATCAGAGATGAATATTAAAACAACCTTTGAGGAATAATCTCATCATCATCAAATATGATTAGAAGCAACAAATTTTAATGTTTTTATACTCATTCTTTGTTGATACAATTGAAAACCAGTAGAATCTCTTTTCCTTGGGAAAAAAATTTGATAGTATGCAATGGGTGTTAAAGAAATCATACTTTTCGTTTTTTACCCAATGGTTCCATTGTGGACAACATACCTTGAACGTGTATTTAAAAAAGAAAAAAATAACTAAACATGTCCTTTGCTCCACATTTTTAAATAGCAGGATAATTTTTAATTATCAAAATTTTGAAGAAACTAAAAATGAATTAGAGGAATCATCAAATAATTGAATATTGTAATGTAATTAGCATACTAAAGTAAGTAATATAAAGAAATAAGGAGTACTTTATAGAATAATGCAAGATTTTATGTTTTTGTTTTTAGCAGAACTAGAACATGATTCATTTTAAATATGCCTTGTTTGATTATTGTTCATCCATGACCCACTGACACCAAATTGGTGATGTCTTGACTTGTGTTGAGTTGCATTTAAATGAGACAGATCTGCATAATTATCAGTCTCACTCTCTCCTCCAGTCATCATATTCCAGTGGTAAAAGTCAAGAAGATTAGTGATGGCCTAGATAACTACAGCTTCTTTAGAGGAAAAGTAAAAAGAAACAAGTACACAAAAAATCTTGTTAAACACAGAAAAGGTTTTATGATATTTTATGAATTGAAATTCATTTATTTTCTCACAAATTTATAGTTGTTTGCAACTGTACTTAATATAATGGCAAATGATTTTGTAAAAATGAAAACTAATCTCTAATTGACCACGAGCAAAAGTAAAAGTAGATTAGTTTTCTTTTTAAATATAAATCTTTCATTTTCTCAGATTCATGGTTTCAGTTCAATCTCACAAGCAATCCATTGTTAAATACAAAGGATCTATTTACTTCTTTTGTACACCATTATATGGGATTTTCTAATACACATATAAGTTAAGAACAAATTATATTACTCTATTAGAGAAGACTATTCCTAAATGTTTAATGAGTAGGTACATATTCATGGGCACTGGATTATAAATTATGAATTCTAGAATATAGAATGCAATTTATTAGAGGTATATTTAGTAATAAACAAAAACTTTCAAATAATTACCAAAGAAATATAAATGCAACCATATATCTCCTAAAAATTTTAAGATGAATTTTTAATAATTGCTTCTAAAACATTTACATTGATTTGCACAAACATAATCTATAATAAAATAAAATGCAAATGGTGGCCAATTAACAAAGGATTCTAGTTATCTAATGTACATCCTCTTTTTTTTTTAACAAGGATATGTAAGACTCATTCAGTATGATGTTCTGAAGGAACATAGAGCAACTCAGTTCTCCCTCATATAGTCCAACAAAGAATGTTTGGAAAGGGAAATAGATTGAAAACTGACAAATTAATCCAAAGAGGAACAACAGTGAATCCTGTAATCTACAGCAATGAATGAATGAATGAATGAATGAATTCTGGAGATACTGCAAAAGGGATCTCACTAGGAAAGCTAGAATGAGTTCAGGTAAACAAGTCAGAAGCCTTCCAACATTTTATCCATGAAAACTCTCAGCTTGTGTTGTCTTCCTTAGTGGGACTCCTCTTATAGAACTTAAGGAATTTGGTTGTCTGTTTTTTTTTAGTCCTAGATTAGAAAGAACTTTGTGCTAATGAAAAGAAATACACTAAAATAAAAAAAAATAAAATTATAAAAAGAAATTTTTGATGATTATTTGACCTAAATTCATTTTTCACATGATTTTAGAGTATATATGGGAAAACTTGACTCCTCTATGACATTCCACAATGCCATTGTAACTGAAAGTCCATACTTAATAATGCATACAAAGTACATTAATTCTACATCATCCTCATTATAGACAGTTATTATTCAAACTGCTATATGTAATGGCCAAGTATCTCTGAAAATAATATTTTTGTTGACTTTGAGGAATATATTTCTCAAAGTCCTTTTTTGCCTCTCCAAGAAGTACCTGTGGAGCCATTCTTCCATTTTGCTTCAACTTCTGCTTTCTTCTGGTTTTTGTTTATAGCTAAAATGTCAAGATTGATCTCTACCAATGTGTCCACTTCTTGATCAAGGGATGAGAAAATCATCTTTTGTGTACCAGCAGCCAAGATTAATGGTAGTATAAAAGTTATGAGATTCTTACCACTCTTTGGCCCCATTCTGGCTACTCTACAAACATCATTGCAGAAGTGGAAAGAACTGAGGGACAGTTTTTATTTTACTTTGCTTCATAGGTTGCCAGGGCCCCTAAAAAAACTATCACTAGATATCCAGCTTACTTGTTTCATTTTCCATGGTTGATTCAGTGGTGTCTTGGAAAAGAGAGTATTTCTTACTATGACTGTATTCAGTTTTTCCCCTACATGCCAGAATGTGATCAGAGTTTTTGATCTAGTATTTGAGAACCCAGGCTGATCTCCACTCCAACAAATGGTATCAGTATAATACTTTTTCTAGTCTTTGGAACATTAAATATAAAGGAATGTTAAAAGTATAGCAACTTACCTACAACTCTTTTTTAAAATGAAATTCACTGAAAAATATTAGAAGAATAAGAATAATACTTGTAACAATTTATATGTAATTATCCACTTAAGGTTTCCTAGAAAAACCTTTTTACATATATTATTTCATTTGTCATGCTTATCAAATCTTCAGATTATACAATGTAGAGGCAAAATTGCTTAAACAAAGGATTAAAAGTGCTAGAATTCAGAAGGACTTCTACAGAATAGTATTGGAGACCAGCTAAAATTAGGTGAAATTTTAGAAAAATTTATTCTTATGTTTCATTTAAAAATATCAACTTCAAAAGTACAAAATGGAGGAGATATTGAAAGATAGCAGTTTGAGAAAGATTTAAGGATTTTTGTGAAGAGAATGCTTAATAAATGTTGTGAAATGATACCCCCAAAATTAATGTAACAAGGGTGAAGTAAAAGAGACATAAAATCCAAAATGAGTGAAATGATAATTCTGTCTTTCTATGTCTTTTTCAGATAATATATGAAGATGTATGTGTGTTTGTATATGTGTGTACATTTCAGGAAACATTTTAGGATGGACCCAAAATAGAGAAACCACAGTGATAAAGGTAATGAAAACTTTGAAGATCAGTTGTAACTGAATATTAAATATGAAAAGAGAGGAGGAACAAAATAACATTCTCTTCTTAAGAATGAAATTTCAATTAAGTGTTCTAGGAGGTAAAGATTGGTAGGCAATAACCTCCAAGCATTGAGAATCACTTGTGCGAATACACAAAGATGGAAGATGAAGATTGAACCTGGAAACAATCCATCAAACCATTTTGGCTAAAATGTAGAATTAATTAAGGGATTTTCCTGTATGAAATTAGACTGAAAAGGAAGGTAGGTGTAAGATTATGGAGGAATTTAAGTTATCTACCATCTATCCATCCATCCATCCATCCATCTATCTATCTATCTATCTATTTATCTATCTATCTTTCTATCTGTCCATCTGTCTATCTGTCAACCTAAATTACAGAGAATACCATCAATACAGCAACACTTGTGAACTTTAGCCAAGGCAAGGGAGTTGTGACTAAGTGTGCCTTGCAGGTGCTGAGGTGCCTGAAGAAAAGGTTGGCCACAGAATTCTTATGAAATACCAGGGCAGTGGGGGAGGGATATAATACTTGGAGTGGCCCAATTACAGGTGCCAAGGGGTTGGGATTTTAGAAGGTAAGTTATTTTGTATAACAATTGAAAAGTCCAAAGAAAAAGCAAGCAAATCTCTGGAGGGAGAGGGAGAGTGAATATTTACAAAATAACCACAGGTTAGGGACGGTTAGCAACATCTGGTTAGCCTCAGACAATTCATGAGTTTGGGAACCAGGACAAGGTCAACTTCTGTCAGCTCATTATGAGATTAATAACAGTCCCCTTATTTAACATTGCAGTTTTGTGACTTCACTGGCATATAGATATCTCCTGTGTGGAGATACATATTAACAAATGCACTGTAATTAATAGTCCTAAGAACTTGCATTGATGCACTGAGAAGTTTAATGACTGGCATAGGGTCATATAGATTACAGAGTGTGTATTTGTTATATGTGGTGCCTGACATGAGGGTGCCTTGATGTCTAGGTTTACCTCTATCCATTCCATCGTTATACCTCTGTTATACCAATATAACCTCTTATGGTAGCTTCAAAGGTTTAAAAAGAATCCCATAAATAAGCTGAGCAATATCTGGCATAGAAATAAAGAAGAAAGTTCTTGTGAGAAAGTCCTCAGGAAAAAGGTTTTAAAGGGGCCAAATGAGTTAGTATTTTGTTTGTAGTTTCTTTTAAACTATAATAAATTCTTGCACTAAGCTTTATAAATTTTCCAGCAGAATGTTTTTTCGAAATCCTTCCTAAGATCTAAAATTTAATTATTTAAAATAGAATTTATTGTATTTTTTTCAAATGAAGATCCAGAAAGACTACATGTAGTCTATTCTTGTTATTGAGATGACTTGAACTACACTGAATATAAAGTACATTTTAATTTTTAAATCTTACTTTGAAAAACACTCAAACTAATTTTTATGTGGCATTATTAAGACTAAGAGCTATCAAAAAAATAAGTACTATTTCTATCTTGTCACTATTTGTTGCCCATTTCCCTCTCAGAGTTATTCTTGAATGTTTCCATATAACTATTGCAATAAACCAGTCACAAAATATGATTAATGCCCCCTGATTCTGTTTTTAAACTTTAATTACATAATAATGGGTTTATTATTACAATGCAACATTTTTTCCACATAACTTTATTATCTTGTAAGTGTAATCCGATAAAGTGCACCAATTACTGTTACAGCATAACCAGCTTTTGTCTCTATAAAAAAATAAATGAATGTTTTGCTTTGTTTTTCTTCCTTTTCTATTATTCAGTAGCTAGTAGAGTAAGAATAGAAAATACATGTTGCAATCCTACTGTTTTCTCCTAGGTGATTGGTACATTTATTTTCATGGCATCCCAACTTCCAGGCATGGTATCATTTATGAGACATTTGCCATTTTATGATAAAAAAGGAGAGTGACTCACTCCTCTAGTACTAAAATTATCAGAATGTTTCCAAATAGTTTCTTCTTAAACTGAAAACCATTTAATTTAATATAATATATTTTAGACTGCAGAAAGGCATTTTAGGCCCAATACTGTCATGTCTCTATCACTGTCCTTGAAATGATAGTTGTATGTCTAACTAAATACCACCTACATAGATGGATAACAGGAGGAGACAAACAGGGAAAGGCAAATTATCTACATTAAAGCCACCTACAGTGGGTACAATTTTCACCTGTAGCATTAACAGAACACAGAAACCTACTAACAGTAAGAGTTTTTTTTCTTCTTTTTTGCTGACATACAGGGAGGGAAATAACTGGTCCAGAATTCAAAAGAATGTTTCAACAAAGATGACACAGAGGGAAATACAGCAGAATGAAGAAAACAGCTCCTTGCTGTTTCTTTGGTTCCCTCAAGCAAAAAATTCAATTTGTTTTTATGCTAATTGACAAGAGGTATAGACAATCAACCAGTGATGTTTTTATTCTGATTACATTCTAACCGCAAAAAAGAAAGAGAAAAGATTGAAAAATAATATTTCCTACTCTGCAAAATACAATTTTGCTCCAGTTTTTAAAATGCCTGATAAAACCAAATGTCTCTATTCAAATCGTCAGTTTTTAACATTACTACTGCATAAATGCATATATACATATACACATGTATATATTATGTACACATGTGTAAACACAAACCTTCATATATATTATGATAGTTTCTTTTTTAAGTAAGAAGGAAAGACTTTAATATATCATAGAATTAAAATAATAATCTCAAGATGAGGGCATGTGGCAAAGTATACACATATTTTCTCATCATAATTAATGGCATCTTGAAGAAGGGTAATGGAATTATATCCTACTCCATTAAGATTTTCTCTGCACATGTTATTTCTCATGCCTACCAAAGCTTAGTTATAGAATATGCATTTTGCTTCTTAATATTGATGTCATCAATAAGAGATGCTAAAAATAGATTGACAATTAGCTATAATTTCCTCATTTTGTGTTTATGAAAATTTATTGTCTATATGTACCTGATCAAATTTTAGTTTATTACACTAATGTTTGTTTGTGCTTATATTCCTCCAGCAAGAAATTAAAATATTTCCTTCATTCAAATAACTCTATTAATTTTAGAGTGCCTAGGGTGCAAATAAACTCCAGTGAGATTGTTATAGAAGAAATTGCATATCTGTTTATAGTAAAAAGTCTAGATTGGTATTTACATAAGATCAGATCTTTTTATAGAATAGGTAGTGATAGAGGTCTACATTTGGTTGGATGTTGTCAGGCCCTTTATTAGATGATACCTCTCTTTCTAATTTTACTTTTGGATTTCTGTGGATTTCAATTTGATTGCTATTGGACTGAAATTATATTCTAATTGTCTAGAAAAATCCTAATACAGACACTTTAACACACAATGAACATAAGAGGTGAGGGCAAAGGGAAATCCCCCTGGCACATAAATTTTAAAACCGACATCTTTAAGAGTATTCAACCTGATCCTCATTTTATGTATAATTGCATTTTTGGTTAAATAATTGCATTTTGCTAGCATTTAATAATAATAGCATTTATATACCTCTGTAATGTTGACAAAGAACTTTACAACTCAGTTATTCTCTCAACAGCCTTGTGATGTAGGTAATATTATCTCCACCTTAAGGATGAGGAAACTGAGTCTAAGGGACATGGCAAAGGTCACACAATTAGTAAGTTTTGGAGGCAGTTTAAATGTTTAAAGAGGTTTGAACTGAAGTCTTCCTGATTATAAGGTAAACATTCTATCCACTTTACAAACTAGCTACTAGTAGTAGACATGTATATAACACTTCGGTTTGTAAAATCTACTTGATAGGAAAGAGGTATTACTACGACTGACTACGACTACGACTACTACTAGTAGTATAGGGTTAAAAAATGTACTGTAATTTGGTCAAGCCTGGATGATGTATATAGTCAGGTCACTCCAATAAAATTCTATGCCAGGCCTAGTTTCTGGGTTGAAGGTGACTGTATTTTTAACGTGAGTGAGTTGGTCCCATGGTAGTCTTAAATTCATAAGGACAATTTGTGCCTGACCTGGGACAGAGCCTTCTAACTCATATTTGTCTGATCATTCACAGTGAGATACATTGTACTTTGACCCCAATATAGTGGTCTCATTTTCGTACTTGTCGAGAATGAGCAACAACTTACCAACCAGTCCTAAAATCAATGACAAACATCATTACCTCTCACCTAGCAGTGTCTGTAATGAGCATAACGCAAAGACAGAAAATAAGGATGATTGGGATGATAGTACCACAAAGATAATTATTGCTTTTGCAAAACATATTTACTATAAAGAACGAAGAATTGGGAAGTACTATTGAATTTCATAGGTTCATCTAATGTCATGTTACGAAAATTTTAATTAATTTCATATTATTTTCACACTAATTTGTCTCCATTAAAACTATATATTTTTGTATTTTTAAAAATTCTAAACTTGACAAAATTGACTAAAAATTAACAAAATATTACATCTATATACATAGTAGAATAGAGGGGATTATCTATAAACTGTGAGTCTATATTTCTATAGTTCGCTTTTCAAGTACAGGTATATGATTTAATCAATATATACTTTTCAAAGCTATCCTTTTTTGTATGTAGTTTTCTTCTCTGCCATGCATTTTAAAACCATATTTCAGAAAACCTCTCTCCCTCCCTCCCTCCTTTCCTTCCATCCTTCCTCTCTCTGTCTCTTTCTCTTTGTCTCTGTCTCTCTCTCCGTCTCTCTCCTTCTCTCTCCCCTCACTCTATCTACCATTGGAAAATCTACATTTAAATAAAAAGATGATTTTTAAAGAAAAATTTTAAATTATCATAAAGGAGTTAGTTGGGAGGGGATGCTTTAAAATTTAACACATTTTGTCATCTTTAGTCTGTTATCTACTGATTGATATTTAAGATGTAACTTTCTCTTCAGATTAGCCATCAGACTGTTTCTGCTAATTCTTCCTAATGGAAGTCCTAATTAGTGTTTATTTATGATAAGACAAGGGATCTAGGTCTTGCTGAATATACAATACTAGGTCCATTATAAAAATTTGCCTGGTCATGTATTGTATATAGATTAGAGTTCAGGTGAGGAGGAAACATAGAACACAGGTGTGTAAACATGTATATATGTATGTGTATGCACATGTACATGCATATATGCATGCATATATTTGTATGCACACACATTTTCATGTATATATGCATATAAACACATATAAAAATAAACATATGTGGATATATGCAATGTGCATATGCCTACAATATATGCATTCATATATATGAGTGCATATAGGTATATATATATATATGTGTACATACACTCAGAATACATATATACATACATGAGCATATGCATGCAACACATGTACACAAATACATATGTGCATGCGTATACACACAGATTCACATACATGATATATGTGTCTTTGTATATGTATACATATGTACAAACATATGTGTCTATGTGTGTTTATATGTATGGAAGGTAGTTTGAAGGAATTTGGATAGAGGTAGACTGCCCAGGGTCACACAGGCAATATGTTTTGACTTCGAATTTGAACTCAAATTTTCTTGACTCCAGTTGTAGCACTCTGTCCACTACTATACCTACCTGCCTCAAATGACATAATTTACATAAAGCACTGTGCAAATGTGGAAAAAAAGGAAAGTTTTTTTTTCACACTTTGATGGGGGATTCTGATTTAGTATGGGCAGGTTAGAGGTCAGAAACTAATGTGTAGGCCCAAGGAGCTGTGTGAGGAAGAGCTTATCAGAGGAGAACATGAAGTCACATGGCCAAGGGATGGTTTTGTGGGAAATCCAAAGTTCAGAATTCTATAAGGGTCCTACTTCATCCTGACCTGGTAAATAGTCCTTCTGGTGGCCATGCTGGAAGCTGCTCGTTCCTTCAGGGGAAGGAACATAGAAGGCCTTCCCTACTCTGAGCTCCGTTTTTAATAAATTTTTCTTGATACCTTTTCGTGTGTGTCAAGTTTATCTCTAACAGCAAACAAATAAAAAATATGCAATTCTGGAAAATGCACATAGACAGATGGCCAAGTATTAGGTAATATTTAATGTATATATGTGTGTGTACATATATTATATATATATATATGTGTATATGCAAATATTTATGCATTTTCATATTTGCTTATATATATATATATATATGTATGTGTATGTATATGAATTCAAGTTGTAGCCATAATGCTAGGTTAAAAGAGTGTTAATAAATCCTTGGTTTCTCCCAGTATTCTTCGGTCAGATATCTAATTATCATAATCATTTGAAAGAATATTAAATGAATTGTCATGACTAGCCACTTAATTTAGGTTAAACAAGGTTGACCGTAACGGGGTCAGGAGGAAGCAAGAGTACCTCAGAAAGTGGATAAATGGAAGCATTAATCCAAGTATTAAATTGATGGAAGTATTAAAACAGAAGAAAGCTTAGAGATATGAATGAAGATTTGTTTCTGTAAGTGAAAAATATCTGTGAAAACCAGTACTTGTTTGTTTTGTGTGTATGTGTGTGTGTGTATTTATTACCTCTACCTCCTCAAACCCACCTTCCCCCACATGGAAAGATCTGCAATTATTGTTGCCCCAAAAGCATATAGGGGAGGATAATCTAACATGTAGATGAAGGTGTTTCATGTTTTTCTCAATTCTGCTCACTTTGTTACTAAATGATGAATGGTGTTGCACTGCAACAGCCTGGATTTAACTGAAACTACAATAGTGAAAATATCAAGGAGAATTTCCACAACCAAGGGTAACTGATCTATATGTATTTGAAAGAAATCTAAACTTAACAATCTCTAAATAACATGAGAATTTAAATATGCAAAGCAAAACAAAAAAACCGTAAATTGCATAGGTAGCCATAGTCTTTACCATGTGTATGCAAAAAAGTACACCAGCCAATGGTTCTAGTTCATATGAATATGTACAGAATGTTCAGTTAAGGCTCATATTGGTTTTAGCATATAGACAGAAATTTTAGAATGGGTTATGGTCTGTTAATTAAATGGCAAACCAACATCATCTCTTCCCTAGACTATTGCAGTGGTCTACTAGTTGGCCTCCCTGTCACACCTCAAGCCAATCCATCCTCTACTCAGCTGCCAAATAGATTTTCCTAAAGCTCGTCTGACCATGACCATGCCATCCCCCTATTCAATCAAAAGGAGTTGTTTCCAGTTGCCTCCAGGAAGAAATACAAAATCTGTTTGGCTTTAATGCTTTCTATAGCCTGGCCTCTTTCAACTTTTCTAGACTTCTTATACATTATACCCCAAAATGAACCCTAAAATTAAACAATAGTGGCCTTCCTGCTCTTCTTCACACCAAATATTCTGTCTCTCAACTCTGGTAATTTTCATTAGCTGTTTCTCATACCTGGAGCTCTCTCTTCTTCTAATTCCCACCACTTGACTTCCCTGGTGATGTATTCAAATTAACAGCATTAGAAAGAGCTATTCCCAACTTCTTAGGGCTGCCTTTGACCCATGAACATGAAACGTAGTTGGTTTAATTCAAGAAGAATGAGGGGAGAGACTAATTACATACAGTTTGCTTTTTCCTCCAAGTATAAAATTAATTCAATGTTACTTTAAAAACTTTCCTGCTTATGTTTTCCACTGACTTTCTTTATTTTCTGTGAATTTTTAAGATGCATTTGAGCTTTTTTTCTTAATTTCATCCTTCATTTGTCCATTTTGTTAATATTATGAACTAACTTCTTCCTCTCAATAGTTTAAAGAAATGAAAAAAACCCAATACTTTTTGTCAAATATGTTTAATTGAACAAAATAAAAGCACAGAATTGTTATGTTTAAAATGTTTCATCTACTTCTGGAGTCCTGGCATTATCAGGAGAAGCATAGATTGCATGCTTGTCCTTTAGAATCTTGATGGTTGTTACACTGATTAGAGTTCCTAAGTTGTTAGTTGTTTTCTTTATAGTGGTACTGTAGGATAAACTGTGTTCAGAAGTTCATTTACTTCCTTCTAAATAACCTCATACCAGTCTTTCCAGGTTTGTCTGAAACTGTCCTTCTTATTATTTCTTATGACATAATACTATTCCAATACAGTCAAATCTCATGAAATATTCAACTAATAGCCAATTTGCTTAGTTTTTGGTTCTTTGGAACTACAGAAATGGATGTTATACATATTCTTGTACAACATTCTTGTGTTTGTTATTCATTAGATTTTGTGATATATTTTCAAATACATCCCAAGCTTCCAGAAAAGTTGCACTGCTATACAATCTGGACTCCAACAACAATATTTTACTATTTCTCTCTTTTAATAGCTTTCACTTGACTTTTTTGTCATATTGGTCAATCTGGTGAATTGTCAAATCTCAGCATTGTTTCTATTTCCAATTTTTCCAAATTAGTAGTGATTTTAAATATGAATGTTGATAATTTTTTTCTTTAATAACTGCTTATATCCTTTGAGAAGTCATCTATTCGGCAATGATAGACATTTCTATGTATTACCATCAGATTATTTTACTTTATATCTTAGCTATTGAACTTCTTTCAAATATTTTTTTCAATTTTGTTCCATTTAGCAATTTTTCTTACTAATTTTAACTGAATTATTTTTTGTGCAAAATAGTTTTAATTATACTGAGCCTCGCCATGTATTTACAACAATCTGGTCATAGTGCATGAACCTTTTTATATGTTTCTTGATCTACTTTCTAAGGCTGTATTTTTTATGTTTTGTGTCTATAATCATTAATGGTATTAGTTTATAGTTCTTGTATAAAATCTAACTTCTCTTTTTTATATTTTTCCCTCTTTGAGAGTTCATTTGTGGACTGTGGTCAATAATGTCAATTGTAGGAGACAGGTACAGAAGGATGAGGAATGTAAAAAAAACATCTTTAGCTTGATATTTAAGGGGTAATTGATATATTTAGAGATCATAATTTCAGTTGAGTAATGAAGTCAGAGATCAGTTTACAAAGGGCTAAAAAGTGAGTTTTCTATTGCAAGGGTGCACAAATGGCATGGATGGCAGGGGAACATTTTGTCCTCAAGGCCTGAATTTAAATTCCACCTCTGACACATACTAGTTGTTTTATCCTGGGCAATCCATTTCTCAGGGCCAGTATTGATTGTCTTGATAGAAGTATTTTTGCTAGTGAAATTATTGGACCTTTCCAAAAAGAAAAGAAAAGATAAGAAATTTTATTCTTGTATGCATGTCAATTATTTTTTTCTATTGCCACCATGCCTAATATCTTCCAACTTACTATTTCTGTGAGCTTGGACCATTCAAAGGTATTCAGTCTTTCTGGGACTTAGTTTCCTAATTTCTAAAATGGAAGGGAAGAATGGAATGATTTGAGTTATTTCAAACTCAAATAGAAAGAAGGGGTCTCTAAATCAAAAAAGCGATCTCTATATGTATTTTATTGATTTAGGAAACTACATTTTTATTTTATTTATTTTCTTAAATATTTCTCAATTATATTTTACTCTAGTTTTAGCTGTATTCAGAACTGTTGATGGCTATACTAGGTAGCATAAACTAGATGACCTTTATGATGCCTGCTACCTTTAGACCTGTTGTACTATGATACTGTGCATTCTCTTGCAGAAACTTTCCATAATTAATAGGAATGAATTTTCTAAGCCTCCTGTGAGTCTTTGGATTCTTGTTGTTCTTTTTTTACTGAACTACATTTCCTTTGTTTTTTTATTTTTTCACTTTTTCCACCTATCCCCACTTTGCATTAAAGCAATGGGATATTTAACATATGTTAACCTGGATCATTTTGAATATATTCATCATGGAATCTAAAGCAAGATAACTAAGAAATTCATGAAATGATGGTCTTTGGGGCCTTTTGGTACATTAAAATAGTTTTGTCAACTCTTTTATTTGCTTCTCTAAGACAAATCTGTGAGTCATCCTTCCTTTTAGCTGCAACTTCTTTAAATATTAAAGTTTTAGTTACAGGAAATAAAGTCAATATTAACATATTTCTGTTCATCTACAAGTTTAACAACCTAGTAGCTATTGAGCAACGATTAAAAATGCCATTTCTGTAGTTGATCTAGGAATTGTAACTTTCTTAGAAGCCACTCCTCTTTTCCTATCTATTCAACTACTGTCACTGAGAAAGCACAAAAGGGCACACATGCCTAAAACTTTCTCTTTCTCTCTCTGTGTCTCTGTCTCTGTCTCTCTCTCTGTCTCTCTTTCTCTCTCCATATATATGTATGCATGCACACATATTACATATATATATTTTTTGACCCTATACTTTATTGGCAAAGTAACTGATAGCTCATGTAGTTTTTGTAGTTTTCTCCAGTTAGAAGGGTGGGTTGAAAACTAATGGAAAGAAGGCAAGTAAGATAGAAGAGGAAGTTTGTGTGTGTGTGTGTGTGTGTGTGTGTGTGTGTGTGTGTGAAGTCAGGAGTTTTGGCGCTTCAAGAATAGTGGAACCTGAAGTTGCAGATTCATCTCAGTACCAGTGGTTTCTTGAATTAAGGTGAGTAACATTGCTACCTCAAAAGGAATTATAATCAAGAGCTGTTGGAACCTTGTCTAGCTGAGTGAGCGATTTAAATGATGATTTTCCAGGGAAGAATCTTTTGATTTCACTGACCATCATAACTACTGAGGCCTGGGGGAATTGATCCTTCTCCATTTATTTCTGCTTGCCCTTCCTTCCCCATCTAGAATTGGCATTGCTTACCCTTAAATCTTAATTATTTGCTGTTTGAATTTTTATATGGGTTTTCTCTCCAGATAATAAGCTGGTTTTCATTTCGTTTGGAATTGGTTATAAAGTAGTTGACTACATAAATAGAAAAGAACAAATTGCTTTATTTCATTATGCTTATTTATTATAAGGACTTTGTGTTTATTATATGTTTTTGTATTTTATTTTGGGGAAGTGAGAGGAAGAAAGAATTGAGGTTTATCAACTGAAAAAAATTAAAATAAAATATTACCTGTAAAGAGAAAATGAATCTATAGTCCTAGACTCAAGCATGAGGTTCTCTCTCTCTCTCTCTCTCTCTCTCTCTCTCTCTCTCTCTCTCAGAAGGGGTTTTTTATTGATTTTCCTTGTTTCCATAACAAAAGATTTATTACCCAACAGCTAACTTTACTGATGATAAATCTCTCCATGTTCATCTAGCTAAGTAGGTAACTAAATATTAGAAACAGTCTGTTGTTAGGGCTATTGCTGAAGTTTTTTTCTAGCATGTTAGATGCTTCAAGAGCTTGAAATCTGCTGGCATAGCCTTTGAGAACTCAGAATCACTGGAACACTGAGAGGAGATTTTGTGATAACACTTTTGTGGAGAGTTAAAAATGATAGATGCATGTGTTTATGTACTGAAATCACTCTGACCCTAACAATCTGCTATGCACAATAAGCCTTTAGAATCTGCTTCCAGCGTTGGTCAGAGTGAGAAATCATTAAGTTAGGAAAGGTCCATGGTACTCTGCTTAATAAAACTGTTTATCGAATTCAACTTGATTCAAAAATAACTACGCAGACTCCACTTTACTTCAACAGTGAAGCCTAGAATGATTCACATTTTATATATTGGAAAGAGAACTGGTTTTTGAGTCAGGTACCCATATTCAAATCTTGTTTCCAATGCTTACTTACTGTATGAACTTAAGCAAGACATTAAACTTCTCTAGGATTCACTTTCCTCATTTGAAAGATGAAGGGGTCAAGTTACTTGACTTCTAGAATCCCTTCTAAGACCAGATTTTTTTTTTGATGCAAGCAGTTAAAATGTACACTACCTTAATTATCTACTACGGCTGGTTCTAGCAAATTAAAAAAAAATTGAGGATTGAAAAGGAAGGTAATACGGAATGAGGTTGCATTATCAAAATACTGAGATTGTATTTAAAAGCAGGCAAAATGGGAGAATCCTCTGCTCTCAGCTTACAGAAATTTTGCTGAGTTTTATGAAATGCAAGCAAAAATAGCTGAATTCAACTGGAAATGAAAATATAGGATAACGATTAAAGACATCAAAAACCAGATTAAGTGCTTATGTACAACTACCTGACATTGAGAGAGAATTCTAACTCTGATGACCTTCAATGATCCCTTCTGAAGAGTTCAATTAAAATCAGTGAAACAGCAAGTTTGAAAGGAAACAGCCAACAGGATGGATTAGTAGGGAAGAGTCTGAAATACATATAAGTTTTTGTGAAAAAAGATGAACTAGTCATGTACATGTGTCAATGAATCATTTTTCTTAATTCTGTTACTTTTAAATGGAAATGTATTTGAAGAAAATTCAGAGCAGAGCATATTTTAGGGCAGAAAAAAATCTTATAACAATGTTTAAAAATTGTATAATTTCTTCTCTTTAATTTAGTTGAGTATAAAAATTGAATTGGAAGAAATCTGAGAGGCCATATGGACCAATTAATTCCTGAACAAAAATCCCCTCTAAAATGTACCCAATGAGTTGGGTTGTATAGTCTTTGCTTGAAGACTGTTAGAACCCCTTACCTCCTGAGGCAGTCATGCCCATGTTTGGAAACCTTTAGTTGTTTGTAAATTTTTCCTTCTGTGCAGCCTATTTGGCTATATTCATCATCTATGAGAACTAGTTTTGCCTTCTGGGTCAAGCTAAACAAAACAAATCTATCTCATCTTCTTTGAAGATGGTTATCCTGTCTCCCATAAGTTTATTTTTGTTTATTTGTTTGATCAGAGTACATTCCCCTATTTCTCTGTTGGTTTCTGTGCATATCTTATCTTTCTCATGCTCTTTGGTCATGAGTAACATGTCTGTATATGAAAGTGATGTTAGTTCAAAAGAAAGAAAAATAAGGGCAAGAACACCTGAAACACTGGGAATCTGAAACCAGACACTTTAGATCAGAAAAACTCTGAGTTGGAAAGGACCTTTGTGGCCAGTTAAAAAATAATGCATTCTACTACATCTCTAACAAGAGGTCAAACAACCTTTTCTTGAAGATCACTAAGAAGGGGCAACCTGTTATTACACAGAGGTCAAAAATATCCCAGGAGAAAAGTACAGGATTAAATGTGTCTATCAATAAGTGTTTGGGTAGAGAAAGAAGGGTAAAGTATTAGTCACCTTTACAAGTCAAGCATTCAAGGGTGAAAAAGAAATAAATTCTTCAAAAAAACTTCAAATTTTTTAAAATATTGAGTCTAGGTTCTTAATATTTAATCCTATTTTCTAAAATTTAAACCAAATAATCTTTGACATATTTTTCTATTTTCATGGTACTTTATTTATTTATTGGTAATTTATTAATAAGGTATTAGTCCAATGTTATCCATATATACTACGTATGAGAAAACTTCATATTGAAATATTATTTGCATTAGCTGAAATGTTCTAGATGAATTCCAGTGTGGAAAAGTGTAAATTAATGCATTTAGGAAAACAAAAACTAATCTTTTTACATAGGATTTGATTTTAATGCTATGCATATCATCTAATAAAGGGTTTGGGGCATTATTGTGGAGTGTTCGATGAAGGCAATGATCCCAAACCCTATATAGTTCAAGGAAGATTGAAAAAAATGGTGACTATCTTAAGAGACAAAAAAAAAAATTAGAAATTAACATTCTGTTCTCGGGCAAAACCTTGGTTATTTTACTTGTGGTTTGTACTTTAAGAAATGTAATTTGATAGAAGTTTTATGTGATGCTTGGCCATGAGTATGCCGGTAAATGTTTAACAATTGACTCTCTAAGAGAAAAAGCAGGGAGGTAGAAAACACTGTTAAGTTTAATTTGTATTATTAATATTTTCTTTATCACTTTCTTAAGTCTGGATAATAAAAAGAACAAGAAACCGAGCCATAATTTATGCTATTTGTCTAAAGCAAAAATGTTCACATTGAAAATTGAACAATGACTCTTTTGAGTCAGATAGAGTTGGCTCTCGAAAATACATCCCTAAGTTTGGTAGTTTGAACTCTGGTGTCAGGACCTATGATTTGCCAGTCCTGAATCATGTTTTCCGTGATTTATATAAGTTGAAATGAGTGTGCTTCAGGTGATGTTAGCAAGTGAAATATAAGAAGATTGTGGTTTCCAGGTAAAATTGAGAATGATAGTAAATTTTTTTTAATATAGTGATTTCCATTAGAGCATTATAAAATTATGCCTACTTTAACTAATTAGTATTTGAAATAGTATTTTCAACCTCCAAAGATGACAAGAGGTTACAGGTTTTGGAAAATTTCTTTTCCTATTTTAGTAAAGAAATAAAAAAAAAGGTATTTTCATCTTAATTCATGTCTGGACTTCCAAATAAAAGACAAATCTTAATCTTTGTTTTAATGTGCATTTCCAATACCAAAAAATGCACAAAATTCAAGAGGAAGTAGGTTGTAGATAAATTCACCTGTTAGCAACTAGAAGAAGAGGAGGAAAAAAGAAAAGGAGGAAAATAAAGAAGAGCAGGAAAAAAGATGAGAAGAAAAAAGATCATGAGGAAAAAGCACAAAGTGTAAGGAAAAGAACTTTGGATCTGGATAATCAAATCTCATCTCTTGACACTTACTACCTGTGACACCACAGTACACGTCCTTAGGATCTCTGAGCCTATTTCTTTATCTATAAAATAGTTTATCTAAATTTATTTCTAGCCCTAAAACTATTGTGCAGTCATCCTACTGTCCTCCATTAGACCATCAAGCAACATGTTCTTCCTTTGAAAATTTCTTATTTACATATTTATTCATTTTGTTACCAACCCTGCTTAGAAGAGAGAGTACAGATTCAATAAGTTTGATTTTCCTTTTCCTAATATCATGTTTCAGGATCTCTTAGCACATATTGAGCATTCAGCTAAGAGATGTGGTAATATGGGCAAGGAGCGGGGAAGGTGGAAAGGCAAAGGTAGCTATGGCAAAGGAGTGTGGAAAGGAGAGAGAGAGAGTGAGAGAGCGAGAGAGAGGCAGACAGACAGACAGACACAGAGACAGAGAGAGACAGAGTAAGATAGAGAGACAAAGAGAAAGAGAGCCAAATGGACAGAGAGACAAAGACAGAGACAGAGAGAGTGACAGAGTCAGAGAGATAGAGAGACAGAGAGAGAGGCAGACAGACAGACACAGAGACAGAGAGAGACAGAGTAAGATAGAGAGACAAAGAGAAAGAGAGTCAGATGGACAGAGAGACAAAGACAGAGACAGAGTCAGAGAGATAGAGAGACAGAGAGACAGAGACAGGGAGGCAGAAAGAGCCACAAAGAGACAGGGATATAGAGAGAGGGAAAGACAGAAATAGTAAGAGACAGAAAGACAGAAAGAAGTCAATAATATTTATTTTGATTTTATTTTTTTTAAGCAGATAACATTTAATGTAGATTAACAAAGGCATGATCACTTGGGAAAGTTTTTCCATCCCAATAGGAACATTCACATCCCTCAAAAATGGCTTCTATAAACTGAAGATTTAAGACTTTACCACCATAACCTCAGGGCACAGGCATGTGAACATCTTTGCAAATAGGTTGGAATGAGATGTGGTTAAAACTTTAAAACCTCCTGCTGCCTTGCCAGTCCAAAAGAGTGTCAGTGGTGGTAGAAACAGCGCTCAAGTGTATGGCATGAGATGGAGGCAGAAGGAGAGGAGAAAAATGGAAATAGTGTTCTATGTTAAAGGGAAGAGAGCAGAGCTGAATTAAAGGGCGGAAAGTCTCTTTCTATTGTCTCTATGCCTTTCTCATTACTTTCATAGACATAGATCTCATTCAATGGAGTGCCTTCTTGCTAGAAACTCTTTCTAGCCTGTTCCTAACCTTCCTTGGAAGTTTTCAGACTCAGTTGTACTTTGGCATTGCAAGTTCTATCACAACTCTGGAGATTTTGTGGGTGGTGGGAACAACGTGAGGAGCATTTGTGTATCATCTCCCTCCTTCCAAATAGTTGTAACATAAGAACTATCCAATTCCAATACTGATATCAGTAATCAAGTGGTAAACTATTTTCAAGATGTGGGCACCAGGTGGGGGAGGTAGAGGATAAAATTAAATATTTATAATATATCCCAGCTCTCTTGAGCAAGACAATGAGGAGTTGGCTTGGGTTCTCTTGCTAAAGGTACATTCACAGACCTGCTGCTAACAGAAGAGCCTTGTTCTCCTTTGCAAGTATCTTTTAGTATTTGGAATCTCACTGTTCTAGAGTATTTTAACAGGAAGTTTACTTTACTTATAACATTTTAGAATATATTTTTTTCAAACATAGTTTTTAAATGATTTTTTTTTTGCATTAGCTACATTTCTCCCATATCCCTTTCCCTATCAGTTCCCTTATGCAATTCCTTTTGTTTATTCTAGACTTAATTTAAAAAAATATTCTTTATTTAAAAGAGGAGAAAAACACCAGTAAAACTAATAAACACATTGAAAAAAATTTGACATTGCATATATTTTTCTCTGTGTACCCTACCACTATAAAGGCAGAGTATTTTCTCATACTTCTAGAAGAAACATTGTTATCAATTCTCCATTAATTTTGATGTACTTTTTAGCAATTTAAATCAACAGTTGCTTAACAAAGGAGTAAAATGGAAGCAAAAGAAACAATATAGTTTCTACCATAAAGAAGCTAACAGCACTATGTTTCTTATAATGAATATTTACTGAAGATATAGACATAGGCACGCTTTTATCCAGAAAAAGCACAAGAAAATATACCAATGATAAGCATTGCTGATGATAATGCAATCGGGGGGGGGGAGGAGTTAATTATGCTATTACATGGATCTATAGGGAATATTAACAGTTTCAAACTTGTAACACTAACCTAGTATAATTCTCTTTCTCTTGGGTATCTTTGGCCATCTCTCCTAGTTTTTTGTAGTTTATCATTTCAGCTGCTACACTAGGGGAAAAAATACCTGGTGGGTGAAAAAGATTTTTCTTTTCTTGCTTTTAAACATATAGCTTTGCTTACTTCTAAATAATAAGATGACAAGTCCTCTAAGTTAAAAAAACAATTCTCCTTATAGAAAGATAATTTTACAACAAAGCAAAATGATAACAGATATTTTAACTGAATGTAATAGAACAGTAACTATACTGTTTTTCACATTACAGTCACACCTGCTTAGAGATTAAATTGTATTATTTTATGCTACATTAAAGTAGCTTTTCTGCAGGAAAGCACTATGTTTCTAAAAGGTAGATGTGAATGCCTTTGTGCACTCAGCAATATTTTGTATTCCGCAGTGAACGTTCATGTTAGTGTCAATTAATCTATAATTTGGTTTCAGAGTCAAAGAAAGGAGAGGGAATGTCAGCCAGGACACCATGTAAATGTGTCTGCTTTTTCTAAACCAGAGTGGTGAAGGTTTTCTGTATTTTTTTTTAACATCTTGAGCAACTTCCAAAGGCAGGCAGATGGAACTTCAATTTAATGCTAGGGCTGGAAACTACCTTCTACAAGTTTAGTATCAAATCAATATAAATAAGAATTCTAAAGAAGAAACCATGTTTTGATGATGAAACAAAATCTGTCATTTCCCCATTCCACACTTAAAGAGAAGGCACCTAATTTTACAAAACATATTCTCACTTTCCATCTTTTACTGGAAAAGTGGCAAGTAGCCATTATTTTTTTAATATGTTCCCAATCTGCAGCTCTGACCCTGTATAATATAATAACTTTTAATAATGGGATCATGGGTAATTTAGGAAATGTTTTCCCATTGATGAATATGGTAACAGAAAATTATTGTAAATGTTTTCAAAATATCAAGTTTTGAAATACTGATAAATCATTTACCTCTTTCAAAAGAGAATACTAAAATTTGTAAAGATATTAAACCACCTATTATCAAGAAATCATTTTGAAAGCAGACGTTTTTGAAAAAAAAATAGTTAATTAGTAAAACAGACTAAATAAATATAAAAGAAATATTTAAAAAAGTTATTAATAGTTCATTGTTTGATAAACTCATGAACATAAATTACTGTGGGAAGGTCTCCTTTCTCTTTAAAGATTGCTCAAAAAATTAGAAAGTAGCTTAGTAGAAATTAAGTTTAGCTCAACCACTTACAACATATGCTATAATGAACTAAAAATGAATTTACAAAGTTAATGCAATAACACACTTAAGTTAGAACAGAATTAGGTCATTATTCTCCAGTTATCAACAAGGAATATAATAGACCCTAAAAGAGAACACAGCTTTGATTACAAAGTATTTTAAAAGAAATCTTTCACATAAATACAATCAATGAAAACAGCTGAAAGAGAACAGATTGGCATGGGGGAGGGGAAACAATTGAATTAAATAATTAAAACAAAGCATGCTATCCAAAACACATAGATAATCAACATAACCTCTGAAAATGTCCTTTCACAATAGATACATGGTCAAATAATATGAGCTAAAAATTGCAAAGTACAAATAAGTACATGAAATAATCCTCCAAGTTGCTAATATTAAACAAAATGCAAAATAGCACAACTAGTCAGAAGGTTGCCAAGTACAGGATGTTGGAAAAGTAAATACAGGGTGTTTTAAAGTCTTAGAGCTCGTTTAAACTTTAATGACTTAATACTTTGTGGAATGTTTTGGAACTTGCAATGCTAATGAGTTAAAGATCTTCCCCACCCATTGATGGGCCTGATATGCAAAGCTTGATAAGGGGAAACCAGCACCTTTTGTTAATTTTCTAATGAGTCACTGGCCCTCAAGGGTTGTGATGATGCCCTTTGGCACTGAAAAAGGTATAAATAATCTGAGGTGAGGATTTACTTTGGGGTTTACCTATCAAAAGTGAGAAATTGTTTGTTTGGCAGAGGAGACTCTGGGCAGCTACTAAGGAGAATTCTAGCATTGAAAATACAGATGTTGGTGCTTCTTTCTTGAGCAGCTATGTATGCATTGTCAGACAGTTGGATCTGTCTGTTGATCTGTGATGTATATATTGTATTGCTTACAGTCAGACAGTTGGAAGTCCTATCTGTTGATTACAATTTCTTTGTATTTTCTCTGAAGTTCAGGGTGCTGACTATTTACCCTGAACTAAATGAATGATATATGTGCTTGATTAAAGTGATTGTTCACCCTTCAAGTTGCTTTCCTTTTAGAAAAGCAGATCAAAGGACCTATGATTGCAAGCCCTCCTGGGTATGTCAGGGTGCTTACTTTTACAGAACTCCTTTTATAGCCAAAGATGGGAATAGATGTAGTGACAGGGAAACAGGATGCTGTGAAAAGATAGGCACATTAAGAGGCATTCTTGGTGGAATTGTGAAGAGTTATGCAGTAGTTCTAGATTTCAATTTAGAAATATGCAATATAAGTGAATTAATTGTCCAGACCCTTTGACCTGACAATCATACCATCAGCTATATAAGCCAAAGAAGTCAAAAGTAGAGACAAAGCTCCAAAATGAAGTAAAATACATATTTTTGTATTTTTTCTGGTAGCAAAGATTTGGAAACTAAATGAGTGTGCATTGATTTTTTTTTTTAAAGCTGCTTTTTGAATACAAAATAGCTTATTGTGTAGTAAGAAATGAGAAATATATGAAATTCCAAGAAATTTGTGGAAAAAAGAGTGCAAACTGAAGCAAAGCATAAGATACAAAACCAAGGAAAGTATATATATAATATATATATATACATATATATGTATGTATGTATATGTATATATGTATGTATACATGTATACATGTGTGTATATATGTATATATGTAGGTGTATATATATGTATGTACATAAACACACACATACATTGATCTCAACAATATAAATGAAAAGTTCACAGTTAAGAGAGAATAAAAATATATCCCCACTCATGGAAGGAGAGATAAGTTTGCTAGGGTAAACTAGTGTATGTATTGGGAGACAGGGTCACTACTAGATTGTTTTGGGCTAATTTGTTTTTATTTATTAAAAGTCTAATATGGGGCATTTAGGTAATACAGTCATTATTATAAAGTTTTTACATGAAACATGCATAATATATTTGAGAGTGTTTTAGTTGAAATATTTTATAAATACATAAACTAAATGGCTTAAAAGAGGATTACAAATCATATTTATATAAATATATCTATATAACTATATCTGAGGTTAGAAATACTGATAATATTATCCAAGATTCGAGTAAGTCTAAAAGGATCATGCTTATCTACATAGTAATCAATCTCCAAATCATTTTCTTTTTAGCATTGTTTGCTCCTTACTGTGCCTGGCTCTCCATCTCTTGGGTTGCAAAATAAATGATAGATTAGGACAAATTCCTCCCAGGAGTATGTCTGTGTGTGTGTTCTTCATTTTTTTTTTTCATGTTTAAAGTCAATAAAAAAAACATAATCTGAATCACCAGGACTTTTTGTGTGCTAATCCTTGAAGTCAAAACAATTTTCATAATAATACTAAGATGCTTAAATTTCTAACATGGTAAATATAAATGACTATAAGATACATGAACAAACAATCCTCAGGGGAGAGTTCTTGATCGTTTTTAAAAGTTTAAAGAGTTCCTGAGACCAAAAAGTTTTAGAAAAACTGGTATAATAGACAGAGAACTAAACTTAGAGTCAGCAAGAATTGGTGATCAAGTAGTTTCTTTGATATACATTAATCAATTCCTTAACTATAGGCAAACTATTTATTTCTCTTAGATTCAGTCTACTCTCTAAGAATGTAAATTATAGGGTTACTTATCTACTTTGGTGGCAACAATTTCCACATTAAGAATTCTGTACACTTTTGAAATTACATGAAACATATCAACTTTCTACTATCACCAATAGAATAATATTATTCTTTCTTTTTTAAAATGTAAATTTCCTTTTTGTAAAGTTAATATGAAAACAAATTCTACTTTATGAGAAGTAGAAAATAATTTATTGGTGCGTCAACATATTAAAATTCTTACGTTTTGAAATTATTATGGAAGATTTGGGTAAACCAGTATAATACAGAGAGCACCCAAAGGTGTAGCAATCTTGGTCAGAATATGAAATGTCCTGAGTTCTATGAGAATTTGTTGTTAATTTCTAACTGGTTCTTGACTGAAAGGCTAAAGTCAAATTCATTCTTCTTTATGTAATACATTGGCTATTTTTGTGTAAGGAAAACAAAGGAAAGAAAAGAAAGGAGAAATGAAAGAGGAAAACAATATGAAGAAAAATGAAGTTTTATTATCAAGACAGTATACCTATGAGCAAAGTAAATTCTACTTCATTTATTTATGACATGGACCTGACTTCACCTTCTTCAACACTGAATTCACAGGGCACAAATTATAAGCATTGTCAAATTCTGAGTAGGAAAATTTATGAATATGGCATTTGCAACTATGACTTAAATTCAAGAACAATATATTAACTAAGTTGTTAGAGTTTTATAGTCAGAAACCTAATAAAAGCTGATTTATTTTTGTATTTGTTTGTTTTGTTTTTGAAATTCATGGCAAATATGTACTTGTTCATAACTCCATGAAGAGAGCTTTACTGTTCCAATTTATTCACATCCTCTCCAACAATTATCATTTTCCTATATTGTTACATTAGTCAATTGATACTTGTGATTCCTCAAAATTATTTTAACTTGCACTTCTCTAGTCAATAATTATGTAGAATATTTTGTTACTATTGATAATTTTTATTTTTTCTTCTGAAAATTACCTGTTTATTGCTTTTGATGATTTATCAGTTAAGGAATGGCTCTTATTTTTATAAATTAGGCTTAGATTCCTACATAATTGAGAAATGAGATTTTTATTACAGACATTTGCTGCAAAAAATGTTTTTCCATATTCTTCCCTTCCTTCTATTTTTGTCTGCATTTTTTTGATTAAGTAACAAGTTTTCAATTTCATTTAATCAAAATTATCAATTTTACTTCCTATGATACTCTACGTCTCTTTTTTTGTTCATAAATATTCACCTTACCCATGGACATGATAGGTAAATTTGTCCACGTTTTTCTAATAGGCATATGATACTACCCTTTCAGTACATCATATACCTGTTCTGATTTTGTTTTGGTAAATGGTGTGAAATATTGGTCTATGCCTTGTTTCTGTCAGTCTCTTCCTCAACAGAAAAATTTCTGAGTTCTTGAATTTTGGGATTTATCAAACAATAAAATACTGTGGTCATTTGCTACCATGTATTTTATACCTAGTTTATTCCACTGATTGACCACTTTGTTTCTTAAATAGAATTTGATTGTTTGATGATTACCACTTTATAGTATAGTTTGAAATCTGTTGCTGCTAGGCCACTTTTTAAAAAGTGATTCCTTTGAACTTTTGTTCTCCTTCATGATTCTTTGGTAGTATTACGGGTATGATACAGAATAATTAAATTGATTTTGATGGAAATGCAATTTTAAGTATACTGGCTCTGCCTAAGTATGAATAATTAATATTTCTCCCTCAGATCTCTCTATATTTGTGTGAAAATGTGTTCTTTACAATAATATTCATGGAAAATTAGGTAGTGCAGTAGATTAAGTATGGGACCTAAAGTTAGGAAGGCTCATTTTCCTGAGTTTACATCTGGCCTCACACATTACCTAGTTGTGTTACCTTAGGCAAGTCAATTAACCCTGTTTGCCTCGGTGTTCTTATCTAAAAAATAAAACAAAACAAAGCAAAAACAAAGCTTTAAAAGAAAATGGCAGACCACTCCAGTATATTTCCTAATAAAATCCCAAATGAAGTAGCAAACATTGGACAGAACTGAAAATGACTGGATAACAAAATTCTGTTCGTATTGTCCCCAGGTTTCCCAACTCCTAAATAGTCTGTAAGCTCTACTCTTATTTTTAATGGTATTTCTCTTTCTATCTCATTCTTCTGGGTTTTGTTTTCAACGTATGGAAATACTGATGATTGCTTTGGGTTTATCTTATAGCTTACAACTGTAAGTTCTTCATTTTTTTCAACTAGTATTTTTAGGTCATTCTCTAGGGTTTTCTAAGTATAATATCATATTACCTACATAGAGTAATAGTTTTCTTTCCTTGTCTAGTTTTATTCCTATAATTTTTCTTGTCTTTCTTGGGTGTAGCTTGTGTTTCTAGTACAATGTGGAATAATAGTAGAGATAATGGACATTCTTACTTCACGCTGATCTTATTGGGATAGTTTCTAGTTTATCTTCGTTATAGATAATGTTTACTTATGGTTTTAGGTAGACATTACTTGTCATTTTAAGAAAAGCTCCATTTTATTCCTATGCTTTCTAGTGCTTTTAGTAGGAATGGATATTCTGTTTCGTCCAAAGCTTTTTCAACATATTGAGATAATCATGTTATTATTGTTTTCACTACTGATGTCTACAATTATGCCCATAGTTTATTTCTTTTCCTAAAATTGAACTGTTTTATTTCTGTTATAAACTCCACCTATTTATAGTGTATAGTGATGCATTAATCTAATATTCTTGTTGGTATTTTAATTTTTTTCATCAGGGAAATTGGCCTACAGTTTTCTTTTTCTTTTTTTCCTCTTCCTGGGTTAAGTATGAAGACCACGCTTTTTCAAAGACGTTGTCCAATATAAGAATTAATTTTTCTTTAAATGTTTGATAGAATTCACTTGTAAATCCATGTGGTTCTGGAAAATTTTTCATAGGGAGCTCATTTATAGCTCATTGAATTTATTTTTCTAAGAAAGAATTATGTAAACATTTTATTTCCTCTTCTGTTAACTAGGGTAATTATAATTCTGAAAATATTCATTCATTTCAGTAGAATTGTCATTCTATTTGGGCAAATTAGCCCCTAATAATTTCTTTAGTTTCATCTTCGTTGCTAGTTCATTAACTCCTTTTCAATTTTATATTGGTAAATTGATCATCTTCATTTTTTAAAAAAATTAAATTAATGAGTTATTTAAAATACTTTTTCACTAAAGCAATTCTTCATTTTATTTATTAGTTCAATGCTGACTTTTTAATTTCAATTGTATTAATCTGTCTATTTTTATTTTTAGAATTTCAATTTTTGTGTTTAATTGGGGATTTTTAATTCATTTATTATTCCAGTGTTTTTAATATGACATATATTGATTTTCTTTTTCTTCTTCTTGTTCTTCTTTTTCTGTCTGAGAAATTAGCACAGATCAACAGACAGGCATTCTGTCTGAGAAATTTACCACAAATCAAGAAAGAGAGCTCATACCATCATGAACATTCTTTCTATTAGACCTCCCCACCATTACACCTTACAATGAGTAAGGTCCCTTAGACCACTCATACTCACTTCTACTCTTAGCTCTGCTTCTCTCTTCACATTCTCCTCTCCCTCCAAGCAATACTATATATATAGTTCAAATGGAAAAGATTCAGTTTTCTGGCATGACTCTGGTAGACTGTCCATTTTTCACAGGCATACAACAGTGAGGTCAGCACAATGGCTCTGCAGACCTTCAGTTTGGTCTCTCCCAAACTTTTCTTCAGAGCCTCGCAACCACTGAGCTAACTCTGGCAATTTGTGCATCAACCTAATTGTAAATGTCTACATTCCTGGAAAGTATACTGCCAAGGTAATTGAACTTATCCACAGCATTCAAGACTTCTCAATTTCCTGTATTTGAGGGTTCTGCATATGGATGGTATGATGGTGACCACCAGAGAACCTGTGTTTTCTTGGTGTTAATTATTAAACCAAAATTAGCATAGGCAGCAGAGAATTGATCAATACTTTGTTGCATCTCAGCTTCACAGGCTGCGTTGAGTTCACAATCATCGGCAGACAGAAAATCATGCACTAACACTCCCTCCACTTTGGTCTTGGCTTATAGCCTTTTCAAATACACACACACACACACACACACACACACACACACATTGCATGTATGTCATACCTCCCTTTTTAGTCTTTTAGGAATACAGACCTCAAAGTGGTAATATTGAGTCAATATTCATAGAATAAAACTATGGTATAGTTCCAAACTGTTCTACACAATTGTTGAATCATTTTACAACTCTACCAATAGTACCTTAATATTCCAATTTCCCCACATCCCCACCTACATTTCTCAATTTCTTTTTCTGTCATATTAGCCAGCCTGATTGGTGAGGCATCATTGGTCTCATTGAACTGTCTTAATTTGAATTTCTTTAATCAATACTGATTTTAGACCAATTTTTCATATGACTACTTCGTTTACCTTTTTTATGAAAATAGTTTATTCCTATATTTGAATAATTTATCAATTGGGAAATGGTTGTTATTTTAAGAACTTTGACTCAGTTTTCTCCGTATTTGAGAAATAAGGCCTTTATCAGAGATACTTGTAAAATATTTTTAGAGTCATAATTACTGACTCCTATTTTCTTTCTCTTTATGCATTTCTCTCTCCTTTCACCCTGTCCATCCTTAGTCAGTTTCAGACTGCTGCTTCTGCTAATCTTTCCTTCCTTCCATAAGCTCCTCACTTTCTCATCCCCTTCCTTTTTATCTCCTTTTATAGTCTTTCAATTCTAATTTCTGTAGAGTATGAAAGATTTCTATGCACAACTGCGTGTGTAAATTATTCACTGTTTGAGTCAAATCTGATGACAATAATGTTCAAGGTCTCTTGTCTTGACAATCTGCCCCATATTTCCCTTCATTCTATTTTTTTAAAGTCTCTTTTATGGGCAATAATTTGTCCCATTCTACCTCTCCTTTCTCCCAATACATAACTCTTTTTCATTACTTAATGTTATTTTATCTTTTTAGATATCATCCTATATTATTCAATATATGCCCCCTTGCTATTTTTACATACACTTTGTAGCTGACTATATGATAAGAAAGATTTTAGGACTTACAAGTATCATCTTATCATTTAGGAATGTAAACAGTTTAACCTTATCGAATCTCTTATGATTTATCTTTCCTATTTACCTTTGTATACTTTCCTTGAATCTTGTACTATTTGTATTTGACAGTCAAATTTTTCATTCAGCTCTTATATTTTCATCAGGAATGCTTGAAAGTCCTCCATTTCATTGAATGTGAAATTTCCTCTCTGAAGCATTATACTCAGTGTTGCAGATTGGTTTCCTTGGTTGTTATTATATCACTTTTGCCTCCTAAAATATCATATACCAAGCCATCTGATTCTTTACATAGAATCTATTAAATATTGCGTATCCTGATGGTTGCTCCATGATATTCGAATTATATCTTTCTGACTGCTTGCCATAGTTTCTCCTTTACCTGTGAGTTTTGGAATTTGGCTATTATATTCCTCCTCTTTTTCATTTTGGAATCTCTTTCAGAAGGTGATATGTGGATTCTTTCAATTTCCATTTTATCCTCAAGATAATTTCTTGAAAGACAATGTCTAGGATTTTTATTTGAGTATGGCTTCCAGGTTGTTCAATAATTCTTAAATTATTTCTCCTTGATCTGTTTTCAAGTTAATTATTTTTCCACTGAGATGTTTCACATTTTTTCCATTCTTTTCATTCTTTTGATTATGTTTTATTCCTTCTGGATATTTCATGGAATCATTTGCTTCCAGTTATCCAGTTCTATTTTAAAAGTAACTGTTTTCTTCAGGGATCTTTTTGACCTCCTTTACTACTTGCCAATTGTCCTTTTTAATGAGATCTTCTATTCAGTGTATTTTTTTGTCTTTTTTCTATTTGTCCAATTCTATATTGTAAGGGCATTCTTCTCTTCATGGGATTTTTGTGCCTCTTTTATCATTTGGCCTTTTCTGGGTTTTAATGTATTATTTTTTAAAATACTTTTTGTGCCTTCCTTATGTAACTCTTTAACGTTTTCTTTTTTTTAAAATTTTCATTATTTTCTCAATTTTACCTCTACCTCTCTTATGTCATTTTTAAAATTGATGAGCTGTTTTAGGAGTTCTTTATTTTGGACCTGAGATCAATTCAATTTTTTTTCCTTTGAGGCTTTGAATTGCAGTTTTAACATTGCTGTAGTTTTCTGAGCTTTTTGTTTTGTCTTTCCTTTTACCACAGTAACTTTTTATGGTCGTAAGTGGTTTTGTTTTTTGTTTTGTAATTTATTCATTTCCCCAGCCTTTTTCTTGACTTTTAATTTTATAATTAAGTTCAGCTTGCCTCAAAATGCAGAGGAGCTACTGTCCCAATTTCCTGGTGTTTATTTTTTTTGTGTGTGTATTTTTCTAACTGATTTCAATGTCAGTTTGGGGAGTTTGTAAGCTTCTAGTACTTCCAACATAGTGTGATCCAAGGAGAGGTGTGTTTACTACTTTCTTGGCCTGTTCTCTGATCTGTGAGTCACCGCAAGCACTCTTCTCTGCCTTGAAACTGTAACTTGGGAGAGGGGAGCCAAGATGGTGGAATGAGAGCAACTACTCACCTAATTCTTAGACAAACTCTGTTAGTTACCTCTAAAAAGAGTATCTGACCAAATTTTGGATGTGCAGAATCCAATAGGAGACAGACTCTGGAAGTTTCATAGCCCAGGATAGACTGGATCATCGACAGGAAGAATCTATTCCACAAGGGTGGAGGAGCATACAACACACAGCACAGCATCCCTGCCACAACAGGGATGAACAGGAAAGCCTGAGGATGGTCTGAGAAAGTGGTAGTATGGCAGGATAGCAGCTCAAGGAGAGAGTCCAGTAGTGCCCAGTGAGCGAGAGTCACAGAAGGAGGCACAGGTATCAGCAACAGCTGCTAAGAGACTTTCAGCCTACAGATTAAAGGTCTATAAATCACCTACTTGAACTTCCAGGAGCAAAAATGGTGGAGGAATTGGTAAATATTCTCTGCCTCTCCACTTGTGGAGTTTGAAAGAATCATAAAATATTTCCCTAGAAAAATCCTGTATCAGAGGAGTCAGCAGAAAGGGAAAACAGTCTCACAGCACATGAGGCTAGGAAAATAGCAAAGCAATATTCCCTTTACTGTGGCTGAGAAACAGAGTTGTCCCAGACAGCCATAGTTCTAGGGATGTGCAGCTTTGCACTAGGACCCAGGTGTACCTCAGGGCTCCAGGGGAAAGGAAAAAAAACAGCCAGGATCACCAAGTACTAAGCTTGCCTTTGCTCTAGTTCAGCTGAAGAGATCTCCCCTGAACAGATCACCCTTGCCCCACACTTAAGCTAGCCCCAGGTCTAACCTGGGAAGCACAAAACAAAAGGAAAAGCAAAGGCTCCTACCTTTAGATTTCCCATACCATCAACTAAACAACAGAATCTCCAGTTTCTAACTGAAAGAACTAGAGGCCACATCACAGTCTCACCATCATTAGCAAGAAGAAAAGGAGGAGAGAAAAGACCATAAAATCTTTCTGTGGGAACAAGGATCAAAACATAATTATCAAAGAGGTCAGTATTGAGACTGTACTCCCATCTGAAACTTCAGAAACAACTATAAACTACTTGCATGCACAAAGAGCTCTCTTGGAACAACTGAAGAAGGAAATAGAGGGGAAAATGCCCAATGATTTTAAAAGTATGAAAAAAGAATTCACTGAAGGTAAAAGTCCTTTAAAAAGGAAAATTAAACAAATGGAAAAGGAAGCCAAAACCTAACTGGTAAAATTGGACAAATGGAAGAGGAAGTACAAAAACTAACTGGAGAAAATAATTCCTTAAAAGTATTATTTGGGCAGATGGAAAAGGAGATGCAAAAGTTGACTGATGAAAACAATTTGATGAAAATTAGAATTGGACAAGTAGAAGCCAATGACTCTATGAGATATCAAGAATCAGTCCAACAGGATCTAAAGAATGAAAAGATAGAAAAAAATGTATAACATCTAATTGGAAAAAGAACTGACTTAGAAAATAGGTGCAGGAGAGAAAATTTAAGAATTATTGGCCTAGAAGATGGCAGAGTAGAAGGATTCACATATGCTAGCTCCAAAACCACAGCCGATAAAATACCTGTAAAAAGAACTCCCAGCAAATTTTGGAGCAGCAGAAGCTGCACAACAATGGAGTGGAGGAGATTTCTGTACCACAGAGCCATGAAAAAGTGACACCAAAGGTCTATCACACACTGGCCCTGGAACACAGCCCAACCCTGCCTTGGCCGTGCAGCACTGAGAGTTGCAGATCCAAGCAGGCTTCAGGGACAGAAACTCCAGTGGCCACACAGGTCCATCCACCCACAGAAGCCAAAGGTTAGTGAGCCTGTCTGGCTCACCAACAGGGGAAGGGGTGTCCCCATAACTGAGTCACCCTCAGGAGGCAACAGGAGAGACAGATGCAGACAGGGGCTCCCAAAACATCAGGGGCTCAGATCCATTGATGAAGGTCTCCACATAAAGCTCCTCAGGGAACTGAGCATTGTGAGGCCACCCTGGTCCCATCTGAGCAGCTGAACTTAATCTCACCCTGAATAGCAGCCTGGCCCCATTGAAAGCCCTGAGGCTGGGGAGCAGCATTTGACTCTCAGACCCCAAGCAGTAGCTGGGCAGATCTGGAGTTGATGTAGGTGTGGAAAGGAATCTCAGAAGTCAAGTAACTGGCTGAGAAAATGCCCAGAAAAGGGAAAAAAAACTAAGACAATAGAAGGTTACGTCCTTGATGAGCAGATATGCCCTCCTTTCCTTTCAGATGAGGAAGAACAATGCTTACCATCAGGGAAAGACATAGAAGTCAAGGATTCTGTATCCCAAACATCTGAAATAGCTATCCAATGGGCTCACTCCATGGAAGAGCTCAAAAAGGATTTTGAAAATCAAGTTAGACAGGTGGAGGAAAACCTGGGAAGAGAAATGAGAGAGATACAAGAAAAGCATGAAAAATAGGTCAATACCTTAATAAAGGAGACCCAAAAAATGCTGAA
The DNA here is from genome assembly GCA_028658325.1 of Potorous gilbertii. Classification (NCBI taxonomy): domain Eukaryota; kingdom Metazoa; phylum Chordata; class Mammalia; order Diprotodontia; family Potoroidae; genus Potorous; species Potorous gilbertii. Next base: position 633,689,536 of record CM053769.1, read on the forward strand.
GAAAATAACACCTTGAAAAATAGGCTAACTCAATTGGCAAAAGAGGTTCAAAAAGCCACTGAGGAGAAGAATGCTTTCAAAAGCAGAATTAGCCAAGTGGAAAAAGAGGTGCAAAAGCTCACTGGAGAAAATAGTTCTCTCAAAATTAGAATGGAAAAGATGGAGGCTAATGACCTTCTGAGAAACCAAGAAATCATAAAGCAAAACCAAAAGAATGACAAAATTGTAGAGAATGTCAAAGATCTCATTGGAAAAACAACTGACCTGGAAAATAGGTCTAGGAAAGACAATTGAAAATTATGGGACTACCTGAAAGCCATGATCAAAAAAAGAGCCTAGACATCATCTTCCATGAAGGAAAACTGTCCTGATATTCCACAACCAGAGGGCAAAATAAGTATTCAAGGAATCCCCAGATTACCACCTGAAAGAGATCCAATCAGAGAAACTCCTAGGAACATTGTGGCCAAATTCCAGAATTCCCAGGTAAAGGAGAAAATATTGCAAGCAGCTAGATAGAAACTATTCCAGTACTGTGAAAATACAATCAGGATTACACAAGATCTAGCAACTTCTACATTAACGGATCGAAGGGTGTGGAATATCATATTCCAGAGGTCAAAGGAACTAGGACTAAATTACCTACCGAGCAAAACTGAGTATAATACTTCAGGGGAAAATATGGTCTTTCAATGAAATTGAGTACTTTCAAGCATTCTTGATGAAAAGAGCAGAGCTGAAAAGAAAATTTGACTTTCAAACACAAGAGTGAAAAGAAGCATGAAAAGGTAAATAGTAAAGAGAAGTCATAAGGGACTTACCAAAGTTGAACTTTTTACATTCCTACATGGAAAGACAATATTTGTAACTCTTGAAACTTTTCAGTATCTGGGTAGTTGGTGGGATTACACACACACACACACACACACACACACACACACACACACACACGGGCAAGCACACACAGAGACAGAGAGCACAGAGTGAATTGAATAGGATGGGATCATATCTTAAAAAATAAAGTTAAGTGGTGAGAGAGAAATGTATTGGGAGAAGAGAGGGAGAAAGGGAGTGGCAGGCAGGAGATTTTTCAGTGGAGGTAAAAAGGCGGGGAGTTGAGAAAAAAACAAGAAGTTACTCTCATCACATTCGACTAAAGGAAGGAATAAAATGCACATTCATTTTGGTATGAAAACCTTTCTTACAACACAGCAAAGTCGGGGAGAAGGAGATAAGCAGGGTCGGGAGGATGATGGAAGGGAGGGCAATGGGAGGAGGTAACAATTTGAAATCAACCCTCTTGTGGAGGGACAGGATCAAAAAGGAGAATAGAAGCAATAGGGGATAGGCTAGGATGGAGCGAAATATAGTTAGTCTTACTCAACACGACTATTATCGAAGTCACTTGCAAAACTGCACAGATATGGCCTGTATTGAATTGTCTGCATTCCCAAAGGGAATGGGTGGGGAAGGAGTGATGGGGAGAAGTTGGAACTCAAAGTTTTAGAAACAACTGTTGAGTATTATTCTTGCTACTAGGAAATAAGAAATACAAGTAATGGGGAATAGAAAGTTATCTGGCCCTACAGGGCAAAAGGGAAGATGGGGACAATGGAAGGGAGAGATGATAGAAGAGAGGACAGATTGGTGATAGGGGAAATTAGAAGCCTCGGCGTATTTGGGTGGGAGGAGGGGACAAATGTGGAGAAAATTTGGAACCCAAAATTTTGTGGAAATGAATGTAAAAACTTAAATAAACAAATTTATTAAAAAAATTAAAAAATAAAAAAAACAATTATTGACTTAGAAGAAAACCATGTTGAGCAAAATAGTCTGGACAATGTCTTCCAAGAAATCATCAAGAAAAAGTGCCCAGAATTCCTAGATCCAAAGGGCAAAACAGTCATTGATAGAATTCACCATTGAGCTAAAATAAGGGATTCCAAACTCAAAATACCAAGGAATATGCTTGCCAAATTCCAGAACTATCAAATGGAGAAGAAATACTCCAGACATCCAGAGAGAAACCATTCAAATATTATCAAACTACAGTCAGGATCACACAGGACTTTGTAACTTCTATATTAAAAGACTGAAGGAATAGGAATCTGATATTCGGTAAGGCAAAGGAGCTGGGACTACAGCCAACGATCAATTACCTAGCAAAGTTTGGCATAACATTTCAGACAAGGACATGGACATTCAACGAAATAAGAGATTTCCAGACCTTCCTGATAAAAAGGCCAGAACTCACCAGAAAATTCAATCTCCAAATGCAGGTCTCAAGAAAGCACAAAAAGGTAAACAGGGGGAAAGAAAACTTGTTAATCAGTTTGGGCTAACTGTTTACCTCCCTATAAGGGAAGATGGCACTCATTAATCTAGAGAATTGTATATCTAATATGAAATATAAAAGGGATATTCAGAGATAGAGGGAACAGTTAAAAGAAGATTATGTGATGATAAAAATGTGATTTAAGCATGTGACAGAATTGTAAGAGGAGATGTGAAAAAAAGGAAGAAGTAATTGCTAAATTGCATCACAGGAAGAAATACAAAATTATATTACAGGGGAGGGGAAAAGGGGAGGGAGATTAACTTTGTTTTAGAGGTACTGTCATCTTATTTGGTTCAAAGAGGGAACAACAAACTTAATTAAGCATATAAATCTAACTAGCTCTATAGGCGGTCAGAGGGGAAGGGAGAAAGATAGGGGAGGGGAGGCTAAAACGGAGGGAAGTTGTAAGGGTAAAGAGCAGTAAAAGGGAGGGGGACTGAAAGAAGGAAGGGAAGACTGTAGGAGGTGGAGGTAAAAAATTAAAACTCTATTGTGGAAGGGAAGGGAGAAGGGAGAACTAAAAGCTGAAACAGTGGGAAAGAGGATAGAGGGAAAGACATGGATAGTAATCATAACTCTGAATGTGAATGGGATGAATTCTCCCATAAAATGGAGGAGGATATCAAGATGGATTAAAAGTCATCATCCAATAATATGTTTTTTACAAGAAACACATTTGAAATGAGGGGCCACACACAGGATAAAGCTAAAAGATTGGAGCAGAATTTATTGTGCTTCAGCTAATGTAAGAAAAGCCAGGGTAGCAATCTTAATCTCAGACAAAGCAAAAGCAGAAATATATCTAATCAAAAAAGATAATGAAGGAAACTATATCCTGTTAATAGGCTCCATAGAAAGTGAAATATCATCTTTACTAAATATATATGTTCCAAGTGGTATAGCATTCAAATTCTTATGGGAGAATTTATGGGAGTTACAGAAAGAAATAAACAACAAAACTACACTAGTGGGGGACCTCAACCTCCCCCTCTCTGAACTTGATAAATCTAACCTTAAAATAATCAAGAAAGAAGTTACTTTGGGTAAGGTAGATATGATAGATCTCTGGAGAAAACTGAATGAGAGTAGAAAGGAATACACCTTTGGCTAAGCAGTACATGGCACATATACAAAAATTGTCCACGTACTAGGGTATAAAAACTTCACAATCCAGTGCAGAAAGGCAGAGATAGTCAATGCATCCTTATCGGATCATAATGCAATAATATTTATATGTAATGAAAGGTCATGGAAAGATAGACCAAAAATTAATTGGAAACTATATAATCTGATCCTAAAGAAGGAGTGGATTAAACAACAAATCATAGAAACAATCAACCACTTCATTCAAGAGAATGATAATGAAACAACCTACCAAATGTTATGGGATACTGCAAAAGCAGTTCTCAGGGGAAGCTTTATATCTTTTAATGCTTACATAAATAAAATAAAAAGGAGAAAATCAATAAATTGGGCATGCAGCTGAAAAAGCTAGAAAAAAGAACAAATTGAAAATCCTCAAGTAAATAACCCTAAATTAGAAATAGTGAAAACCAAAGAAGAGATTAATAAAATTTAAATTAAGAAAACTATTGAACTAATAGACAAAAGTAAGAGTTTGTTTTATGAAAAAACAAACAATAAAAGTGATAAATATTTGGTGAATTTGATTAAAAAAAGGAAAGAAGAAAACCAAATTATCAATATCAATAATGAAAGAGGTGAACTCACCTCCAATGAAGAGGAAATTAAAACAATAATTAGAAATTACTCTGCCCAAATTTATGCCCATAGCTTCAGCAATCTAAATGAGATGGGTAATTATTTTTAAAAAATATAAATTGCCCAGATTAACAAAAGAGTAAGTTGAATACTTAAATAACCCCATCTCAGAAAAAGAAATTGAACAAGCCATCAATGTACTCCCTAGGAAAAGATCTCCAGGGCCGTATGGATTTACAAGTGAATTCTATCAAATAGCACCCTGAGGATTCCTTTATCTGACAATGTCTTCCACGTATTTTCTCCCATTATTAGAATGCAAGCTCCTTGTGAATTAAGGCTTCTTCTTCTTCTTCTTCTTCTTTTCTTCTTCTATATTCCTCATATTTTGTACACATTTTGCATAGTACTAGAATTTAGTGCTTTTTGTTTTTCATTCTTGTATCCATTAGGGTACAGAGAAGTTATTGATCTATGATAACACAGCTAACATGCCACAGACAGAATTTGAGCCCTAGTAATATTGACTCCAAGGTCAATTGTGTAGTATGTTGAATTGTTTTTCTTGTCTGGAGAAAATATTTAGTTGTCTAAATATTAGTAAGTTATCTCATCTCTCTGACCTTCTATAGTCCTGACTTTAGTAAAACACTATGATGATACAATAGGCACAAGGTAGTTTCTATCAAATATCTGCCAGGGCAGCTGGCAGCATTGTAAGCAGAGTGTTGGGTCTGGAACCAGAAAAACTAGATTCAATTCTTTCCTAGCTGTGTGATCCTGGGCAAGTCACATTTTTTCCCCAAACCTATAAAGTGGGGTAATAATACCATCTATCACTCAGAATTGTTGTCAGGATAAAATGAGATATATTTGTAAAGAGAGTCACAAGCCTTAACATGCTATAAAAAGCTAGTTAGTATTCTTATTCTTTTTAGTAGTGATATAAGTATATATGGAACTGAAAAATGCATTTCAAATGCAAAAACCATTGGAATCATATTTTTTGGTAAATATACAAAAAGTTGTACTCATTCTGACTTGGCTAAGACTGTGCCTTCATGTGAACCTCAAATCATCCCTTGTACAGACAATTCAATTATTTTTGTTGCTATTTTAAAAGGCAGAAATGGTTCAATCAATATATACTGGTATCTGAATCAACTATGTGGGGAACTAAACACTGAATTCAATGATTTTTGATCTGGTGGTTGTCCATCATATAGACACAGTGTAATAGCTTTAACCTTGAGAAACAGGTCAGGAACACATAGACCCAATCTCTTTAAGAGCAATTTTTGAGGGTAATATGTCAAAAGCAGAGCTACAGACATAACTCCCATCAATATGGAGCCTATTCAGCAACTGCCAATAGTTTATCTCCAAGTACAGCTACTTGCTCTCACCATCACAGGGTTATAATAAATTTAATAACTGACTAGACTAATCTGAACTGAATCTGGGCCAACCTAATCATCCAGATAGGCCTCAAAAATGCAGGTGAACTCAGATGTCTCATTCATGTGCAAGTCATGCAGGGTAGTGATTTTATTAGTAACAGATGGAACATTAAACTACATGAGCCAAAGGTTAAGGAAACCACACTGAATTTCCATAGATTCCAGGAAATAAAAATAAAGGAGGAAAAAGAATTCAAGTCAGATTAGAAAAGTTGCATATTATGAGATGTCAGACTTTTTCCAAGAAATGTAGCTGAGAATAGTACTCTGATAATGCTTATCATACAAGACTGTTTCTCCAAATTAGAGTGAATTTAGTCGTGGTTGTTAAAAAGGAAGCTATGGTAAGCTAGGTTATGTGTACTTAGCCTTTAAGCTACACTGAACCACCAAATTCCTTCAGCTCCTTTCAGAAATACATTTGCAATATCAAATGCTGTCTGACATGTAGCAGTTTTGGGGGTAAAACTCCTTATAACTGCATCAGTCCTAATGACCTTAATAAATAAAACCAAAGTGGCCAGTAACATAACACAGTTTTAATATATCTAGTTGTCAACTATATTTTCCTTGCTTTAAATAATATTTTAATTTTCTCCCATTATTATAAATAATTTTTACAAGATTGTGAGCTCCAAATTTGCCCCTCCCTCTCTCCTCTTCTGAAAAGGGTAGTCAGTTTGATAAGGTTTATACATATGCTATAATGCAAAACATATTTCCATTTTCATCACAGTTGTGGAAGAAGAAATAGATCAAAGGTTAAAAATGAGAAAGAAAAAAGTAAGTGAAAAAAATGCTTCAAACTGCATTCAGAGTAAAACAGCTATTGGATAGGGATAGCATTTTCCTTTGTGAGTTACTTCTGATTTTCTTGGATCATTGTGTTGCTGAGAAAAGCTGAGTGATTCATAGTTGATCATCACATGTGTTGCTGATATATATGTCTAATGTTTTTTTTTCTTTTTTCTGCTTCTGCTCATTTCACTTTGCATCAGTTTGTGCAAGTCTTTCCAGGTTTTGCTTTATTCTCTGTGTGTCTTTGCTTCAAGTGTATTTCTTGTAGGCAACATATTGTAGGATACTGGTTTTTGATCCACTCTGCTATCCACTTTCATTTTATGGAACACTTCATCATATTCACATTCATCATTAAGATTACTGCGTATTTTTCTCCTTCCTATTCTTTGTCCTGGTTGAACTCTTTCTTATTTGCCCCTTTCTCACATTACCAATGTTTTGCTTCTGTCTAACAGCTCCCCTGATCTGCCCTCCCTTCTATCAGCTCCCCACTTCATTAAATCTCCTCCTCACCTACATTCCTGTCAAGTAAGATAGTTATATATTTATTTTATTGTGTATATTATTCCCTCTTTCAGCCAATTCTGATGAGAGTAAAGTTCAAGTAATTCCTATCACCCCCTCCCATCTTCACCTTCATTGTAATAGGGCTTTCTCACAGCTTCATTATGAAATAATTTACCTCATTCCACCTCTTCCTTCTTTCTGCACCCATTTTACTCCTCTATCTCATTCCTTTTTTGGTCATTCCCTCAAACACATCTTATACATATACCCTCTGTTTGTGTTTACTCCTTCTATCTGCATTGTTATTGCCAGTCACCAATGGAGTGAAACATAGCTATGTGCTTGCTGCAATGTTTTTTAGCATGATGCTTTCAGCAATGCTGTCAAATGATTTCAACGAAGATGAAGCATCAAGATCAGCAGCTACACTGATGGTAAATTCTTCAACTTGAAAAGGCTACAAGCCAAGAACAAAGTGGAGGGTGTGTTGGTGCATGATTTTCCATTTGCAAATAATTGTGCAATCAATTTAGCCTCTGAAAGTGAGATGCAACAAAGTATCAATCAATTCTGTGATGTTTTTGCTAATTTTGGCTTGACAATTAACACCAAGAAAACACAAATGCCCTGTCGGTCACCACCACACAATCCATAAATGGAACCATTGGTTACAGCATATGGAGCAGTATTGAATGCTGTGGACAACTTCACTTATCTTTGCAATATATTTTCCAAGGTTGTACACATTGATAATGAAGTTGATACCTGCACTGCCAGAGGTAGGTCAGTGTTTGGGAGTCTCCAAAAGAAAGTAGGAGAGAAGAGGTATTAGACTGACTACCAAACTGAGTCTACAGAGCTTGTTGTATGTCTGTGAAACCTGGACATTATGCCAGTGCCATGCCAGGAAACTGAATCACTTCCATTTGAATTGATTAGGAATATTCTGAAGACACCTGGCAGGATAAGATACTAGACACTGAGGTCTTTTCTTCAACTAAACTGCCAAACATTCAAACACTCCTTCAGAAACCATGACTCAAATGGGCTGGTCATATTTTTAAAATTCAAAACATAGCCTTACCAAAGAGTTTATTTTATGAAGAACTCACACAGAACAAACGTTCACATGGTGGTCAGAAGAAGGGATGCAAAGACACTCTCAAGGTCTCTCTTAAGAACTTTGGAATTGATTTTGTGATATGAGAGACACTGGCTCAGGGCTGCTCAGCATGGAATGCCCACATTAGAGAAGGTGCTGTGCTCTAATGAGCAAAGCAGAATTGAAACAACTCAAAAGAAACACAAGATAGGCAAATTTAGAATGATCACCACAAATATTCACAGGGACTAGTCATGTATGACCTGTGGTAGAACACTCTGAGCTTGTACTGGTCTGATTAGCCATAGTCAGACACACTAAAACTTCACTCTAGTATAGTAATGTCATTTTGGTCCTTGAGAAAGAAGTACATTAACCAACCAACCATTAGTGCTAAAATTTTTAAGAGTTACAAGTATCATTATCCTGTGTAGGGACATAAACATTTTAGCTCTATTGAATTCTTTCTCTCTTGTTCCCCCATTTTGCCCGTGTAAGCTTCTCTTGGGCTTTGAAACTGGAGGTCATATTTTTGGTTTGGGTCGAATCTTCTCCTTGTGAACATATGAAATCTTTCTGTTTCATTGAATGGCAATTTTTTCCCTTAATGGATTGCACTTAATTTTGCCTGAGAAGTGATCGTTGGTTGTAGTCTAGCTTCTTTGACCTTGGAGTATTGTGTTCCATGAACTCCAGTCCTTAAATATTACAGGTGAAAAGTCCTATGGGATCCTGATTTTAATTCCCCAATATTTGCATTGCTTCTTTCAGGTCACTAGCAGTAATTTTTTCCTTGACCTGATAGGTCTAAAATTTGGTTGTAACATTCCCAGGAATTTTTTTACATTGGCATCTATTTACTGAGGTGACTATGGAATCCTTCTAATGCCTATTTTGTCCTCTGATTCCAGGACATTAGGACAGTTTTCTGTTATAGTTTCATGAAAGATGATGCCCAGTTCTTCTTTTGTATCATGGACTTCAGGTAATAAAATGATTCTGATGTTATCTCTCGGATCAATTTTTCAAGTCAGTTGTTTTTCCCATGAGGTATTTTATATTTTTTTGTTCTTTTGAATTTGTTTCATTGATTCATGATGTCATTAGTTTCCACCTGCCTAATGCTAAGTTTTAAGATCTTTCTTTTCAATTAGCTTTTGTACTTTGTTTCCCATTTGTTCAATTGTACTCTTTAAAGAGGTGATTTCTTCCGTGAATATTTGTATTCCCTTTTCCTTTTAGCCAGTTTGATTATTCTTTATTTATTTTTAGTTTTCAACATTCATTTTTACAGGGTTTTGATTTCCAAATTTTCTCCCCATGTGTCCCCTTTCCCCACCCCAAGACACTGTGCATTCTTATTACCCCTTCCCCCAATATGTCCTCCCTTCTATCAAGCCCCTCCCTTCCCTTATCCCTATCTTCTCTCTTTCCTTGTAGGATGAAATAGATCCCTATACCCCATTATATGCATTTCTTATTTCCCATTTACATGCCAAAACAATTCTCAACATTCATTCCTAACACTTTGAGTTCTAACTTCTCTCCCTTCTTCCCTCCCCATCCATCCCCACTGAGAAGGTAACCCAAAGAATATAGGCTACATGTCTAGTTATGCAAAAGACTTCCATAATAGTCATGTTGTGAAAGACTAACTATATTTCCCTTTGTTCTATCCTGCCTCTCATTTATTCTATTCTCTCTTTTGACTTTGTCTCTCCCCAAAAGAATTTACTTCTAATTACTCCCTACCCCCATTTGCTTTCCCTTCTATCATCCCCCATTCCACTTATTCCCTTGTCCTCTACTTTCCTGTAGTGCAAGATAGATTTTCAAGCCAAATGAAGCGTGCATGTTATTCCTTTCTTAAAACAAATGTGATGAGAGTAAGCTTCATGTTTTCTTCTCACCTCCCCCCTTTTCCCCTCCATTGCAAAAGTTTTTTCTTGACTCTTTTATGAGAGATAATTTGCCCCATTCCATTTCTCCCTTCCTCCTCTCAATATATTCCTCCCTCACCCCTTAATTTTATTTTTTAGATATCATTCCTTCCTGTTCAACACACCTTGTGCTTTCTCTCTCTCTCTCTCTCTCGATATATCTATCTAGATTGATAGATAGAGATACATATCTATATATAGATATATCTATCTATCTCTCTATATATCTACATATCTATATCTATCTATCTATCTATCTATCTATCTATCTATCTATCTATCTATATGTATGTATTGTGTGTGTGTGTACATTTGTTTAAACCCCTCCAACTACCCAATTACTCAGAAAAGTTTCAAGATTTACAAATGTCATCTTTCCATGTAGGAATGTAAATAGTTCAAAATTAGTAAGAGTCTTATGATTTCTCTTTCCTGTTTACCCTTTCATGCTTCTCTTGATTCTTGTGTTTGAAAGTCAAATTTTCTATTCAGTTCTGGTCTTTTCATCAGGAATACTTGAAAGTCTTTTATTTCATTGAAATTCAAATTTTCCCTTGAATTATTATACTAAGTTTTGATGGGTATGTGATTCTTCGTTTTAACCCTAGTTCCTTTGACTTCTGGAATATCACATTCCAAGTCCTTCAATCCTTTAATGTAGAAGCTGCTAGATCCTATGTTATCCTGATTGGATTTCCACAGTACTCGAATTGTTTCTTTCTGACTGCTTGCAATATTTTCTTGATGTGGGAACTCTGAAATTTGGCTACATTTTTTCTAGGAGTTTTTATATTTGGGTCCCTTTCAGGAGGTAATCAGTGGATTCTTTCAAAATTTATTTTCCCAGCTAGTGCTAACATATCAGGGAAATTTTCCCTGATAATTTCAAGAAAGATAATGACTCGACTCTTTTTTTGATCATGGCTTTCAGGTAGCCCCATAATTTTTAAATTGTCTCTCCTGCATCTATTTTAGAGGTCAGTTGTTTTTCCAATGAAATATCTCACATTGTCTCCTATTTTTTCTTTCTTTTGATTTTGTTTTGTAATTTCTTTGTTTCTCATAAAGTCATCAGCTTCCATCTTCTCCAATATAATTTTTAAAGAACTGGTTTCTTCAATGAGCTTTGGAACCTCTTTTTTCATTTAATTAATTTTGCTTTTTAAGGCATTCTTGTCCTCATTGGCTTTTTAGGCCTCTTTTGCCATTTAAGTTATTTTTAAAGGTGTTACTTTCTTCACCATTTGGGTCTCCTTTAGCAAGCTGTTGACTCATTTTTCATGATTTGCTTGCATCACTCTCATTTCTTTTAATAATTTTTCCTCCACCTCTCTTACTTGATTTTCAAAATCTTTTTTGAGCTCTTCCATGGTCTGAGACCATTGCATATTTATTTTTGGGGTTTTGGATGCAGACACCTCGACTTTTATTTCTTCCTCTGATGACATGTATTGTTCTTCCTCATCTGACAGGATGGAAGAAAATGCTGTTCATCAAAAAAGTACCCTTCTATAGTATTATTTCCCCCCCTCTCTTTTTTTGGCATTTTGCCAGCCAGTCACTTGACTTTTGAGTCCTTTGTCAAGAGGAGAGTATACTCTGGGGACCTGTAAGTTCTCAGTTCCTCCAAGTTGGCACAATCAAAGGAGAGGAATTTACTACTCTCCTGGCCTGTGCTCTGGTCTGGGAACTACCACATGCTTTTCTGCTCAGGATCTTCTCCAAAATCTCCACCAATTCCATCATGCCAGCACTCCTCATCACACCAGGGCAGCTACTTAGGGCTACAATCCAGATCAGTGGCTTGATATCTCCAAAGTCTTAAGCTGAGGTCTCTAAAAGTGGACACTGCTGCTGTTGCCACCTGGGGCCAGGCTTAGAGGAGGACCCTGCGCCTTTCTCCCCCAAGTGAAAGAACTTTCTCACTGACTTTTGAACCTGGCTTTGGCATTTGTGGGTTGAGGGACCTGGGAACCTCAGCTGCTGCCTGGGATTCTGCTTGTTCTAGTCCTGTCCCTGCAGTGCTGCAACCATTTCTGGGGTGTGCGCCACTCAGAGCCCATGGGATAGACCTTTCCTCTTGGCTGTTCAGGCTGCCTTGGGCTGGAAATCTCTTTTCCTCTATTGTTTGGTGGCTTCTGTTGCTCTAGAGTTTGTTTCCAGGTATTTTATGGGCTGTTTTGGGAGAGCTCCTATGTGTTGTCCTTCTACTCCGCCATCTTGGGTTCCCCCCAGTTTGACTTTTTAAGCCATTTTCCAAGCTATTGAGTCTTTTTCATATTTCTCTTGCATCACTCTCATTTCTTTCCCCCATTTTGCTTCTATCTCTCTTGTATGATTTTATAAGCTTATGTGATTTTTAAGATCCTTTTTAAAACTCTTCCTTGAATTTTTTGTGGATTTGAGGTGACTTCCCTTTTCTCTTTTGGGTTTTGCTCATTGTTGTTTTGACATTGTTGTCTTTTTCTGAGTCTTTATCTTGGTCTTCCTGCCAAATTAGTAACTTTCTATGGTAAGATCTTTTTTTTGTTTTTGTTTCTACTTATCTCCCTGTTTTCTGGCCTTTTTCCTCTCTTTTAAATTTGAGTTCTGTTCCCAAAGTGTCGTGAGCACTGTCTCTGGTTTCTTGGATTAGTAGCTGCAAGTCCTGGCTGTTTACTTGGTGTTGTATTGATGTTGCCCTGATTCTCAAGGAAGACCCTCTAGTCTGGTACTGAACTACTGGATAGGGTGGGGACTGACTGTTGCTGCTGGGGGCCATATGGATTCTGGCTGATTGCCTTGTGCCGAGCTGGGGTCCTAGTGATGGTGTCTGATGTGTGCTGAGCCCCTGTGTGGGTTTTCTGCATTTCCCTGGGGCAGTACTGAATCATGTAGATGTCTGGTCCAAGGAGGGTGCTTATTTTCCTTGGGCTTCACCAAAGCACCTGGTGGAACTCAGTGTCAGTTCCCCTGGCCATTATGCTAAGGTATAAAAGGGTCCTGGGTTTGGTGTTTACATGCTCCCCTGCACTGGGACTCAGGATCTCCTGCTGGTTTGCTGAGATGAGGCTTGCTGCTGACTTGCTGGGATGGTTCCTATCTTGGACTATGCTTCCCTTTTAACCTGCTTCCCTTTTACCAAGTGATAGGGACCTTTCTTCCCAGTCCTCCAAGTCTCCTAAGCTAAAAATCTGCTCTACTATATGTTTTTGCTGACTGTTTGCCAGCTGTTTTGCTGTTCCAAGATTTGTTCTGGAGTGCTATTTTATGATTGTTGGAAATGAATAGGATATAGCTACAGTTGTTTACTGCTACTATTCCATATTGGCTCCTGGAACAAGTTAATGATTAAGCAAAAGGTATCAAAACTGCTATTTTCCCTTAATCTGAGATGTCATCAGTACAGGGAACTCTAGGTGAGGAAATCCCTTCCGCCTCTACTTATGCATATCAGAGTCTTAGTAGATTGTCTGTGGCACTTACAAGTTAAAGAACTTCCCCAGGGTCACATGACTACTGTGAATATGTAAGAGGTAGGGCTTAAATTTAAGCTGAATCAAAGGCTGCTTGTTGACCCACTGAAAAATGCTATCTATAGTACAATTAGATTATTTCAGTTTCAATTGTTTGAAAACCAGTAAGTAATGTGGTAAAAATCTCTGCTGATTCTTTTTCACAAATTATCATAAATGACTACAATTTTATGCATGTTCTTTTTTGTTTTGTGAACCCCAAAGCTGATTTACATAAAAAGGCAATATAAAGTAATGTGAAAAGTTCTGGATTTGAATTCAGATAACCCTGATAATAATTATTTTTTTAATTTACTAACCCCTTACTACATTATTGTTTATAACTTTTGGCAAGTCACAACCTCCCTGAGCCTGTTTCTGTTAAATTAAGGAGAGGAATACATAATTGCTATTGGTATCTTTCAGCTGTAACTCTGGTCATTCTATCTTCCTATCATCCTATCTTCCATTGAGTCTTTCCATTGACCTTCTTTGTTGAGAACATTTTTGCTGTTGGCAGAGAAATACTGTATCTTTCCCCATGTCTTTGTAGTAAGATGAGACCTTGAATTTACATTACAATTTAAATTATATTAAATTATGAATTTACATTACATTATGAATTTACATTACATTACATGATGATGGTTATTCATTAGTTTTACTATAATATCAAAATCTTTTAAATGATCTTAGCTCATTTTTTTATGAATGAATTACGTCTTTGATAATTCTTGAGATACATAAAGAAATACTCAAAATTAATCAATATCCACTCTTACTCCATCAATGTGTTTTCATATGGAAGTACATCTTCGAGACACATGTTTTTCCCCATTTTATTATTGTGCATGTTTTTTCTGTGGCCATGGCAATTTCCAAACACCTTCTTCCATGCTTGTCAGTCATTGTTGTTGCCACTATTGTTGTTGCTGTTGTTCTCCTGTATGGAGACCTCTTTTGAGACTTTGTTGGTGCAGGGGAGAACTAAAGATTCAAATTACTGACATTACTTTCTTTTTGTTTTCTTTTTTAGTTTATTTTTTTATTTTTATTTTATTTATTTATAAATGTTCTACAATCACTTCCTTAAAATTAAGATTTTAT
>CM053769.1:633704506-633758870 GCA_028658325.1 Potorous gilbertii
GTGAAGTTAACACTCGGGGAGGGACAGGACCAAAAGAGAGAATGGAAACAATGAGGGGGCAGGATAAGATGGAGGGAAAAATATAGTTAGTCTTACACAACACAACTACTATGGAAGTCATTTGCAAAACTACCCAGATATGGCCTATATTGAATTGCTTGCCTTCCCAAAGGGAATGGGTGGGGAGGAAGAGATGGGGAGAAGTTGGAACTCAAAGTTTTGGAGCAACTGCCAAGTGCGGTGCTTGCTACTAGATAATAAGAAATACAGGCAATGAGGAATAGAAATTTATCTGGCCCTACAGGGCAAAAGAAAAAATGGGGACAAGAGAAGGGAGAGATGATAGAAGAGAGGGCAGATCGGTGATAGAGGAAATTAGAATGCTTGGTGTATTGGGGTGGGGGGAGCGGACAAATGGGGAGAAAATTTTGGAACCCAAAATTTTGTGAAAATGAATGTAAAAAGTTTAATAAATAAATTTATAAAAAAAAAGAATGAAGGACAAACACACAACAACCTTTTTATAATGCCAGAGTTAATTTTCCTGCCTACAGATTTGTTTTACGTATAAAAAAAGTTAATTTTCAAAAAAATATTCATATAGTATAGTACTAATTTTATTGTCTTCTGACCTACCCTATTTTCCCTTACCTTCCTCTCTACAATTGACTTTTTCCCTTCTCAAAAGTGTTTATTTCTAGTGCCTCCCTTCTTCCATTTTCCCTCCCTTCTAACATTCCCCTCGCTCCACTTATCACCTCCTCTCCTACTTTCCTGTGGTGTGATATAAGCTTTCATATAAAATTTATTGAGCATGTTATTCCCTTCTTCAGCCACACATAGGGAGAGTCACTTTATTTTCCCTCTCTCCACTTCTCCCTTATCTCTTCCATTGAATAAAATTTTTCTTATCTCTTTTATGAGTTATAGCCTGCCCCTTTCCATTACTACCTTTCTCTTTCAGGAGTTTTCCTCCTTCACCCCTTAATTTTTATTTTATTTTTTTGCTTGTGGATATCATTTGTTCTGATATAACACACCCTGTACTCTCTATCTATCTATATGTATGTGTGTGTGTATGTACAATCTCTCCAACTACCCAAATCCTGAGAAAAGATTCAAGTTAAAAATATTTTCTTTCCGTGTAGTAATGTAAACAGCTCAGCTTTAGAGTCTTTTATGATTTTTCTTTTCTGTTTACCTTTTCATGCTTCTCTTGGTTCTTGTCTTGGGAAGTCAAATTTTTAAATACAGTTCTGAACTTTTCCTAAACATGAATTCTTGAAAGTCATCTATATCACTGAATGATCATTTTTCCTCTTGAATTATTATATTTGTATTTGCTGGTAGGTGATTCTTGGTTTCAATTCCAGTTCCTTTGACTTCTGAAATATCCCACTCCAAGTCATTTGATCCCTTAATGTTGAAACTGCCAGATCCTGTGTTATCCTGATTATATTTCCACAGTACTGAAATTGTTTCTTTCTAACTGCTTGCAGTATTTTCTCCTTGATCTGGGAGCTCCATAATTTGGTCACAATATTCCTAGGAGTATCTCTGTTTTGAGTTTCTTTCAGGAGGTGAGCAATTAATTCTTTCAATATCCATTTTGCCCTCGTATCTACAACATCAGGGAAGTTTTCCTTGATAATTTCATGGAAGATAATGTCTAGGCTCTTTTTTTGATCATGACTTTCAGGTAGTCCTATAATTTTTAAATTATTTCTCCTGTGTCCGTTTTCCAGATCATTTGTTGTTCCAATGAGTTCTTTCACCTTATCTTCTGTTTTTTCAAATTTTTGGTTTTGTTTACTAACTTCTTGGTTTAACTTATGATGCTGCACTCAATTCTCTTTTTCAAAGAATTGTTTTGTTCGGTGAATTTTTGAGCCTTCTCCTCCATTTGGCTAATTCTGCTTTTTAAAACCTCCTTCTCCTCATTGGCTTTTTGGACCTCTTTTTCCAATTGAGTTAGTCTCTTTTTAAAGCTATTATTTTCCTAAGCATTTTTTTGGTTCTCCTTTTGTAAGCTGCTAACTTGTCTTTTAAGGTCCTCTATTGCCTGAGCACAATTTAAGTTCTCTTTGGAGGCAAGGTCCTTAACTTCCTCTGACAGTATGCCTTTCTTTGTCTCATCTGAAAGTATGGGAGGAGACACCTGTTCCCCAAGAAAGTAACATTCTATGGTCTTATTTTTTTCCTCTTTTTGGGGCATTTTCCCAGCCAGTTACTCCACAGCCACCTTGCCTCCAGTTATGCCAAGCCAGCACTTGGGGGCTGAGATTCAAATGAGTCAATCCCAAGTCTCAGGACTTTTAGTTGGGGAGGGGCTGCTATTTAGTGTGAGATTAAGTTCAGCTGCCCAGGTCGGGGCAAGGCTGCCACAGGAGCTCAGTTCCCTCAGGGTGTTTACTAGGAGACCTTCAACAGTGGATGCAGTCTACTGTCTGCTTTGGGAGCCCCTGTCTGCTGCTGCCTCTACTGCTGCCTCCTGTGAGGATCTGAGTTATGGGGACACACTGCTCCCTATTCAGCCAGCCAAAAAAACCCTCTCACTGACCTTTGGTGCCTGTTAGTTGAAGGATCTGCGCTGCTCCTGGAGCCTGCTTAGGTGTGCTCCCTTCAGTGCTGCATGGCCAAGAGAGGGCTGGGCTCTGCTCCATGTCCAGTGAGTGACAGATCTTTCCCGTCAATTTTTCAGGTCTCTCTGAAACAGAAATCTCCTCCATTCCGTTGTTCTGTGGCTTCTGTACTCTAGAATTTGTTGAGAGTTCTTCTTTACAGATATTTTATGGGTTGTGGGATAAGAGCTAAGTGTATGTGCTTCTTTCTACTCTGCCATCTTGGCTCCTCCCTCTCTTCACTTTTTAAGGCGGTATTTTTAAGCATAGTTTATCCAGATGAAAAACTACAATGATTTTTAATTGCGATCAGAAATTGCAATAGGACATGATTTGGTTGTTTAGCTTCACAGTGTATATAACTGCTTGGAAATTATCCTTTCTAGCTTGATGCTGTCTGGGGGCATTACTAAGCTATTTCAGAATATATTTATTTAAACAATTTTAAAAACTCCCCAAAAGACTAGAGAAAGGATTTCTGTGAATCTGGGACATTGACTCTGAAAATGAGCAAATGTATTATATCTTGGTAAGTGAGGGTGAAAAAATTTCCTTCCCCCAGTCTAGTGCCTCTAGCAAGAATGAAGAAGGGAGAGGGGAGAGAAAATGATGAGTATGGAGTCTTTGAGCAAAATCTTTGGCAAAAGGAAGCCTCCTTTATCATCCATCCATTCAATTTGACTCTTCCCAGGGACACCTCCTGGCTTCACCTGCATTGTTATGCCCATTTTTTGGAGCTGAGGTGAAGGTAAGAAAAAAATAAATAATTTGCCTAAAGTCATATATTGAGGTTTCTCTCCCCATTTTATGGCTGGCATTCTTTTTGTTGTATTTATACACAGCAAAATGATGTAGTGTATAGAATTCTGCACCTGGAGACAAAAAAGACTTGAGTTCAAATGGAGCTTCACACAGAATGATTTGGGACAAATCACTTAATCTCTGTTTGCCTAAGTTTTCTCATTTGTAAAATAGGGATAATAAGAGCATTTACTTCCCAGGGATATTATGAAGATAAAATTATATAATATTTATAAAGTATTTTCCAAATCTTAACATGTTATATGTTAGCTATTTATTATTATTCATTATTTTATATATTTATTTTTGTACCACAGTGCCACCATGTCATTGACACTGAATATGCTCTCATATGAATAATCTGATTGCATATAACATGAATCAATGTGATAAATCCCAGATTTTTTCTGATTTACTTTTAGTGGTCAGATTCATTCAAGATGTTAAAGAAACTAGTATATCTTTAGTTATGTAATTGTAGCTATTGTAATGTACCCAAACAATCCAGGTAGCAGGAGTTTCTCAATATATTAATGCCCTTTCTAGCCCTAATTCTAAGTGGTTCCTTTGATTTTTGTGACATGCATGAATATAGCCTTATTATGTCTTGAAGTCATTAAATATGGGAAATCTAGTTCAGTCAGGAATACCACTGAAGGGGCTTACTTGAAAGTCTTTAGGAGATTAGCATTCCAGAGTTTATCTATAATGGTCTCAGATTAATAGGCTTGCTAGATCTTGAATATGACTGATTCAGTCTTCAGAATCCCTTGGCAACATCTGCTTCATAATAGAGAGGTAAATAGGGTCAAACTTCAATGAAACCCATCCTGTATGTAGTTACACAGTTCATTTTCCTAATGTATCATTCTGACTACTTCACTCTCTTGCTCTAAAGTCTTACCTGTCCAAATAGACAGATGTATGAACAGAAAAGAATGCAAAAGGGAATAATTAATAAGCTTTTATAGAAAGTCCATGCACATAAATTCATTTAAATATAAATATATGCAAATATTTCCAGATTTAAAAAAAAGAACAAAATCCTTCCATGTCTCAATATTACCTCCAAGATAAAATGTAAAGTCCTTTGTCTGGCTTTGTAGAGGTCTGCCACAGACTGGTACTTACCATATCTTTCAAAGCTCACTTTACTCTTCTTTTTGTATTTTCCATTTTAGCCCATGTAGACCTTGAGCTGCTATCTTGATTGAGCAATATTCTCTTGAATCATAGATCTGGACAGGTTTTGCTCTTCCTTCTTCAATACCAAAAGAAAGAAAGACCTTTTTACTCAATTCTTTCCTAACATTCTTAGCCAAAATTATTTCTCAAGTTTTCTATTAAGGCATTTAGGCAGTGCCTGAATTCCTCTTCTGTTCTCTTTATTATGTTAGTTGGTGTCTCACCTATTAGCATTTATCACTCCCACCCCCAATTAAGCTGTGAGTTCCTTGATCACAGTGAACTTCTTATTTTCCCATCTTTGCATTACCAACACCTAGAAAATATATTTTACTCAAGAGATGATCAATAGACACTTATTTTATAATTTAATTTAAAACAGAAATCTTTAAAAAACAGGATTTTCATTCCTTATGATCTTACTGAACACATTAAAAAAAAGTTAATGCAAAAAATACCACACTAGAGAAGGGAGGAAAGAGACTAAGGCTCTAAAGGTTCTAGTTTTGTCTTAGCTACTAAATGGTTAAATCACAAAATCAAATAGAGCTTTCAATTTATTTTATTTTACTTTTGGCAATGGATTTTACTTTGACTTGTCTTTGCATCACCTGTACTTAACATAATGTTTTGCACATTGTAGGCCCAAGAATAGTTATCAGAGTAGATAGGTTTGAATGTTTCTTTAGGGTGCTGAAATTTAGAGACGTTGTTACTCTCACATTATTTCTTCCATTTCCATCTCACAGTACTTAACTGAAATGTTCTATGGCCCCAAATGTTGAGTGTTTAAAAAAGTAACTCTACACAATTTACTACCACAGGAGGAAAAAGAAAAAAATAAAGAACTGACTTTCTCCTACATCCTTTAAGAACTGCAAAATGATTTATGTACACCATCTCATTTAATTAATGAGATTCATTCATGGTAAAATTAAAATGAATTCCATTAATCAGAATATTTCTTGGAAATATGGGCTCCTCAAGTCATCTCCTCACCCCAGTGGACCTATCCTGCAAATTCCCATGCATGGACGTTTCCCTATATCTTTCTCCATCTCTCCTCCTCATCATACTCCCAACTTTCAAAATATATTGTTACAGCTCTGGCAGTGCTTTAGAAATACTTGCTAAATGAATGAGTTATCTCCTTAGGAAACTTAGTTTCCTCATCTATAAAGTTAATGGTTGGATTAGATGATCCCTTAGCTTCCTTTCTGTTCTAATATTCCATGCTTATGTGAATTTGGAAACCAATTTCAAAGAATCATAAAGCAAAATGTGAGTTGTAACATCCTATGAGCACCGATGCCACTGTGGGTTTCATCTAGAGACAGATCAGTTGTCCGACCAATAACCAAAGTGATAAAGATGTTATAATTCCCCTACAGACACATTTTCAATATAGGAGAAGGCTGATTGAATTATCTGTCTCAAAGGCGTTTTCTATCAATAAATTACATAATCCGGTAAAGTTCATAAGTAGATAATACAAATTTAGTTGGAAATATAATCACTATGCTTCAAGTTATGACTTTTTGTAAGTGATACAAATGGTTTTGATTGAAATAGGTTTCTCTTATTACAGCATATAAGAGACTTATTTAGTTAGAAAGGATGTCAAAAAAATCAGTCTATCCCCACACTTTGATTATCAGTTCAAAAGCGACATTTTGTCTGATACTGAACCCTGAACATCAAGTTGGTAGTACCCTCCTTTTTAAAAAAATAATTGTACACACTTTTATGTATACATATTCCTGAGGGAAAATGATTACCTTGTATTTTTCCTTATTTCCTTAGCATCTACCATAATTAGAAAGGGAAAAGGTCTTAGGATAGAGCCTGGAAAGATTCCCATGCTCAGTGACTTGATGAAATGTGGCAGATTCATGTAATAACATATAATTGAATGTTTCACGATTTGGCTTTCGTACAATTGATATATTTTTACTAGTTTGTGTAAATTATCAGTTGGTAAATGTGAAAGTATTTATTTAATTGTGACTTTTACTGTAATTACACGAGGGCTTGCAGCTTTATTGAGCTGTTGTAGGTTATGTTTACAAAGGACAAAGTGAAGTAGTGATTAGTATTCAAAAGCTTAACTAATGTCAGGGATCCAATAATAACACTCCAGACCTCGAAATTTACTTTTGAGTTAAGGAAATCTGGCTCAGTGAAATAAAAAGCTGAAGTGTTCTATATCTGCTATACTTTAAATAGTATAGGCAAAGCCCTAATGTTGCTGTGGACTGAAGATTACCTACAAAGTACTCAGAACTTCCCCAGTGAAAGAAATGAAACAAAACGAACACACACAATGTACCTCATGAAATTAACCATAAATTAGCCAGATTTCTTTTGCATGCTGTATCCTATTTCCTATTTTCAGCATGCAATGAGTCCTTTAAAAGCTAATACAGTGCCCTTTACTAAGTAAGCAATTTGAAGTGTTGGTTCAACTGAATTACATGGATATTGTAGAATAAAGTAAAATAGGCTTTGTCCTAATTATCTTTATCTTATCTTTATAAACCTACAAAATATACCCAATACTTTTTTGCAGGTATTATAGTAAAGCATTTTCAAAGTAATTGTCCAGTATTTAACATTTGACGTACATGCTCCAGTGCCAAATAGAAATTGTAAAGAGCTCAGTGGCCAGATCAAGGGGAACATGCTTAGTAGAAGCACTGCCAAAGGAACAGTAAAGACCATCACAAATTCAATGAAGCCAAATAACTATTGTAATTGAAAAGGTAAAAAAAAATAATAGCAATGAGGAATGTTTTGGGTGTCAAAAAACTGTTAATAGAAAATTGCGTAACAACTTCAGCACAGGACTTTAATGCAGCAGGAATCAGTAAAAGATGCTGACTACTACAAGGGCAGAGTGTAAAGACTATTTACTAGAAAGAAGTATAACTTGAGAGGTGTTCTAAGTAATTCAATCACCAGCTATCCACATGAAACATGATTGGCTGTGCATTGGAGACTGAGATGAGCCAAATTGTTTTCCTGAAATGTACTTGCCTTGCAACATTCAGAATTATTCTTTCCAAATAAAGAATATTTTTGACATGATTGGGGATATTAGAATGTTTTTCCTGATATTAATGCTGAATTAAACAGAAACAGGCAACAAATGATTCTTTTCAAAATGAGAAATTTATGAAAATCATTTCTTTAACTGAATTATTGCAGAGGGCTTGTGGAGGAATGAATGTTTTGAGCTACAGTCCTTTTATACACTGCCAAATTCTGATGATGAAACATTATTCTGCTAAGCAAAAAAATGTAATCAGCTTTTCTATCTTTTTTCTTAATAACAATAAGACAAAATAGTTTAATTTTCAAAAAGAAAAAGAGACTTTCTTGACTACAAGAACTTTTAGATATGGAAACTGGTTACCTAGAAATTAGATAATGTGATAAAGTCATCTCTTTTGGACTGGCTTACAAATACGAGAGATTTGCTTCTATAAATACATCCCTAATTAAGCTCTACAAAAACCTTAGATTTTGCAAATTCAAATCAGAATGCTCCTCATCATCATAGCTACCATTTCCGTAGCACGTTTTACTATTTGCTGCACTTTCTGCTTAATGCTTTATAATTATTACCTCATTTAATGCTCACAGCATCCTTAGGAGACAGAAGCTCATATTATCTTCATTTTAGAGATGAAGACACTAAGGCAAATAGAAAGTAATGACTTGCCCAGGTTCACACAACTAGTAAGAGTCTAAGGCTGAATTGGACCACCTGTCTTCCTAATTCTGGGCCAACCATTCTAGCTGCTCTATCACCAAATGGCCATGATTTCTTATGATGTTTCAGCTCATCCATTAGATGACAGGATGTATACTACATACCATATCTACCATGGAGCTGTATGCCTAGTATTAAATGTGCCCAATAGGTTTGCAAGCTTACATAGTGGAGAACAGTGCACTAATACTTTTAAACAGTGCACTAATGATTTTTAATCTGATAAGTGGTGACATCCAATACCAGAAGTGGCAGGACTCTTATGAACAAACTC
Source organism: Potorous gilbertii (assembly GCA_028658325.1). Taxonomy (NCBI): domain Eukaryota; kingdom Metazoa; phylum Chordata; class Mammalia; order Diprotodontia; family Potoroidae; genus Potorous; species Potorous gilbertii. The sequence continues at coordinate 633,713,163 of CM053769.1, forward strand.
TCTAACAGAATCCTAGCATGGAAACAATATTTTATTTCTTTGCAAGTTATCTCCAAATATTTTGGGTATCTATCTCATCTTTGGGAATTTTCCAGAAAAATATTTTACTTCCATTAAACACAAAAACATTAGCATTAAATGGCCATCCCTCCTGAATTCTCAATGCAAAATATAGTCTATTACTAATTTAAGTATTGAGCTAAATCTGATGGACCATGAGAAGCTTCCTGGGAAAACTAAATATCTGCATCTGCTAATGCTGAAATGAGTAAGGAAGCGATCAGCTCAAGGACTGGTAAAATCTCTACTGAAGAAGAAATGTGAGGGCTGATGGAGCAACATGTGTAGATCAAACTTCTAAGCATTATGCTCTTAAGAAATAGTTGTGATGATTGGCTTAAGTCCTACTCCGAAGTTTATAGACTTTGAAGCAATTGTCTATACTAGAAACGGACATAGAAAAAGTAGAATAAAAGGATTCATGACTGCCCATAATTACTGACTGATTGTAATACCTTCTCTCCACCTCTCTGTGGGATTGTAAAGGATTCAGGTATTCATTCTAGTAATTGGTGGAACAGGCATTGCTGAGTGTCGACCCCTAGCTTTTTGTAGTGTTGCCTAGGGAGTGTGGACATGATGTGTAAATAGGGGAAATGTTTGGTTTAGAGTGATTAATGGTCATAGTTACAAAGATAAAGCTAGTTATTAGAGATGAAAAGATGAAATTTGATGTAGTAAATCAATATATGTGGAAGGTATTTGTTGTGGAATGGGTTATTCATTCAACATACACTGATTACATGCCTACTACATGCTAGATACTGAGATAGGGCATGAGAAAAATACAGTGATAGTGATTAGGAGACTCCCTTAACTGTTACATCAAAATATGTCCCATGGAGCGGGGTTCAGGTTGTAGTTTCTAAGTAGGCTTTATATACCTTTCTGAAACAACACAGCAACTCCTTTTTGTCCCCAATTATTGGTGGTGGAGAAATGCACTGAAGATACTTAGTGACTAAAAGTAAGAAAGAAGCACATGAGGAGTCTAACAAGATTGCAAAGATATGACTCTGTGTTATTTAGGTCTTTCATTTAGGACTTTCTCTGGAAATCTCTTTCCTTTGGACTTCAGATAAAGGTGCGTGTGAATGCTTGTGTGTGTGTGTGTGTGTGTGTGTGTATGTGTGTGTGTGAGTATGACTTTTCTTTCCTTTTCTCTAAGTCAGCAGAAAGTGATAGCTTCAAAAACATGGTAGTGTTTACATATCCTTGCTTTAGTCTCTTTCTTCATTTATGATTTCATCATTGATCATGCCAAGAACCAATGATCATGAGAAAAGTACATCTTCTGCCATTGTAGAAAACTCAATGGTCAAGAATTTCAGAGTGCCAAATTCTTACTAGGAACTAGTTGCTGTAGGCACATTCTTTTCAGAAGAGAACACTGCCAAGAGACTTCGGCAGTGGAAGGATTAAACCAAGGGTAGGGAAATTTTGGCCTTGAAGCTGCAAGTTTCTCACCTCTGGCAAACATTTGAAATGTGCCCTAGCTAATCAAGGAAACAGGACTTTGTGAGTTGTAATGCCAATCTAATACCCAGAGCAGCTGTTATAAATATGCATACATATCTTCATGGTTGATTCACAAAATAAAACAAACTCCCTTTCTCTAATATGAAATCAAAATATTTATTTGAAATGTCCCTATGAGGATATAAGAAGGCCAGATTCAGTAAGGTACTCATCATCAGTCCAGGGAGCGCCAACATTTTTCTCCTTTAACCTTCCCATAAGCAAGTTCCCTTAGGCAAGTTCTTCCCTCATCCCCTCTCTTCTTTCCTCAGCTTTCTCTCTCTGCCTGCTTATTTCTGCTCACACTTTCCCTTCAAGTAGTACAATATACAATGTTTCCAATCAAAGACTCAGCACTTGATTGGTTGAGAGCAAAGAAGCTTGGAAATCAGCACTTAATTGGGAAAATGTGGAAATCCCTGTGGTCCAGCGCTAAATTGGCTCTGTGCCAGGACTCCATGTGAGGCCTTTTAATGGACAGGGAAGATCTTATATACCTTTAACCTTCCATCCATTCCCCCAGATCTTTCATGACCATTACATAGACTGTTGGGACTTTAGAGGCAATCTTTATTCACATAAGTCATATGACAATATAAAAGGGATAACACAAAATAAACACATTATAAGGCATATAATAAGTATTAATTGAAGAATGATAAAACAATAAGTAATATATGATCCTAGGTGGGGACTTGAGCACAATCACCCCATCCTTCTCGCCTCAAGTGAATAAGATCCAAATCCCTTAGGGTAAAGGGCATAGGTCTCAACTTCTAAAACTGTACCCTGCTGAGATTGTACAAAAAGCTGTCACTTCCTTTAGAGATCCCATTCAATGGGTCAGTTCCTTAGCCTGTATCTGGAGCTTGTACCACCCCAGGTCCAGGCGTGATACATCATGGCCTCAGACCAAGGATGATATCCAGCCTAAGCAGCCAGTCATCTACAAGTGATGGACACTAAGCATGGAGGATACAAATCTAGTAAAAAGGTAAATAAAGGTCAAAAAGAATAGGGAGACAATAACCAGAACCAGAGTAAATACAGGCTGGTATCTTGCAGATTGTGTCATTTCAAATTTGATGGAGACCCTAATTATGCAGTATCAATTAAACCTAATAGCTAACATAAGGAATAATCAGGTGGGAAATATTTCTTTAAAAAAAAACAGCCACCATGGGAAAATTCAGATAGGAGGATCGTATTCTAGATTGAGGCTAAGATTGTCCTCACAGCTTTTCTTTTTTGTTTTTTAAGATTTAAATTTATTTATTTTTAGTTTTCAACATTCATTTCCCCAAGATTTTAAGTTCCAAGTTTTATTCCCATCTTTCTCCTCCACACACCCTGAGGTGGTATAAGCCTTTCCCCAGTCTTCCCTCCTACTTATCATCCCACCCTTATCCCCTTCCCCTTCACTTTCCTGAAGGGCAAGACAGATTTCTACACCCCATAGCCTGTATATCCTATTTTCCAATTGCATGTAAAAATAATATTTTTAACATTTGTTTTTAAAACTTGGAGTTCCAAATTCTCTCTCTTTTTCCTTCCTTATCCACACCCATTGAGAAGGCAAGTAATTCAAGCAATTATGCAAAATACTTCCATAATGTCCATGTTGTTAGACTATATTTCCTCCCTCCATCCTATCCCTCCCTCCAAATATTCTATTTTCTCCTTTGAGTCTATCCCTTTTCTAAAGGGTTTGCTTCTATCTCCTCCCCCAATCTGCCCTCCCATCTATCATTCCCCCCTCTTATCCCCTTTCCTCCTACTTTCCTGTAGGGAAAGACATCAAGTTGAGTGTGTATATTGTTCCCTCCTTTGGAAAAATGTGATGAGAATAAAGTTCAGTCATTCCTTCTCACCTCTCCCTTCTTCTCCATTATAAAACTTTTTACTCACTTCTTTTATGTGAGATAATTTACCTGATTATATCTCTCCATTTTTTCTTCTCCCAATATATCCTCTCTCACCCCTTAATTTTATTTTTAGATATCATCCCTTCATATTTAACTCACTCTGTGCTATCTCTCTCTGTCCTCCCTCTCTGTCTCTCTCTTTCTCTCTCTCTCCTCCAAATACGCTAATATTTGGAAAGGTTTCATGAGTTACAAATATCGTCTTTACATGCAGGAATGTACACTGTTCAATTTTAATCAGTTTGTTATTATTTCTCTTTCCTGTTGACCTTTTCATGCTTCTCTTGATTCTTGTATTTGAAAGTCAAGTTTTCTATTCAGTTCTGGTCTTTTTATCAAGAATGCTTGAAAGACTTCTATTTCATTGAAGGATTTTCCCCTGAAGGATTTTCCCCTGAAGGATTAAACTCAGTTCTGCTGGGTAAGTGATTCTTAGTTTTAACCCTAGCTCCTCTGTCCTCCAGAATATCATATTCCAAGCCCTTTTATCCCTATGTGGAAGCTGCCAGATCTTGTGATGTCTTGATTGTATTTCCAAATTGCATCTTTCTGTCTGCTTGCAATATTTTCTCTTTGACCTGGAAACTCTGGAATTTGGTTACAGTATTCCTAGGAGTTTTCCTTTCAGGATCTCTTGAGAGTTGAACAGTGGATGCTTTCTATTTTTACTTTACCCTCTGGTTATAGAATATCAGGACAATTTTCCTTGATAATTTCTTGAAAGATGCTATCTAGTCTCTTTTTCTTTTATCATGGCTTTCAAGTAGTCCAATAATTACTAAATTGTCTCTCCTGGATCTATTTTCCAGGTCAGTGGTTTTTCCAATGAGATATTTCACATTGTCATCTATTTTTTTCATTGTTTTGGTTCTATTTTGTAATTTCTTGATTTCTCACAAAATCATTAGCTTCCATTTGCTCTATTCAATTTTTGAGGAATTATTTTCTTCATTGATTTTTTGTACTTCATTTTTCCCCTTTGACTCCTCTTGCTTTTTAAAGCATTCTTCTCCTCACTGGCTTTTTGAACCTCTATTTGCCATTTGGGGTAGTCTACTTTTAAAGCTGTTATTTTCTTCAGCTTTTTGGGGGTTTACTTTAGCAAGCCGTTGATGCATTTTTCATGGTTTTCTTGTATCACTCTCATTTCTCTTCCCAGTTTTCCCCTACTTCTCTTACTTGATTTTTAAAAATCTTTTTTTAGGCTCTTTCATAACCTGAGAGCAATTCATATTTTTCTTGGATTCTTTGGACACAGGAATTTTTTTTTGTTTGTTTTGTTTTCTTCTGGTTGCATGTTTTGATCTTCTTTATCAACAATGATGTAAGAAAATACTTCTTCACTAAGAACGTGAGAATCTACAGTCTGTTTCTTTTTCCCACCATTTGCTTATTTTCCCAGTCAATTATTTGGCTTTTGAGTTCTTTGTTAAGGAGATGGCTTCAGAAACAGCCTCTGCTTCTGCAGTGGCTGCTACCATTCTGAGGATAGTGTAGGAGCTAAGAGTGAGATTAGATCTGGGGCTGGACCATTCTCCCCTGCCAGACAGGTAAGACGCCCTTCTGACTGACTTTCAAACCTATCTGGCATTTGGAGTTTGAGAAGACTGGAAACCACAGCCACTGCCAGTGATTCAATTCCATGAGGACTGCTCCAGTTCTGTCTGTGCAGACACAGCCTACACTGAATTGCATTCTGTTCCCAATCTAATGTGATAATCCCTTCCTATTGACTTTCCAGGTTGCCTTAGGTTAGAAATTTGCTTCAGTCTGTCATTTTGTGGCTTCTTCTGTTCAAGAATTATTAAGAGTCATATTTCATAGGTTGTTTGAGATATTTTGGGAGAGAGGTCTACCAGGTCCCTGCTTCTACTCTGCCATCTTGTCTCCACCCCTCTGTCTACTTCTTTAATCGGAATGGGTACTTGCCCAGCTTCCTATTTATTCTCTCTTCAAGTGTGGAAAACTTGGATAAAGTGGTTCATGAGGAGCTTGTAGGGAAAATTCTTAATTTCTGATTCCATCTAATATTAAGTTTATTTTCCTGGCATACCTTATGTAATTTATTAGTTGGAATACCATCTATGTTTCCATAATTTATAGCTCTTATTTACGCAGTCAACAATTCTCTCCTTGTTAATTTATTCTGATTTTGAATCTGGTGAATATTTTCTCTTCTCTCTTGAGGAAATCTACCTTTTTTCCTCGATTAACTAACTGTGAAATCTTATGTAGCACCTCTGAACGTTGATGCCGTATTTCCCCAATTAATAAGGTCAGAACTATGTGTTTATAATGAGGAAGAGCAGTTTTTTTTTAACTATTTACTCTTGTAAAAAAAACCATCAAGAGAGTGCTGTCATAGGTGTCTGCATCTCACACCATAATTGCAGTTTTCATTAACTGTTCTTTTAGCTTTCTCAGGCAGTCTTTAAGTGAATATCAAGGTATTTCTCCACTGGGCCACACAGAATCAGTGAGATAATGTTTATTTCACTGTTTAGAAGTCAGAGCAAAGAAATTAATCCTGTTGTTGCCTCCTTGCATATGGTAATCCTTAAAAGCTTATTGTACAAAGGGATTTTGACTGATGCCTATAAAATTTAAGCAATTTATTTTATCTAACTATACTCCTCTGACCTCTCATCACTGATTCTCACCATCTAAAATATTAGTGATTCTCCAATTTTTTGTGTGAATTGACAATATGTCTATAACTTCCTGCTGTGTGAAATCTTCAATTATATCCTTAAATATTCTACAGAACCCTGGTTCTGTTGCTTCCTTCATATTATTGGATATGCATTCACATTCCTAGAAGCCTCCTCATCTGAATTTGCTTCATCTTCCTCCCCTCCCTCCCATATCTCTGGATGCTAATCAGAATCTTAATCAGACCCTGCAGATGCAAAGTCTGCATGTACCTTCTTTTTGTTACCTTTCCCCCTCCTTTTCTGAGTTACTTTCAGAACTTCCTTTTCTGTTACCTCCTGATACATTTGAGCTCTCTCTTTTAAAGGAGAGTTTTAGTGCTGCAGCAGAGAAAACTTCCCTTGAAAATGAGCTAACTCCTTTTTCACCTGAATCTTTTCCTCCAGCCATTTATCTCTGCTTTTACATATAATATGATAACTTGTCAATAATGCCAATCCTCTTTGGCATACCCTTGACATTTCTTTCCAAGGCTTTATTGTTATTCATTGTAAACCTCATTCTAAGTCTAGAGTTCTCATTCTGCAGCCTTGCTTCCCAGTTGTCTCATAGTCCTGTGCTTGTAGCCCATTCTCTTACCAGGAGGAATAAGGTAAAACTTCCAAACCCAGAATACTCATTTTCTTCCCTAAATCCTTCCTGTTTCCAAAGGGAGGCTTTATATTTTTTGATCCCATCCTCATCTCCCAATGTAACATCAATCTGATACCCATAGCAGCTGTTATGAATATACATGTATAGCTTCATGGTTGGTTTGCAAAATATAACAAACTCTCCTCCTCTAATATAAAACCAAAATGTTCATTTAAAACATCCCTATTAGAATATCAGAAGGCAAAATTTAGTAAGGTACTCATCACAAATCCAGAGAGTGCCAACATTCCTCTCCTTCAAACCTCTGCAAGAGCAAGTACCCCTAGGCAAATTCTTCCCTCAGCCTCTCTCTTCTCTCCTCAGTTTTCTTATTTTGCCTGATTTCCCTCCAAGAAATACTGTATAAACTGTTTCCAATCAAAGACTCAGCACTTGATTTGTTGAGAGTCTAGAAACTGAGAGCCTAGAAGCTTATTTAGAAAGGTGTGGGAATCCCTGTGGCCCAGAATCTAATTGACTCTCTGTCAGGGCTCCATGTTAGACCTTTTTAATGGTCAGGGAAGATCTTATGTATAATTAACCTTACATTTGTTCAAATAGTGCAGGTCTCATGTGGAAGTAAAATAATCTGTTCAGGTGTCCCACAAAGAAACTTCCTGAATAGAACAATGAATATAGTGGTTTAAAAGTGAGATTCTATTTTTCTACATCAATGAGTTTCTTTTAGTCTTTTTTACCATCTTGTGCAGAAAGAACAATTAAGAGACTTTGTAGGTAATTCAGGATAGTGAGAGGTATCCATAGCAATTTGTAACTAACTCTGGGTAGGAAATTTTAGATGGTTTGGAAATATGCAAAGAAGGCAGGTGGAAGCTAGTGTGCTCCTCTGGTATTTCAATTCCTGAAATAAAATACATACTGGATTCCAGGGCCTTCCCACAAAATAGGTTTAGGAGTTGGGCTTGGAGAAGATTAATATGTGACAAAGAGCCAGAGCTGTAACTCCTTGGAAAGGTGAGAGTGGGGACTTAGGCTAGAGGATACATCACATATCCATTACAAAGCCCTGGGAAATATGAGATAGGTAACTATCACAGCAGGTGGGCAGGTAGATGGTGCAATGGATAGAGCACTGGGCCTGAAGTTAGAAAGACTCATCTTCCATAATTCAAATCTGGCCTTAGACACTGACTAAGTGTATGATCCTGAGTAGGTCATTTAATGCTCTTTACCCCAGTTTCCTCATCTATATAGGGAGCTGTAGAAGGAAATGGCAAACTACTCCAGTATCTTTGCAAGAAAACCCCAAATGGGATCATGAAGAGTTGGACACAACTGAAAAAATGACTGAATGACCCACAACAACATCAACAAGAATTGCAGTTTCAGGACTTCTACTAATCTCATCTGAGGAAACTGATATAGCTAGGTGAGTCACACGAAGCTCTAGACCCACAGCACCAGTATAAGTACCTGAAGAGGAGGGAAGTGGTAGCAAAGAAGGGGTGAAGTCAGTTATCATCCAAACCCACCAAAGTGTCCAATATGATAGGGAAAAAGAAATTTACATCATGCACAATTAAAGTAACTAAAAAATCCTTGGGCCTTTTGCCCAACCTTTGTGGCTTAGTATAAGATTGGGGCAATTTAAATTCTGCCAATAAAAATTATATAGGTGCTTCTCAGATAGATCTGGAAAATGGTCATTATTGTTTAACTCCGTTCTGTTATAAGTTCTGCCTGACTTCTGGAATAGCACAAGCAGGAGAACTTGGACCAACACAACCACTCAAACAACTCCAAACTCAACAAAAAGTAGGCATAAGGGGTGAAAAATCAATAGCTTCTGCTCTGCTACTTCTGCCAGCTGGGAGGCTCTGAACTAGATCCAAAGGAAACTAATCCATTGTGTTTCATACCAATAATATTGAGTCAACTCTATTATTATATAATAACAGGTATCAAGGTACATGTGCAATCCAGAGTAGAAAGCTAGAGAATATAAATGAAACAAGAAATAGGCTTCTAAGTTAAGGAAAAGCAATATGGGATAAGATCCTGTTTAAAATTAAAGAGGATAAACTCTATTCTCATTCTTATAGTGTAACTTCCATTTCTCCCATATGGTTAGTCTTCTCACTCAAAATGAACAGGATTATTTTTGTCAACTATGTTGCACATTTTATGGGAAAAGCTATCATTTTTGATAAGCAACACTGAATATCTATGAATCCTGAAGTAAAAAGCACAGTATAATAATGCAATATTGGATGACTGAAAAGAGAAAAATGATTTCCCCCAAATAATGTGAATTGCTAATACCTATCAATATTTCTATTTTGACCATCCAGGACAGTGTTTTTTTATTTTGAAACCCAAATGTGTTGTGAGTCACTCAATTTGAAATTATTTCAATTTCTTTTAAGAAATGATAGAAAATTTAGTCAAGTCAAATAACTAACAAGATGGTGAACTGACATTTCCTTCAGTCCCCATTAATTTTCAAAAGCAGTACCAGTAACAACAACCAACCCAAACCAAAGAGGAATTAATACCAGTGGTAAAACAAGTGTTGTGCTCTTCACAGAACAAGAAATAAAGAAGCCCAACAAAGAAATAGCCTTATCAATTACCAGTAGAAAAGGCTAATTCAAATACTCTCATTTAGCACTCCTTTTTCTACAAATCTCCCTGCTCAGGAAGGGTACGTAAATCCATGGGTTTGTGGTCAAGGCTTCACTCACAGCATTTCTGTGTTTTTATTATTTTTGTTAGCACTCCTGCCCCTATCCTTCCTGAAGAGTTCTATTATAGCAAATATCAGATACTGACTATACCCAGATACAAGAGATGGAAAGGGAACCAGAGGGGCATGATTGGGTTTGTTGTTACCTGGTTTGGACTATAGGTTAAGGAAAACCAAGATGGCAGATTCACTACTTAGAATACCTACTTTACTCTTACCCATCCCTATGCAAAATAGCAGATGTTGCTTCATCCTAGGTAAAGAATTAAAATATGGTAAAGGCATGCTTGATCCTCCTCATATTAGCTTGGGGTATTATACCACAGGAATCAGTGATTGTGGCTTGATTTATTGTTTTGTTGATTATCTAGACTTCAGAAACTGATTAAAAAATCTTTGTAATTAGGATTAAACTAAAAGATGTAAGTAAGTCTTCCCCCTCCATAAATCCAATTGTTATACATTTATGAGCACACCCCTGAGAAATATCTGGGCAGAAATCTAATGTTCATGGACATGTGGAACCTGAAGTTAAGGGAACTGGAATCTCTCTGTGATCGTCTGTTCTCTTAGAAACTAAATGAGGAAAAGGTCATGAATAGCAAAATAAAAATGAAATTCTGCAAGGTAGGTCGTGGCTGATATTTGAAGTACAGGTTCAACTCTGAAGGCAAACCTACTGTCAAAAGGTTAGGAGTCAGAAAATTAACAGCAAGATAAAGAAGGGAGAAAAGATTAAAACTTTCAAAATATTTAAAAGGAACAAAATTTAGTTAAAAAGCTAAAACATATACAAATAAATCAACATACATTAAAATCAGAAGAGGTGTTTACTAAAATATAGATTAAAAAGTCTTCCAATAAACATCTTAAGATAATGGAAATTGAGCCAAAACTTGGTGAAATACAGACTCCTATTGGTCTGCAAGAGAACATGGAAACACAGTAGAATGTTCCAATATATTTCAACAAATGAATAAGAATCTTGAGAGAAGACATTAGTAAAATGTATGTCTAATACAGTAGTTTGCTGAATATAATGGTGGATTTCTATAAAGAAGGGAAAGAACAGATTTGAATGCAGTATCGTCAAGAAAAAAACCCATCTGGAAGAAAAGAAGGAGGAGGAAGAGGAGGAAGAGGAGGAGGAGGAGGATGAAATGATGATAAATGCATTATCTCTATGTAGTCAAAAACTGCTGATCTTGAAGGCACTATTTATAGAGACAAATTAAGGATCATTGAACTCCTGGAACAACATGACAAATTAAAAAGTCCTAAACACTATAATGGAAGAAGTGATAAAAGAAGACCACTCAGTACATTTTAATATGTGACAGAAAGCATCAATTAAAAGAATCCATAGGTTGCTTTGAGGAGGAAACAGTAGGGAGCAGCAGCAGCTTCAACAAACCTATGTTTGAAATTCTAAGGCATAAAATAATAAAATTTAACATCTCAAAGATAAACAGCAAATTCTATAAGAAATAAGTTAAGAAATCTAGAGAACAGCTTGAAAAGTGAAGGTGAAATTGAAGAAAAGAAGAAAAGAACTTGTTGGAATGGGGTTGTCTTAAAGTAAATTAAGCAAATCTTATGTGGAAGGAGTAGAAATACTGGCATAAAAGGAAAGGGAACCAAAAAAATTCTGATTTAGAAAAAAAAGAATTATAGAGACATAAATTATAGAGACATAACTTGAGGAGTGATTGGATTTAACAACTGAATTAAAAAAAAAGAGGAAGAAAAATTGCTTATGAAAATTAAATCACACAAATCTGTTGTTTAAAATCACATCTAAGAAATACAGAGAGAAATGAAAATGTAGTATGTATAAAGTGAACCCCCCCCCAACAGAACAGTTGCAATCATACAACCAAAGAAAAAACAAAAAAAATCATGACATAAACAGAAACAAATAAATTACGTTATGCCAAAAGGTACAATAGACAGAAAATTGATGTACATGCATATTCACTTCATATGCTTCAGATGGCATATTATCTAATTTCATACAATCAGCTAATAAGCATTTATTAAACATTTAATATAACCACATCTTAATACATTGGCATATATGGGATGTTCAGGAGGACTAGAAAATTTGGTATGATGGCTTGCCAAACCTTTTTCAGGACTTCTTATCCACTTTTGGTGTCCACCTGGTTTACTCAACTCTTACCCATGTCTCCAAGAATATGTAACATGTTCAGTGGCCAAACCCTAGTAAACTGCTCTGGCAGATGGGCTAAACAGGTTGAGGGTAACCTAAAGGATTGGAACCAGCTGATGAATTAGGGGGATGTCTACTCCAAGCATGTGAAGACATTCTCTGATGGAATGAGTGGGTAAGAACAATTTGTTTCAATAGCATAAAGGCAGCTAAAGCTGACACAGTGGAGCACTTTTAGCTTGATCAGGCAATGAAGATGCCAAGGTCATCCACTGCATCCTGGCCCATTACGAATCATCTTGGCTTTCCACTAGACTTTCATGATTCTGGAAGAAAGTGAGGATGATTACTTTTTGCAACTCTGCCTCACATATCCAATTCATGTGTGAGTCAAGACATCACCCTGTGATATTATTGGTCCTCTTTGGAAATGAATGGTTATGGATAAAATATGAATAATGGAGATTAAATTGAAAAGTGTATCTTGCATATATTTTCACCCCAAAGAGTTAATTGTTAAAAATTTACCAGCACACCAGTCCTTTGGAGAGAACAATTTTTGTTGAATGTTGATGTCAGAATTGATATTGTAGGTTGTATAGAATTCAGCAAGAGTATGGGAAATGAAGTCAAGAATACATAAAATGTAACACACAAAATATTAGGAGACTAATAGTCTTTTTAAAGAACTTAACAGAATAGTAAACAACAGGAAAATATACAAAACTGAAGTAATGGAAAGAGAAATTCAATGAATGCTTATTATGCTTTCTGAATGGATCCTCTAAAGAATATGCATATTTCCCAAAAAAGGGAGCTGTGCAGCACAGAGAACAGAGAACTGGGCTTGAAATCAGGAATATCTGAGTTCAACTAAAGCCTCAGACACATACCAGCTCTGTGACCCTAGGCAAGTCATTTAACCTCTGTTTCTTCAGCTTCTTCACTTATAAAATAAGAGTAATAGTAGTATTTCTGGGGTTGTTAGAATAAAATTATATAATATTTTTACATGCTTAATACAATGCCCAGTACATAATAGTTTGGGTGTATGAGTGTTCAGGGAAAACTAGCACTTCTGCTGTAGGGGCTGCCAAGATTTCAGGGTGGCTTTCCATCTTTGGTGTCTACCTGCCACCCAACTCTCATCTGTAGCTCCAATAATCTGCCACACTGTAGCATGCACAGCAGCCACACCCCAGTAAACTATTTCAGGAGACAACTTAAATCAGGGTAACTGATGGGTCTCAAATCTGTCAGTGAGTTAGGGGGGGTGTCTCTTCTAATCATGTTAAGTCTTCACCTAGTGGAATGTGCAGATGAGAACAATTTGTTCCAATAACCATGAAGGCAACCGAAGCAGATGCTGCAGAGTGCTCAGAGCTTGGTTAGACATTAAAGATGCCCAGACCATCCACTGTATTCCAAGCCATTGCCAGTCATCTTGACTTTGTGTTGCCAGTGGACTTTCATGACTTTGGAAGAGAGACTGAGACCAACGTCACATAGCTGCTTCACTTAAATCCAATTTATGTATAAATCAAAAGATATCACCTGTAGTATTTTATGATTTTTACCTACTTGAAAGTTATGGAAATAGTTAAATGATAAAGTATCTACAGATACACTGGAGGCTGTAGTCATAACCCTCTGCACACGTGGACGAGGCCATAGGACTGAAGAAGCACTGGAATTTGGCAGGTCCCTGGGTGTTTGAGCAGCCTCTTTTAAGGACCATCTTATTCATACCCTGGTATGAGGAAAAGTATGGAAGAAGTGCCCTAAAAATTGTCTCTTTCTATTAACTTAACCCTGAACTGATTAACATGGCAGGCAGGGACCCTACTCTATGGTTGAAACATGAAAAAAATATACAAAACCTTTTGTGAAGATGATGTCACCACTGGCACTTGGGATGTGAATACACTTATGGACAACAAGAAAAGGAGTAGACCTAAAAGATGAACAGCTCTTGGTGTGAGAAATCATTGGAGGCATTGAATCTAAATAGCCACACTGGGTGAAATGTGGTTGGCAAATGAAAGTCAACATACCAAAGCTGAGGCTGGTTACACATTTTTATGGGAGCACAGTGAAGCAGATATAGATTTCAAGATCAAAACTAATCTATTCAACAAGCCTTTATTCCTCCCAAATGAAATGTATAATACACTCATGACAGTGTAATTACCACTTGAAGGAAAGCAGCATGCCATCATCATCAAAACTTATGCTCCCACCATAAACCTTGTTGATATACTGTAACACCAATACAACATTCACAGTGCCTACAGTGGCTAAGAATATGTCAGCATAATTGTGAATCCTAAAATAAAACTCTCCACATGGAAGACAGAATCAAAATGTTTATTGAAATACTAGAAAGTCGAATCTCAACACCAGAAAGTCAAGTCCATCATAGGAACAAAGGAATCTATACACCCCTGCAATGCAGGTGGCAAAACCATCCCTTAGCTTCCCCCTGCTCGGGCCATCCCACTAATGAATAGTCACTAGCAAGCTAGCTGCCTGCTTCCTCTTTCTCCATCAGCTCTAACTGCTATGTTCAACTTCCTCTCAGCTCTGCTCCATCCTTCCTGCTCCACCTGTTCAGCAAGCTCCTCCCACCACAGACTCATGTGATTCAGTCTTTCATGTGACTCAAGTAGGTCACATGGTCCAATTAATGGGTCAGAAAGATCTTCCCATTATGTAAAAATACATTAACAATACTTATACATATGTACACACACATACAAGTATATATGTGTGAGTATATATACATACATGTGTTAAAGTATGTTTGTGTATACACACACACATACAGACACACAGACATACCTATAGAACTCCAGATGCAAATAATCAATGTGTTGGAACAGAACAAATTTGCAATTATGGGTCACTTCAATGCCAGAGTTGGCACAGACTATCAGACATAGCAGGGAGTCCTTGAGAGGAATGCAGTTAGAAACACCAACAGTAACAGTCATTTACTTTGGAAGACTTGGACATCTCCAGACTTTCTCATCACCAAAACTGTATTCCATTTACCTAAACACAATAAAACTGTAGATATACACCCTTCCAGTAAACATTGCTTTAATAGATTGTATCATTGCAAGAAGACACAGACACTATGTGACAATGATGAAAGTATGGTGTGGTATAGATTGCTGGATCACTCATAGTCTTATCATCTCCAGACTGGACATTCATACTCAACAAAAGTAGCCGGCCCCTAGATAAGGTAAGTATCAGAAGATTTAAAGTCAACAGATTAAAATGCTTCTCTGACGGTCTGTTACTAATTTTGAGGGAAAGCTTAGTCAACACATGACTGGCAACAATGAAGTGGAAAAGGTGTGAACAGCTTTCAGATATTTGGTGTAGAGCACCAGATTTTCTCATCAGAACACTCACAGACATTAGGACTCATTTGATAAAAATCATGGGGAAATTCAGAAGCTGCTAAATGAAAAACAAGAACTCCACAGAGTTTGTAGCAGGATTGCTCATTCATCTCTAAAAAGGTAACATTAAAAATAAAGTGTAGGTAAGACTTAGAGAGATTCAAGGTTCTTGGTTCAGTTAAGAAGACAGATGAAATTCAGTTTTATGCTGATAGTGACAATCTAAAGTGCTTTTTATGATGTTCTGAAGGTTACTTATACGTCAAAGGGCTATGATGCAGCACAACTACTCAGTGACGATGGAGCCACATTAATTAGTGATAAGGACATGATTATGGAGAGATGGGCTGAATATTTCCATAGTGTTCTCAACAGATCATCATGAATCAATTCTGAAGCCAGATTGAAGTCAATCCTTCTCTAGTCAAACTTCCAACTGAAGAAAAGGTACCAAATGCCATTGGGCAAATGTTGTGTGCTGAAGCATGCAGTATTGATTCTATTTCAGCTGGTATTTACAAGGCAGGGAATGTGCTGCTTTGTAAGTTGACTGAAATTTTCCAGTTTATATAATGAGGTGGTTATCCATTAAGAATTCAAGGATGCCTTCATTATAGATCTCTATAAAGAAAAAAGGAATAGGTTTTTATGACAATCACAGGGGAATCTTTTTCTTAGACATTGTTGGTAAAATCCTTGCCAGAAGCCTCCTTAATAGCTGATCCTTCACATGGAAGATGATCATCTACCCAAAACCCAGTGTGGCTTCAGAATTAGCCAAGGAAAGGTCAAGATGTTTGTTGCTTGACAATTCCAGGAGAAATGTGAGGGTCAGAACAGAGTACACAATGTTCATCAACCTGACCAGGGTTTTTGACACTATCTATTGTGAGGGCTTGTGTAAAATTACGTCAAAATTTGATTTCCTGGAGAAGTTCATCTGTACTATATGCCACTTCCATGATGGCATGCTTGGATGGGCTGTGGATAATGGGCAATGCCCTTATACTTTCCCAGTTACCAATGGTGTGAAGCAGAACTGTGAACTTCCTCCCATATGCTTTAGCTTGATGTTTTCAGTGATGTTGTCAGACTCTTTCAATGAGGACAAAAATGTCATCAAAGACAGTTAGCACACTGATGGCAAATTCTTTCATTTGAAAAGGCTACAAGCCAAGAATACAGTGAAGGGAAAATTGGTACCATGACTTTGATTGTATATTACCAGAGAGAGAAGCATCAACATCTGGATTTTCAAATTTGGGGCCTTCTTAAAACAACTGCCCAGAGTCTCATCTGACACACAGACCTTCTTCAAAAATTAAGTCCCAAAGCAAAATCTCACTTTAGAGTACATATATTCTTTTCAGTGCTGGAGAGCATGACACAAGTGCCTCACCAGCAATCAGCAAAAGATTTGCACCTCCATACAAAACAAGCCCCCCTCAATCAAGCCTCCCTCAATAGACCCACCTGAGAGCTATCAATGGGTGGGGGAAGATATTTAACTCCCATAACAAAAACATACATTAGGCACCAAACAAGTTTTGTTTATATTATTATATCTTTCCATTCCCTTCTTAATAACAGGAAATTTTTGGAAAACTTTAACATTTATCGGGGTATAGAAAACTGTAAATAAATGTACAAAAATGTAAAATCACTAAACACAGTTTCTAAGAATGAATAATAAAATTGGCAATTGATTTTGGAATCACAAGGCAGATCTAAAGGAAAACCAAACAATAAAAAACTGCTTACCAAATTTCAAGGGATTCTATTAAATCAGTGTTCAGAGGGGGAAAAATCTGTATCTCTAAACATGTGCTTGAGCATAATAAAAAAAATGAAAGGATAAATGAACTGCATAGAACTCAAAAATAGAAAGCCATCAAAAATAAAAGCCATAATTAATAAAGGAGGAAATGCTGAAAATTAGAAATGAAACAGTTGAAATGAAAAAGAGACTACAGAAATGATACCCAAAAGAAAATTCTGTTTTTTTAAAAAAAGATTGTCAGATTGAGTACAGTAAGTCAATCTTATTAAAAAGAGAAATGTAGAAAATCAAAAGACAAAATAAAAATGAAAAATTTGAACCCATAGTGAAACCAGAAGAAACAAAATATTATCAAAATCCATTATACACAGTTATATGCCAATAAAACTGAGGATACTCACAATAAACAAAAACAGAAGGTTATCTTCATAAGTATAACATACTCAAACTAAGATACCACCAGGGTGGCCTTAAATAATCCAATTTTTGAAGAGAAAATACTACTATCTATAAAGGAAGCACTAATGGCAGTGAGTTGTGAAGAGAGGAGGAAAGGAGAAAAACTCCTTGTCTTGAGAGATTTAAATATAATTTTATCAAACTTTTAAAGAACAATGAATAACAAAGTTACATACGTTACTTTCAAACATGGAGGGAAAAACACTCTTACAAAACTCATTTATGAAACAAACATGATCCAATAAAATAAAAAGCAAGAAATGATAAAACAAACCAAACACAAAACAGAACCACAGGTTCAAACTATTTTAAGCAGAAGTGTAGGCTACAATATAACTTCTCTTCTTTCTACTACCCTCAATAAAACCCAAGAGGCAATAATTAGGAAATTTTATTGACTATAGTTTCAAAATACACAAACTATTCAGGGAATTAATCTACCAAAGGACACTTGATACTTGTACACATTTAATTTAAAATTATTAAAGTTAATTTACAATTTAAACTTTAGACTAAGGCAAGTTTGTAGTTTGTAGACCTAGATAAATTAACACTAAATCTATTTGGAGGTACAAACAATCTAGAATGTTGAAAGAAACAAAAAACAGTGGTAGGAAGGTACAAAGAATAGTACTTTTAGATATCACACTTAATATAAAACATGAAACATTAAAATGATATGGTACTGGTTAAAAATAGAAAAGTAGCTCTCTGGAAATTACTGAACAAGAGTGAGTCAGAAGCAATATAACTTAATAACTTAGTAACTATTACACCAGACAACATATATTACTTTTGGTATAATATCCTGTTTGACAAAAAACTACTATGAAACATAAAAGATGTCTGACAGAAATTAAGCTTAGATGAACAAGTTTAAAATATACCCTACAACAAATGCAAAATGGATATACAACTAAAATACTAAGGATCATGCTATAAAAATTAGAAGAGAAACAATGTACCTTCCACAATTATAGAGAGGTAACTAATTATTAACAAAAAAGAGGCAATTACAAAAGACAAAACAGATAATGTTGTTTAGCTAAAATTGGAAAAGCTTTTGCACAAAGGAAAAATAACATAGCTAGGATAAGAAGGAAAGTAATGAATTGGGGAAATACTTTTATAAAGAAATTTAATACAATTTCCCTCCAATTTATCACTTCTCTTCTTATCCTATATTCATTAGACAGATGGATAGACAGAGAGAGATAAATGCCTGACAAAAATATATAAGGTCTAAATGTTTGTCCTAATAGAGAAGATTATGAAAAAAAAACAGCTCTCAAATGTGCTATATGCTATGAACAACCAAATGAAATGATACTCTAAACAGCTCCAAACCACAGAGTAAAAGAATTACAAACCAAAACAACCCTGTGGCTTTACTTTACTCTCATTAAATTAGCAACAATGCTAAAAGATGGGGATAGTCAATAATGGAAGAGATAAGGAAACATAGACCCACTATTACATGGAGATGTGAATTAGAACAACCCTCTTGACTAACAATTTGGAATTACACAAATGGAGTGGCTAAAATTTTTAAAATTAAAAAAAAATCTCCATACCGTTTGGTGCAGGGATTCTTCTACTAGGCATATATATATATATATATATATATATATATATATATATATATATATATTATTAAAACATGATTGGCCAAAATAGTCTCCATACATATGGAAAAAAATTTGCAACAGCACTTCTGTGGCAGTAAAGAATTGGAAGCAAGGTAGATGCCCCTTAATCGGGGAATGAAAACAAATGTGTTATATGAAATACTATGTCACTTTGCTTTATGAAATGATGCCAAAAATTAATATTTCATGAAGTACACTATAACTTAGATGGATACAAAAATGAAGTGAGAACCAAGAAAACAACATGCATATTGGTTTTGACAGTGTAATAAGATTAACGATAACAAAATAATAGAATATTAATTTCAAATGATAACAGAATAACAGAAAATGAATTGCAAAATCACAATGAATAAACAATCCCCAAGAATATATATAAGAATACACATCCCTCCACTCCTTTACAAAGGTTCATTTAATATGAGGAACATTTAATATAAGGTTATATTTTTTTCCTATTGATTTGCTTCACTGATTTTTTCTTTTTCTTTGTCTTTTTTAATTGCTTTAAAGAATGAGTCTCTGAGTGGAGAGAGCAACAGATACTGGAGAATTTCTAAATAATGGAGAAAAAAGTATGCACAATTGAAATCTATCTTAAAAAGCAAATGATATACAGGTGTACACGATCTTCTAATACTTATCTGATGTAACCTCTCAACTCTACTGTTGCTCTGTCAATACTATAATTAAATCCCAATGTGTAATATTTTATAGTTATACTACACCTAAATATGTTCCCTTCTTAATGACAGGCTCTTTTATGTTTCCTTAATATGTATAAATCACATTCCATAACTGATATTTCCTAACTTCATTTTTCTTTATTCTCCCTATAGTTGTTAATATTGACAATTGAATTGGTCATTTTCCACTTATTTAATCCAGCCTGACCTTCCATTTGTGTCTCACTAGATGTAGTTTTCCCTTCTCTATTCTAAAACTCTACCTTTCATTTTCCCTTAAGACAAATATTCATCCAGAGCTATTGGAACTTAGTCTACTAGCATTATGCATATTATAACTCAGTTTTATATGTCAAACGTTCCCATGGAAATTAGAAATGAAAACTAAAATGCTAATGAGCTACCAAGTTTTAAGAGACAATATTGGATAACATCCTATTTCAGAATTAAAGAAGCTAGACTCTATTACTTTTCTTCTCTATAATTCCAAACACATCCTTATTCTTTCCCTCCTCTGATCCAATCTCTACTATTCTCATTATAGCATATGTGTAGCTGGGAAAGGCAAGAGCTTAGAAGAGACGATGATATGTTTCTACACACCATTACCTTGCCTGACCATTGTTGAAAAAAGTAGGGCTAAGGGTAAAGACAAGTTTTCTCCTACATGAAGGTAATTTAAGGCATCTCTGATTTTCTTACCATGTGTACTGGACCTCGGGGTTTTTGGAAGAAGGAAGGCAGAAAAAGAGAAGAAGGGAGAAGAGAGGAAGGAAGAAAGGGAAGGAGGAAACAAGCATATGTTAAATGTCTGCTATGTGTCAAGCACTGTTTTAAGAGCTTTCTCAATATTTAATTTGAATCTCACAATAACCCCCCAGTACTAGCACTCTCATTTTATGGTTGAGGAAACTGAGTCAGAGTTTAAGTTACTTACCCAGGATTAAACAGGAAATATATGAAACTGGATTTGAACCCACATCTTCCTGATTGTAGGTGTAGTGTTCTATCCACTGCTTCATCTTGCTGTCTACTTGGATGAGAAAATTCTCCAATCAACACAGGTCAGAGCCTTCTGGAAAATTTAATGTCTTAAAAGAATTGACTAGAGTACTAAGAGGTTATGTGATTTGCACAGAATCCTACAGCCAGGACATTTAGTACATTCCGGAAGAAACATCTAATACAATACTCCCGATCATTAAGTAAAATTTTTAGAATTGAACCTGAATCTGTCAAAGATTTTTATTTGCCTGAGGAAGCACAAGTAGGAAGTAGTAGAGTTAGGATTTGAACCTATTTCTCAGACTTCAAATCTCCTTGCCACTATATTATGCTTAATCAAGTGACTCTGTCTAGACTACTAGCCAACTTTTATGTTACTCTTACATCTAACTTGAAATTCTCATTTGAGATAGACAACAAGAAGAGAGGAAGAGTTTATTGGTTGCCATCCTCAAAATAAACATATTGCCTAAGGATGGCCTTCTCCTAGTTAAAAACTTATAAGTCAATTTAACAGATTGAGTAGCTGATATCTGAAAAGGAGTAAAACTTGGACTTGAGAGAAAATAGTACTGATTTAATGGATTTGGCTAGGATTGGGTGATTGAAATGACCTGGGGATGACACCCTAAAATTACCATTAAAGTTCTCATGGAGCCTTAGGACTTTTGGTTTAGGGAGTCTGTCATGAGGTCACCAAAGAAAGATTGAATAGTACAAAGAGTCTCTTGAATTAGAAGATATAATCTTTTTACCAATAACTTGCACCAGAATTTAGTGTTTAGTGGGAACTTTGAGGATGATGTAGTCCAGGAAGAGTTTTCATTTGTATCCACTGCTTAGAGTATAACATGGCCAAATTAAACCATCTCTCTAATTTCCTTCAATCACTAAAGGACATAATCCAAGCTTTGGGGATCCCCACGTGGGACTAATGCTCCCCAAGAGACACTGAAGATAAGACTTTTCTCCTCTGATTTACTTTCTTTGATGGTAACCCAGAAAGAAATATCTAAACACCAACATATAAGGACATAGTTGTTTCAACTACTGGGTACTACAACAGTAAAATTCCTTGGTGGTACTCTATTGTAAAGTTCCCTTGATTTACAGATATCTGGAGAAAATACTCCGCAAGGGCATGCAGCAGGAAAGTGTCCAGTTAGAATCATCAGCATTGGGGGATACTTGTTTCAGAAACATCCAATAGGCAACTGGCTTTGGATCTTCAGCAGAAAGATGCTGACTTCTCCTATGATACAACTCTAATTGTCAGCTTTTCTGTTTCCAGGTAAGAAAAGCAGTTTATATCCTTGATAAAAAGAGTTGCATTGGTATCATGTGGGATGTTGTATGCAACCTGTCATGTCCTGGAATCTGTGGACTGGGAACCTATCAATACTTGACAACTGTGTCAAGTAGTTGGAAGCCTAATTTTTAAAGTTCAGAATTTCTTCTCAGAACAATGGTTTCTGCTATTATTTCCTTGTCTTGTTCCCTTTGTCACTGTCCTCTACCTTTCCAGAGTTAAGGGATTTCCTGTAAAGCAATTCTATTCTAAGCATTAAAAAAGTGGCTTATTTTTATTTCCATTTTAATTTAAAAATACTCTTTTTTTTAGGATCTTAAGCAATAGATGAATCATGCATATGCCTTCAAATCTTTATTCTACCACATATATGTTTAAGTATGTAGGTATATACATGCACGCACACACGTATACGCACATATGTATATGTGTATACACGTATGTATATACGTATTTATGCACACATATATATAGTTACTTATCAAATATGACAAAAGGTGTGCTGAACATTTATCCTATAAGAGAAAAAAGGGTCCTTACTTATGATGAGGGTTAAATAAATTCTATAAAATAATATCTTTGTCACCAAAGACAGCAATATTTAGAATTTGCAAACTATACAGTTAGTTTCAAATTGTAATATCCATCATCCACATGTGGCTATAATTCCATCAAATGAATGTAGATCTTGAAGCTTTTTAGATTAATTTGTTTAGCTTTTCTTTTCTATTCCCCAACACATTTAAAGTATATGCCACAATCAGCAGCTTCTCCTCTGTTAACTTTTGATATTCATTAGCAGAAAAAAAGTGATGTCCTAGAATAAAGACCATTGAACATCTTCTTTCCCTTAGACATATTCCAACTATTATTCTCTTTATAGTGTGATTCAGTTCTTTAATGTTCCATGAGGCAGTAGAAATAATGTAGCAAGTTTTATTTTTCCCTTTCATATCTGATGGTATTAATATTCCATTTTAATTCTTGCAAAGAATCTTATTGTATTCTTCTAATAGATTCCCTAAATGCATACAGCAACTATGGTTTGTACTATTCTATTTTTACATTTATATGGGCTATATTGACTCATCCTACTTTCTGAGTTACCCAAAAAATATATATAGAGAGAGACCTAATAGACAAACATCTAAGAAAAAAGATTCATTTTGGACTCAGCAAATATATGCATGAAGAAAAATAAATCCAAATGAGTTTTGATAATCTGTTGATATCATATATATTAGGCAAGGGATAAGCAAACAGATTAGAAGTATTGCAGATACCAATATAAATAAAAGAAGCATTATTTATTATTATTTTGGTAGAATTTTATTCATAGCTTGTAAATACAGTAGTCCTTTAAAGAAAGTTCAGAATTTTTACTATACAGCAAAATACAGGTTTCTACATGAATAGTTCTGGCATAAAGTTTTGGTATAGAAATATCTGTGACATTTTGAGATAACATGGAGTTATGCTATTGCAACCTCCAGTATAGGAAAATATATATTTGATGGTATTTGAATAAAATGAAGAAAGGATCCCTGGTATATCTATTTGAATGGTGGATAGTGCATACCTCGATATGAAACACAGCCATATGTGGAAGTTGAGCTTGTTAAAATTTTAAGGACAAACCAGCAAAACTACTTGAATCATATGAATATCCTTGAAATTGTCACAAAGAATATGCTTCAAGCTACTTTTTAACCTTTTGCTTCTTCAGAAAAGAAACACCTTAGTATTATCATTATTAAACATAGTATTTACCTTCCTGTTGAAAGTCTTTAGCTAATTCTTTTATCATATTTGTTAAATATAATGTATCATCACAAGAAAATATATTTTTATTTTAGATTTTATAGATTTTATTTTATATTATAAAGAGAATTAGACTTCAAGTGAAGGATTCCCATACTACTTTGTTATTAAAAATAGAAAACTACAGAAAATTATAACTAATTATTTAGTAAATTTAAATAGAGTCAAAATTATTTTAAATATTTGAAGGACACTATGTCAGTCAATTTAATTAAGTTCATTTATATACAAATCTACTTACTCTTTTTACTTTTCCTTTAATATATTTTCACTTAAAATTGAATACAAAAACCTGTAGGTGACATTTGAAATATTCATATACAAATGCTTAATTATTGCTTTAGCATATTGTTATCTCTTTGTACATTACTCTCCAGACAAACTAACCTGTCTTACCGTCTTTCTCATTTACTGGATCCACGAATACCTACATCCATGACTTTAATCACTATATTCCCTTTGCCTGAAAGTCCATCCTTCTCCCCTCATCTCTTGAGTACCCACCAATTCTTTAATTCTCAATTCAAACATTATTCCTTCAAGAGCCTTCATTGATCTCCTCCCTGGTCGTGATCCACTGCCTCTGACTTGCATAAATCACACAAAATTCTGGAGCCAAAGGGGACTCCAGAGAAAATTCAGTCCAATTCATACCTTAAAAGAATTCCTTCTACAATATACCCAATAAGGGACCACCATCCTTTACTTAAAAATGCCTGAACTCCATCAAAGGTAGCTAATATTTGATAATTCTACTTGCTACAAAGTTGCTTCCTGTCCTTTTTTCTCAAAATCAAGTCAAAGTTTGCCTCCTTGAAACTCTCAGACATTTCTTTGAGTTCTTCCCCCATGGTCCAATCAATTCTAATACCTCTTCTAACTTGCAATCCTTTAAAATACTTTAACATAACTATCATATTCCATCATTACATTCTCCTCTCCAAGGTAAACGTTCTCAGTTCCTTCAACCTGTTTTAATAAACATAAAGTCACTGTCCCTCTGCTGTTTGCCCTTTTGTCTTGTACCTTTCTAGTGTATTTATCCCATCATATTGCACATTAAAATTATCTAGGTATTTGCCATGGGACCCATGCTATCTTGCTTAGTAAATGCATAAGTAAAAAGACAGAATTAAAATGACTGCTACATCTAGACAGTCCCAGAACTGTATAATATTCCTCATAGCCTTTCCCCCTTCAAAACTTCTTCCAGATACCATAGAGTGGGAAGAAATAAAGTGAACACCCTTTCTTCTTGACTTCCTATCACACTTCCTGTGATGACTCCCAGTCTTGCTAAACCCCATGGTGACAGGCAAGAAACATGAGCCACCAGTGGGAGGTACTCTTTCCTTTTGCTTTGCCTTCCCTTCATCTGGCCCTTACACCTGACTTGCTGATGCACATTAAGGACCTCTAAAAAGCTTGTCATTTGTGCTATACCAAACTATTGTATAAGAATTTTCTCTACCAAATAGAATGTGAACTCCTTGAGAACCGAGCCTAGACTTTTCTCTCCACTTGTAGCCTTAGTACTTACCACAGTACCTAATACACACTTAATAGATAATTGGTTTTCCTTTCATTAGTTCCAGAATTATCATCTTGTAGGCTAATCACTCTTCTCCTAACCTCTTGCTCAGAAAAACCACAATTAAATCAATAATGCCATGGTTACTTAAAACATCAATCAAGTTTTTTTCCCACCATGTCTCTACTCAATACCCTCATGACTTCACTAGACACACACACATATGTATACATATATAGTATGTGTGTATATGTATGTTTACACACTCATTTTCAAGAAATTATTTAATTCATTCAATGGGAAAAAAATGCAAGTATAGGTTCATATTCCTTAGAAAACCACTCTAAAGAAAAAGAAGCAAAATTTTCTTATGGCTCAAAAAGAACAAGAAATGTAACAGAATGAAAAAGTTTATTATTGGAATTTCAAACAGGAATGCCTTATAAGGATAAATATGATATGGTTTTAGTGACAAAAGAATGATCAAAGGAAGAGATATATGCTTTTCCTTATACAAAGTTATACAGGTAGCTATAGAAAGAATGAAATGGATTCCTTCCAATCTATCCTTTACTCAATTAAAATCACTTAGTTTGGTAATTTCAAATTCTTATTGCAAATTTGTTTCACTTTGACTTCACCAGAAGGGATATAGAAAGAGGGAAAACAAACTCAAATTATATTAAGCAAAAATAATAGAATGTTAAATAACCATAGCCCCAAGTTGAAGGGGACATTTGAGCCATTAGCTCTATGTGATCTAACTAAAAAGTATACTTTAAAAATTCATGGTTCTATTAGTATAATTTCTAAAAGTCAAGGACAAGAAATTTTATATTCCTTGAAAATCTTTATTCTTTCCCCTCCTTTGGTTTAACTTAACATGATATTAAGAAAAGGTTATAAATCATTTTGGTAAACATAATGGAATATCACCTTTTTTTGTATTAATCTTTATCTTCCTCACACCCTCCTAAGCAAATATCAAGCAGATAAATACTAAAGATTGCACCTGCTTTCCTATACTAAATTTGGTGTTATATGTTTAAAGTCTACATTACAAACCCAATGTAATGGGAAATTCTTCTTAAAACCACACAAATGACTAGTGATTGAGGCTGTATATGAAATTCTATATAAAATTCTTGCTATCTTAGTATAATAAGAATGTCATGGAAATAGAGAAAGCATGTCAAAGGGAAATAGAATTGAATTTGAACATAACTCTTCAAAGCGGTTGAAGAAACCAAGTTTAGGTATTTATGAAAAGAACAAATTATGGTGATATCTCAGTATGTATCATAGCATGGAGAAGATGGCCATCAAAATAAAATTATTCAGATAGTCTTAAAGTTTAAAGAAGAATAGAGATTCAAATACAAGATGTAATTATCTACTAATACCATAGGTCATACAAAAACACGATCAAATGTGCAACTACAAATAAGCATTTTGATCTATTGATAAATTAAAATCTGAAATTAATGTAAGTTAAACTAAAATCTGCAAAGAAAGGTGTGATAAAGGATTATTTAAAAAAGTATAGTAGAATGTAAATGACTTTCAGAGGCAGCAATTTGGAATATTGTATTTTTAAAATTTTCTTTAATTCCATTTTAGGGTTATTGTTTTCTACATAGGTGAGAAGATGTGGAAAAGCTTAGTATAATTTCTTTATAATCACTACAGAGATTTCTTTTTCGATTTAACAGCTGTGGGAAATCTCATTGAGGATATACCCTTTACCAAAGCAGATAGAAATCTGTTGTCCAACTTAAGAGTATTAGTGCCTTACATGGGATAATTAGAATTTATGTGACTTTCAAAAGATCGCACAGCCAATGTATGTCAGAGATAGTACTTGAATCAAGGTTGTCCTATCTCCAAGGTCTTCTCTCTACCTACTACACTTACTGAATCTCATAAAGAGCAATATTAGATATAAACTTTTCAGATATTTTTTTTTCAATTTTTAGGCCTTATTCCAATGCTTTCAGCTTCAAAACTATGCAAATACATTGTTATGTAAATATTACATTAAGTGTATATCTTAACTTCGTTGCCTGATTTTACTCAATCTTCAGTTCATTTATTCTAGTTCAGTCAGGCGTACATCCAGAGGGTAGCAGTAAGACCAGCATTCAATACAATTGTTGAATGACTTATGAGTGCCTCAGGTCATTCCCAAATCAAAACTGAATTAATAAGGTGCTGGCTTCAGCACAACTCACACACTCCTAAATGGAAAAAGTAGAAGCACTAGGTGGAGGTTCCAATGAGGAAGGCTGGGACTTGATGTAAAAGGAGAATACAAGTTCACAACATTTTAAACTACACAAAAGATGAATAAGTTACTTTTGAGATTTGACATTACGTTTCACTGGAGATCTTCCACCAGATTCTGGACAGAACTTTTTCTGGTACACTTTATGGAGGAACCTTTTAAGGTATAGATTGGATTAGTTATTTTCCTATTTTGAAATTCTACTCTTCCAAGTAAAGAAACATACATTGTCATGCAGTTTCAATACTGAATCTCCATCCATCAGCATTTCTATCTTGAGCTTCCTAATTTATGAGGGATTTATTCCCCTGAAATACACATGTATTTGGAATCTAAAAAAATTCTGTCACTATTTAAGATATCATATCCAGCTAATTTAAGAAATGGAAGGATGAGCTGCTTTAGAAAGAAATAAAAAGGAGAGTTATGCATAACATTCTAGTATTATTGCTATAAAGATTTGCAGGAAATGTTTAAGTCCATAATGAATAAAAACTCCTAGCTCAGTCCTAGATTTGGCTTCCCTCACCTCCTCTCCCCTGCCCTTCCCTTTCCCAAAACCTTAAACTTTACTGCACTGTGAAACTCATAGATTGGACAATCCTAGGCCCCTGTCCAAGCTCCACTTAAGGACTGTTTTCTGGACCCCCATTCCTGGCTTGAAAGTGATTATTCATAATAACTGTTGCTGTTTTCCTCCCAGTCTGTTGTAATTAATTTTCTTTGCCTCATTAACTGTACATTCCCTGATTATTTCTTGAACAGCTCTATTCACTGAATTGGCATCACCTCATGTTAAGTGAGTACCTGAATAGACCTTGACATAAAGGGGCCAAGGTCCCCCATCGTATCCTGGGCCAACTCCAGTCATCCTGAGGAATATTAGGTCACTGGATCCAGATGGTTGTAGAGGAGAAGTGAGGCTGGTGACCTTACACATCCCTCCCTCACTCAAAACAAAGTCAATTAAAAGTCCTATCATCATTTCTCTGACGGCATGGTCTTCTTCGGCAAGGAAGGATGAATAAAACAGCAATAGTGCGTCACTTGGTGATCTCATTACCTCCTATAGATTAATTATCATCTCTATGCAGACAATTCCCAGTCTTAAGATCTCTTCTGATTTTCAGTTTTACACCTACAACTGCTTATTGAACAGCTGAAATTGGATATCCCATAGATATTGTGAAATAAAAAATCCAGAAGCGATTAATATTCCCTTGGTGCTTGCTTCCTTATTACTGTGGAGAGTACTCTCACCCTTATAATCACTGAGGCTCTAAACCTAATGGTTATTCTTGAATTTTCATTCTCTTTTATGCCTCATATTCCATGTGATGTCAAGACATATGAATTTTTCCTTCAAACATCTTTAGTGTTCTCTATTTTTACATTGTCATCTCCCCATTGGATTACCTTACTTCTGCATGGCTCTTCTACTAAAATAGCTTCCTGATTGTTTTCTCAGACTTGACTTTGCACATTCTAAACCATCTCTAATTCAGCTTTCACAATGATTTTCCTAAAGATAAAAATTGACATGTCACCTTCCTTCAACTCAGTAAACTCCCCTGCCTCCCTATTACCTTGTACTGTACATATCTCCCTATATTCTGTGATCCAATCACTCTGTCCACCTTGTAATTCTTCACTTATGACCTTATTCCATCTCTCCCCTCTGGGTTTTTTTTTCAATAGTTGTCCTCCAGGTCTGAAACACTCTCCCTCCTCTTCTCTAACTCCTCTCTTCCTTGGATTTCCTCAAGTCCCAGCTAAAACTTTACCTTCTCCAGTATGCTTTTCAAGAATCTCCTTAATTCTTTGGTGTTTCCTCTGTAACTATTTTCCATCAGCCCATATGTATGTATGTATGTGTATGTGTGCATTATGTACACACAAACATAATCTTATATAAAACATATCGTACTAATATATTACATATATATTATATGTATATATATGTATTATATATATATATATTATCTTAGTACATAGTTATTTACATTTTATTTCACACATTTGACTCAGCTTCTAAAGAGAACACTCTTTTGCTAATCATTGCAATTCAGAGTTTAGGGCAGAGCCTGGCACATAGTAGGTGCTTAATAAATACTGGTTTACTGATTGAGTGGTATTGATTAAAAGAAACAGAAGCCAAGAAAAGAAATTTCAAAGTCAAGAGAAAAGGAATTCATGCAGAACTTTTCTCCAGATCAGATGAAGCTAAGAGACATACCTTACTTGTTTAGACATAATTCCAAAATAAGGTCAAAATATGACAAGCAGTTAAGATATTAACCCTGAGTTTTATTCTGAGTAAAATTAGTGATAAAAACACCTTTAATGTCTATTTTACAGGAATTTTATGATTAGCATGTTTTGCAAACTTTAATTTGTTTTATAATCAAAATTATGTGATGTTCTATTAATACAATAGAGCATATTGTAATAGTTTTGCACAGTACAGTGATTTCTACAATCAGGAGATTAACAAATATACTATCATCATTCTTATCTTTCTCCCTAGTGTAAATAATGACTCTGTTTTAGACTCCGTTCTCTTCTCTCTACATTCTTTGTTAGTGATTTCATCATTCCCCCTCCCTGCCCTAGATTTACTTATCAGTTTTATGCAGAAGACTCTGAACTCTATAGCCATATCTATTTTTTTAAGCCTGAGGCCCCTCGGAACGCCAGCCTCATATCTCCATTATCATTTGGATATGCCGAGATATTACAAACTCAACATCTGTAAAGAAGACCTCATTATTTTTCCTCTACCCTTCCTAACTTCCTTGTGTTAAGGAAACTTGCAGCTGACCACAAACTTCCAGTCATTCAGCCTTGCAGCCTTAAAATCATCCTTAGTTTTTTTTTTCCTTTCCCTCACTCTTCATATCTAATTGATTGCCATATCTTTCAATCTTATTTCTATAACATCTTTCATTTCCTATTCATTTCTTTCACTGAATGAATACTATTTTATAAATACCATTTTAATTCAGGTCCTCACTACTTCTTACTTTAAGTATTGTGACATCTTCACAGTTGGCTTACTAATTTCCAGTCTTCACTTCTTCAATCCGTTCTTCATGTAACTGATGAATACACAGTCTAAACATGCTACTCTCTACGCTGCTCAAGAGATTCCAATGGCTGCCTTTAACTCATAGTGAAAGTCAAGTCTGGAATTGTTTTAGCCTAGAAATGCTTTCATTAACCAGTTGCCTTGGCTGAATGTGAGGAAACCTCATGTTGAAAGCCTGTTGCTCCTGCCTACCTTTCTATACTTACTGAGCACAAGTTTTCATTCTTGTAATCTGTCATCCAGGCAAATTTGCATTTGTTTTCTCACACGTAGCATTGTGTCTCTTATTTTCATGCCTTTCCCAAGCTCGAACTGCCATACCTAGAATGCATGGCTTTCTCATGTCTTCTTTATGCTATTTGTAGCTTTTTATAAAATTTAACTCAAATGCTGAGTCTTTTAAGAAGCTTACCATTATTAAGCAGTTGCTAGTGCCCTCTCCTGCGAATTACTTAAATGTATATTTTTACATTTAATTTTCAAGGTACATATTACTTCAACACATGTAAATTCTTTGAGGTCAGGGATTATTTTTTTTCTTTATATTCTCAAATCAGAAACAATTCTAATGCATAGCACGAAAACTGCCACCTAAGGGTAGATTTAATAAATGTTTGTTGAATTGAATAAAAAAAAAAAGAATGATGGTAGTGACAGAAAAGGGAGAATGAAAGAAAGAAGACCTTCCCTCCCGGTCAATCTACATTTTCTCTACTAATCTTCAGTAATTTTGCCAGCCACGGTGACCAGCAAGTGGTTGTTTCTATTTCTAAAATAAATATTTCCATAGGCTAAAGGTTCAAAGAGGATAAAATGTAGCAGCTTGAAAAACACTTTATATTTTTATTAAAAATGACAAGTCAATTCTAAAGCATTAATTTTTAAGTAGTCTATTCCATAAGATATAATGACAATTCTAGGTTAAAAACATGAAATAATGAAAATCAGGGTTATGTTTCTCTTATTTACCTACTAAACATTACAACTGGCAGCATAGTGTATACCACAGTATATTTAAAGCCTTGCCAAAATGAGTAAAACAATCCCATAGCAAAACGGCATCAAAAGATAGTTTTGTAATGAACAGGTAAAAGTGAAAGATGTCTGTGTATAATTTTGGTAAGCTGGTTTCTCAAATACAATATAAAAATAAAACATCAAACAGATGCTAGCAAATTTGTTGCAAGGAAAATTTCATGGAAGCAGGAAAGAATATGGCTATATTTCAGTGTACTATCATAAACCCATGGAGGGCATCCTTCTACATGTTGATAAAGGGAAAGGATGTTTTGTTTTCCTAAATGTAGATTCCTCATCATGAATATATGAAAATGAGTAAACAAACTTGAAAGAAGTAGTAGTCCCAGAAGGGAGTTTGATGAGAGGCAAGATAAGGAGCCTTCTGGTAAATGTTTAATAGCTCTTCTGGGGAAAAATATACATGATACAATTTAAGTGGAATATCCATTATTTAATATCTTCTTCCTCTTTTTAAAATTAAATACTCATTTGTGGAGTATTAGAGAGTTAAATATCACACTGAAAATTGAAAAATGGCAGTGGGAAAATATGTATGACTTGCCTTCAGCACATCTCTGGGCAAGGATTACATTATTTCAAACAACTAGTGTTTCAGTTAAAATTATTATTTAGCTTAACTTGAAAAATATCCAGATTTGGAAAAGAACAAAATTGAATTAAATTGGAATAGTTAGTTCTTCACATCTAGAAATCAGCAGTGGAAGAATATTTTGTAATGATGTTATCTAGGGGACCCATGTTTTAGCTAGTATCTAGACTAGATGACTCTGAGAATCTTTTAACTTACCTATTTCTATATTTCTTTTCTTCTGTGCTGTGAGGACAGAGAGAAGAGGGAAGAGAGAATGAGAGAACCTCTCATTCACTTCCCATTAGGATGTATGCCTCTTACGGAACAGTGACAACAGGAACAAGTAAGCTACACAATAAGGTAAGAATCCTACTGCAAGTACAATGAAATAAGTCATGTATAGCTTAATGTGATTTAAAATAAAGTCATCACAATAATAAGAATCAAATTACTTTTAAATCATGTTATTCCCCATATAATTGTCTGGTACATTTCTTCACTAAATTTAGAGACTGAATTCAATATCGGCAACTCACCATGAACCACTGAGCAATTCTAAAGCTCAGAGGGAAAGTACTTAGAAGTTTTCCTTTTTATTATTTTTTCCTGTCTTCTTTTCCTTGGTGCATTCTATCCTAAATTACCACCCAATTAAGATTCTGGTGGCCGTTATCTACTGACCTCTAGGGCATTTCCCTTCATTCTCTATTTCATTGTCAGGTTCACAGTGAGCCTTCTCTCTTGCTCTGTTCCCGACCTCACAAAAGGAGACTTCAACATATATACTATAGTCTCTTGCTCCCATCTTGCCGTTCCTCCATTTACTTATTTGCCAAGATCACCCCCTCCATCCTATCTCAGCTACATGCAGAGATAGTCTTATCCTTTATCTTGCACATCCACAAATATATTACTTCCATGTTCTTAAGTTCTGCAATTCCCTTACCTGTTCACAATCCTTTTTTATTTTACTTTTCCTTCTCTATTGTAACCACAAAACCTGTTATTCAACCTTACTGTGAGATTGAATCCCTTTATCCTTAGTGCTTCCCCAAGCTATTACCTTTGCATGTCCTGATCCCTTGGTGAAATCATACTCAATACTGTCCTCTTTTCTCTAGTTCCTTATGATTGCGGGTCTTCCCAAGTCATATCTCTCTACTACTCCCACCTGTATGGCAGATAGGTGGTTCAGTGAATAGAATGTTGGGTCTGAAATCAGGAAGATGGGAGTGCAAACAGCAATGGTCATTTACTAGCTGTTTGACCATAGACAAGCCAATTAATTTCTTTCTGACTCAGTTTCTTAAATAATAAAATAAGAGTCATAATAACATCCACCTTACAGGGTTGTGGAGAGGATCAAAGGCAATAATATATCATGTGTTTAGTACAGTTTCTGGCACACAGTAGCCACTTATTAAATGCTTAACCCCTCCCCATCCACTGCTTTGATCCTACTCAAACACTGCTGAATGAAACTGAAGGAAATGAATTTAGTGGACTAGGTCATCTAAAAATTTATGTTGTATCAGCTCAAATGGGTATTCACTAAGGTCAAGCAATCTTTTTACAGGGGCCTAATTGAATCATTTTGGGCAGCTGGTGGCACATCTGCTAGACTGCTGGACTTGGAATCAGGAAGAATTATTTTCATGAGTTCAAATTAAGCCTCATATATTTACTAACTGTGTGACTCTGGGCAAGTCATTGAACACTTTTTATCTCAGTTCCTCATCTATAAAATGAGCTGGAGAAGGAAATTATGAAATATCCAGAATTTTTGCCAAGAAAATCCCGAATGGGATCACAATGTTAGACACAATTGAAAACAATTGAACAACAACAAAACTGATGTATTACCCCATTCACCACAAAGGACTTTCCAATCCTTTTTATCCCTTCTCAGACAGCTAGTGGTTTCCCCCATACCATCCCCAGATGAAAACCTTGCATTTCAAGGGGTTGCATTTCACTGTAAAAACAACTGAGGCCATTTGCCAAGATCTCTCTGTTATTATTCCCTCCTCTTCAACTCACATCATTAAGATGTCTTCACCACTTTTTCCTTCTTAAACACTTTCACTTGAAGAGATGTCCCTTCCCCACAAAGTGAAAACTTCTATACGTACAAGTAATTCTATTCCATTCTATTTCGTTTGACAGTTTGTTCCTTTTATCACCGTCAATATCACATTTTTCTTCAGTATTTCCATGTCTACAAATTGCTCTCTTACTGCCAACAAACATTCGTCACAAAACCCTATCCCATTACCTTAAAAAAAACAACACAATTTTAACTTGATCTATTCATCACTGTTAACTGTCATCCTAGAATTCTTCTGCATTTTCTAAATAAACTCCTTGAGAAGGCTATTTATCGTTAATGCCTCCATTTCCTTTCCTCTCACATTCTTCTTAATTTTCTGCAGTTTCATGTCCAACCTCATTATTCAACTGACACTGGTCTCTCCAAATTTACCAATAATTTCTTAACAGACAAATCTAATGGCCTTTTTTTCAATCCTAATCCTTTTTGATTTATCTGCTGCCGTTAACACTTTAGATGACCTCCTCTTCTTGTTACTCTCTTCTGGGTAAGATTTTTGTATTCTTGACATCTTCTTGTCCTCTTCCTATCTGTATGGCCATTCCTTTTCAGCTTCCATTGTTGGATATTCACCCTTTTTCTGCTCTGGAAAACACTCTTCTCTGTCTTCTTCTCTCCTCCATCTATATATTTGAAATCTTATCAACTCCCATATGTTCAATTTTTATTATGCATATGACTCTAAGAATTAATTGTCTAGCCCTAACCTCTAATCTGATATCTGGTCTCACATCTATACCTACCTTTGGATTTTTATAATTGTTTTTCCATAAGCACCTTACTCATTGTAAACTCATTCTCTTTCCCCAAAAAACTCTTCCCTCTTCTTAACTCCTCCATTAATATTGAGGGTATTTCCATCCTTTAATTCATTAACCTTACTCTCATTCTTACCTCTTCACTCTTTCAACTGCCCTGTTCAATTAATTGCTGAGGTCTATTTTCCTACCTTCAAAAATCTCTCTTTTTCAAAAAACTCATGAGGTTACTAACCTCATGAAAGCCCTTAATAGCCTGCTGGTTTGTCAGCATGCCTTGAGTCCATCTTCCACTAAGCTTTCAAGCTGATGTTCCTAAAACTTAGATCTTAACATGGCTCTCCTATCCT
Source organism: Potorous gilbertii (assembly GCA_028658325.1). Lineage (NCBI taxonomy): Eukaryota > Metazoa > Chordata > Mammalia > Diprotodontia > Potoroidae > Potorous > Potorous gilbertii. The sequence goes on from CM053769.1 coordinate 633,748,746, forward strand.
TATTCACTCAATTTCAGTGACTACTGACCATCGTTCTCTATCACCCAATTTAAAATCCTTTCTTTGGTTTTCAACAGCCTCTATAATTGATCTGTTTCTTACCTGTCAAGCATTTTATATCCTTTTTTTAAATCTTTTTAACTTTCGTTTATTTTTTAAAATAAATTTATTTCTTTAACTTTTTACATTCATTTTCACAAAATTTTAGGTTCCAAATTTTCTTCCCATTTGTCCCCTTCCCCCACCCCAATACACCGATCATTCTAATTTCCCCTATCACCAATCTGCCCTCTCTTCTATCATCCCTCCCTTCCCTTTTCCCCATCTTTCCTGTTGTCCTGTAGGGCCAGATAACTCTCTATTCCTCATTACCTGTATTTGTTTTTCCTAGTAGCAAGAACAATAATCAACAGTTGTTCCTAAAACTTTGAGTTCCAACTTCTCCCCATCCCTCCCTCCCCACCCATTTCCTTTGGGAAGGCAGGCAAATCAATACAGGTCATATCTGTGTAGTTGTGCAAATGACTTCCATAATAGTCATGTTATGTAAAACTAGCTATATTTCTCTCCATCCTATCCTGCTCCCCCATTGCTTCTATTTTCTCTTTTGATCCTGCTCCTCTCCAAGAGTGTTGATTTCAGATTGCTCTCTCCTAACATTTCCCTCCCTTCCATCATCCCCCGCACCCTACTTATCCCCTTCTCCCCCACTTTACTGTATTGTAAGATATGTTTTCATACTAAATGAGTGTGCATTTTATCCCTTCCTATAGTCGAATGTGATGAGAGTAAACTTCATGTTTTTCTCTAACCTCTCCTCTTTTTCCCTTCACTAAAAGTCTCCTGCCTGTCTCTTCTATGACAGATAATTTGCCCGATTCCATTTCTCCCTCCTTCCTCCCAATACATTTCTCTCTCACCATTTACCTTCATTTTTTTAAGATATGATCCCATCCTACTCAGTTCGCTCTGTGCTGTCTGTCTCTGTGTGTGTGTGAACATGTGTGTGTGAGTGTGGGTGTGTGTGTGTGTAACCCCACACCCCACAACTACCCAGATACTGAAAAGTTTCAAGAGTTACAAATATTGTCTTTCCATGTAGGAATGTAAACAGCTCAACTTTAGTAAGTCCCATATGACTTCTCTTTGCTGTTTACTTTCTCACACTTCTTCTCATTCTTGTGTTTGAAAGTCAAATTTTCTTTTCAGTCCTGGTCTTTTCATCAAGAATGCTTGAAAGTCCTCTATTTCATTGAAAAATCGTATTTCCCCTGAAGTACAATACTCAGTTTTGCTGGGTAGGTGATTCTTGGTTTTAGTCCTAGTTCCTTTGACTTCTGGAATATCCTATTCCATGCCCTTTTATCCCGTAATGTAGAAGCTTCTAGATCTTGTGTTATCCTGATTGTATTTCCACAATACTGGAGTTGTTTCTTTTTAGCAGCTTGCAATATTTTCTCCTTGACCTGGGAATTCTGGAATTTGGCCACAATGTTCCTAGGAGTTTCTCTTTTTGGATCTCTTTCAAGAGGTGATCAGTGGATTCCTTGAATACTTCTTTTGCCCTCTGGTTCTAGAATATCAGGGCAGTTTTCCTTGATAATTTCATGGAAGATAATGTCTAAGCTCTTTTTTTGATTATGGCTTTCAGGTAGTCCCGTCATTTTTAAGTTGTCTCTCCTGGATCTATTTTCCAGGTCAATTGTTTTTCCAATGTAATATTTCACATTATCTTCCTTTTTTTCATTGTTTTGGTTTTGTTTTGTGATTTCTTGGTTTCTCATAAAGTCATTAGCCTCCATCTGTTCCATTCTAATTTTGAAAGAACTGTTTTCTTCAGTGAGCTTTTGAACCTCATTTTTCATTTGGCTAATTCTGCTTTTGAAAGCATTCTTCTCCTCATTGGCTTTTGAACCTCTTTTGTCAATTGAGTTAGCCTGTTTTTCAAGGTGTTATTTTCTTCAGCAGTTTTTGGGGTCTCCTTTAATAAGGTGTTGACCTGCTTTTCCTACTTTTCTTACATCTCTCTCATTTATCTTCCCAGTTTTTCCTCCACCTGTCTAACTTGATTTTCAAAATACTTTTTGAGCTCTTCCATGGCCTAAGCCCATTGCATATCTATTTTGGATGTTTAGGACACAGAAGCCTTGACTTCTATGTCTTTCCTTGATGTTAACCATTTTTATTCCTCATCAGAAAGGAAGGGAGGAAATATCTGTTCCCCAAGAAAGTAACCTATGGTCTTATATTTTTTCCCTTTTCTGGGCATTTTCCCAGCCAGTTACTTGACTTCTGAGATTCCTTTCCACACTCACCTCACCTCCAGATCTGTCCAGCTAGTGCTTGGGGTCTGAGATTCAAATGCTACTTCCCAGCCTCAGAGTTTTCAGTGGGGGCAGGGCTGCTATTCAATGTAAGATTAAATTTAGCTGCTCAGGTGGGCACAGGGCTGCCCCACAGGGCTCAGTTCCTTCAGCGGGTTTATGTGGAGACCTTTAATAATGGATCTGAGCTCCTGCCTGCTTTGGGAGCCTCTGTCAGCTGCTGCCTCTGCTGCAGCTCTCAAGGGGGCCTGAGTTATGGAGACACCCTGCTCCCCTGTCGGCCAGCCAAACAGGTTCTCTCACTGACCTTTGCGCCTGTGGTTGGAGGGTACTGCATGGCTGCTGGAGATCCTGTCCCTGAAGAGTGCTTGGATCTGCTCCTCTTGGTGCCATGCTGCCAGGGCAGGGCTGTGCTCTGCTCTAGGTCCAGTGTGCGACAGACCTTTGGTGTCCATTTTCTGGTCCCTCTGGAACAGAAATCTCCTCCACTCCATTGTTCTGTGGCTTCTGCTGCTCCAAAATTTGTTGGGAGTTCTTCTTTACAGGCATTTTATAGGCTGTGGGATCGGAGGTAGTGTATGTGTGTCTTTCTACTCCGCCATGTTGGCTCCTCCCCTCAAGTCTTTTTGTATCTTAACATTGCCATGAATTCAGTCATATGGTGAAAATGACCCCTTTGCTTTTTTCTTTCACTAAGCACTCCATTTCCTAACTTTGGGTGTTTTCATTTGTTCTTCATTCTTGGAATGCTCTCACTCCTTATCACTATTTTCTTCTCAGCTTATATTCTCAGTTAAATTTCTGCACTCTTTAAGAAGCCTTTCCTCATCTTTTTAATGCTAGTGCCTTCATTATCTTAATTTTCACCAATCTGCTAGATGTATGTTTGTGCAGGTTCGAGGTGCAAGTGCACACACACACACCCACACACACACCCACATCCACACATACATGCTGATTCCCCCATTAGGTTGTAATCTACTTGAGAGTCAGTATTGTCTTTTACCTGTCTTTTTATCACTAGAGCTTAGTAATGACAATGTCTCATGAATCTAAATCACTAAAAAATCCTTTTTTTTAATGCCAAAATGGATCCCTAAGCAGAGGCAAGGAGCCTCATATTTCTACTCCATAAAGAAACAAAAATCCGTAAAAACAGCACTGGATTGTTTAATAATCAAATCATCCAAGAGGCTATAGAATATTTTCTTCCTCCTCATAATTGCACAGAAAACCAACTAGAATCCAACAGATAATGGTATAGGAGATTCAATAGAATTTCCAGATCCTGTACTTGTGGCACACACAAAAAAGCAGGTAGTTTTCCTCTGCAAGCAACTTTTAGACACCTATAATCTGGAGAGATAAATAAATGCCAGAAGATAAACTTTCCTATAAAGAATTGTGGTAAGTCCAACGATTTTGCCAAATCCAAGCTAGCTGAATAGAAATTCTCTTAATGGCAGGAAGAAGAGAATCAAAGAAAAATTAATTCCCACATGAACTAGTAGAATAAATGAAACTATATATATACACACATATATATGTATATATACATATATATATATATGTATATATACATATATATGTGTGTGTACAATGAAATTATAATTCAAGAGTAAAGAATCTGAAGGAGAAAAAGTAGTTTAGAAGTTAAAATGATAAATCTTGCTTTAGTAATAGATTTTTCAGAAAATTAGAATGGAACAAATATATTTATTCTATGATTTAGTGAAATAAATAGAACAAAGTTAATTCATATATAACATATATACCAATGGCACACATATTATAATACACACATATGACTGACCTGGAAAACATATCATGAGATAATTTAAGAATCCCTGAAAATCCAAAGACAGGTTTAGATGTGAGAGCAGATACCCCAGTAAATTTAAAGAAATTGCAGAGAAAAGCTACCCAGATCTATTAATTCTACAGGGCAAACTAAAGAGATGAGAAGGAAGGCTATAGAAATACTTTAAGAAGTTAATAGGTAAGAAGTAGAAATAAGAAGTAAATAAGCAACAAAGTTTTGAAAGAAAATGTTGAATTTACTGTATCCTTGAAAAAAAACTGTTATGGAGAGAGATTCACAGTTTCTTATGCAGACCTCTTTTTGGGATATACAAATGCTCCTACTTTTGCCTTGTTAAATTTAGAATACACAAAATAAATTCAAAAAGTATATATTAAAAATAAATAGAGCATAGTTTGGGAAGCACTCAATAGCTATGAGAAACATAATTATTTTTCCATAGAAAATAGCAATCTTTCCTCCCATAGGTTCAAGAAATAAATTTATATTTGTATAACTTGTGAAGTAAACAAAGAATAATATTATGAGTCTTTATAATAAGTGTTATCTCCTTGAGGGCAGTGATGGTTTCATTTTTTCTTGGTATTCTTAGTGGTTAGCATAGTGCTGGGTATATAATAAGCAATTAATTTTTTTATTATTAATGAATTTAAGTAGCATGCTAATATTTTATATACAGCTTTCTATCATTTTAGACCCAAAAAGAACATTTGAGAATATGTCTACTCTGATCTCTTCATTTCATATGATTATATGATTACATATACTGCATAAAGAGGAGAAATATTTAATCATTGCATATAGTACATACAAATCCTTTAAAGCTCGTGATATACATCCTCATTTGATCTTCTCAACAATCCTCATTTTACACATGCAAAAAGGGAGGACCAAGAAGAGGTTAAATGATTTATGGAGTATTACATAGATAGTAAATCTATGAAGCAGAATTTGAATTGCAAACATGTTATGAATGGTTTTACAAGCCAAAAAGGAATTTGAATTACACTTTGGCCTCTTTTTACAAATACTGAGGTTTGTAAATAGGTTCATCACAGAGACTAAACCAAAGACTCATTATTTGCACAATCTAATTATCAACATTTTTATGATTATATCTTCAAAATATTTAAAGATAAATATTGATAGGTTTAAAATATTTACTATATATAAACATAAATATTAATATATCAATCTATTTTATCTCAAATATTTATTTGTCTAACAAAACTCTTTCTAGTAACATCTCTACCTTATCTTTCTCCATTAGATTTTAGCACAATAGTATGATAGATTTTACAATGTATTCTGTCTCTAATATTTGTTAACCCCTATGTACTGTGTACTGATGTAATCAGTCTCTGATGGCATCCAATTAGACTCTTACTGACAGTTTGTGGCTTAAAATTATATTTTAAAACATTATAATTTTATATTGCATAATGACCTCAGATCTAGCTGGATGGTGATAGAGTTTATGTGCGAGTCCCAGTAGGTAGAGACTCTTGATTTGCCCCAATAAATGTGAACAAAATATCCCTAAGAAAGAATGTTATTTTCATTTTTTTTGAGTGGCTAGTGCTGACATCTTCATTTCATATATGAGCATTTTGATGAACTATTGTACTTCATTTTCTTTTGCATGGATGGGCAGCACTATTGTGCATTTTATCCCATCTTCCTGGTAAATTAAGCAGCAATAAAGTGTTTATTAAGTAGCCGAATTAGTTGCCTGTAACATACTACAAACCAGAAGAATGTCCAACTCTAGGAACAGGCTTGCATTTGGAAGTAGAATGAAACTTCTAAATGTCAGTCACTCATTGAGTCAGTTGAACCATTTAATCACTGACAACTTTAAAGTTGGTGATAATCCCCTTGAAATTGAAACACTAAACTTTCCTGGTACTTACAAGCCATGACAACCCATGACAAGAGATATTGTAAATGCCATATTATGGCTAGCAAGAGAACAGCATTGTTTTTCCTGGCCTTGTGGGTTCAAATTGTTTTGATAGATTGTGCTAATGGAAATGTTTGAATTCACCTCTTTTCCTGGTATGTAGAACCATAGATTTTATGTAATGCGTTGAGTAAAAGCCAAATTCTTACCCTGTGCCCCACAGAGGCTTGATATAGTTGATCCGATTTACTGAAATGCAAAATTTGATTTGAAAATAAACAATTATTCCACTTTTCCTATTGCTTAATCAGTCTTGAAAGCTGGCAAGGAGAAGAGAAGAGATAAGCATTTATACGGTATCTAAACTTATAAGTATTTTATCAATATTAACTTATTTGCTTCTCACAACAACCCTGCAATTGGAAGTGCTGTTATTACCTCCCATTTTCAGTGGCACAAGCTGAGACAAACAAACATTAATTGGCCAGGATTACACATCTACCCAGAATCTGATTCCAGATTTGAACAACTCAAGTATTTTTCTTTCTTTTGTTCTGACTCCAGAACTGGTGCTCTATCCACCGTGACAACCAGTTAAGGACATTCTCAGTTATGGGTCATTTTTACAAAATAGATATGATTCCAAAAAGTTATGATGAAACACTTCTTAGGATGATGTCAGCTAATCAAATAGTAAAAGTGACATGAGTTGCTATGTTTGTATCTCCAAAAAGTCTGAGGTCCCTTCCACCACTGTGTCTGTGACTTTAAATTCCAGAGGAGTGATTTTTGAGTCTCAACCAAATCTTATAGAGTTTTAGACACATACACACACACACACACACACACACTAATTTGTAATTGTTAATCTTACCTGAAATACTCTGATAAAATAAATTGCTCAAATACTTTTGTATTTATAGTCTCTTTCACAACTAATGTAATAGGAATAGGAAGTTGTTTTGGATGACCCCAGTTGCTAGTACTCTCTCCCTCCTGTTTTATTTCTTTATAAAATTATATCTTTTGTGTTTATTTCTATCTGTATATGCTAGAGCATCCCCACTAGCCTATAAGCTCCTTGTCAGCAGGAGATTTGTTTTTGTTTTAGTCTATTCATAGGCCATTGCTTTGTACACATTATGTGCTTAATAAACCTTTGTCAAATTTGAATTTGCTTTTGTTGAATTTGCCTGCTGCACCAGAAGGGTGAGATCAAGGGAAAATGTCATTGCACTATTCCACTTTTAATACCTTACCTTTGGGAATTTTAGGTCTTCTTTCCAGATAGTAAATGTACTTATATACAATCAGTCAATAAGCATTTATTGTGTGCCAAACCCTGTGGTAAGCATCCAGAACACACACAAAGGCAAAACACAGTCCCTACACTCAAAGAATCTACAGTTTAATGAGGGAGATAGCAAGCAAATATTTATGTATAGACAAGATGAGGATATGTTTACATATGAACACTACAGACTAAATTAGATATAATAACAGAAAGAAGGTACTATAATTAAGGGGGATTGGAAAAACTTCCTATGCAATGTGAGATTTTAGCTGAGAATTGGAGGAAGATAGTGAAGACAGGAGGTGGAAAGAGGGAGAGTTCCAGGCATGGGGCAGAGTCAATGGAAATGCCCAAATTAAGAGATGTTTTGTCAGAGGATCAGTAAGGAGGCCAGCGTCACTGGATCTCAGAGAAAGGGGGTTTGGTATAAAGACTAGAAAGAAAAGGGGAGCAGGTTATAAAGAGTTTTTCAAACCACTCAAATTTTATTTTTTAAAAATTTATTTACTTATTTTTTGTTTTCAACAGACACATCCACAAGATTTTGAGTTGCAAATTTTCTACCCATCTCTCCCCTCTGCCCACCACAAGACAGTATACATTCTGTTTGCCACTTTTCTCAATCTTCCCTCTCTTTTTTCACACCCCTCCCTTTTCTTATTCTCATCCCCTCTGTTTTCTTGCAGGGCAAGATATATATTTAATACCCCATTGCATGTATGTCTTATTTCCCGATTGCATTTTTTTTTAGCAATTTTTAGCATTTTTTTAAAACATTGAGTTCCAGATTCTCTCTCTTTCTCCCTCTCCACCCACCCCACTGAGAAGGAAAGCAATTCAGTATAAGTTATATTAAACTTATGCCAAACACTTCCATAACATAACTACATTTCCCTTCTTCCTGTCCTGCCCCCATTTATTCTATTCCCTCTTTTGTCCCTCTACCTTCTCAAAAATATTTACTTCTAATTATACCCTTCTGCCTTTTGCCCTCCCTTCAATCATACCCTACCCAACTTATGCCCTTCCCTCCTACTTTCCTGTAGTTTAAGATGATTATTCATACCAAATTGATTGTGCATGTTATTCCCTCCTTAAGCCAAATGCAATGAGAGTAAGGTTCACTTTTTCCTTATAACCTCCAGCTTCTTCCCTCCATTGAAAAAAGTGTTTTCTTGCATATTTTATGTGAGATACTCTGCCCCATTCTATTTCTCCCTTTCTCCTCCCAGTATATTCCTATCTCAGCAGCTAGTCATATTATTTTAGATATTATTCTTATCTATTCAACTAACCCTGCGGTCACTATCTCTGTCTCTGTCTCTTTCTCTCTCTCTCTCTACACACACACACACACACACACACATATGTATGTATGTATACATATATGCATATATATGCATGTATATAATTCCTCCAAATATGATCATTCCATGTAGGAATATAAACAACTCAACTTTAGTAAGTCCCTTATGATTTCTTTTTCCTGTTTACCTTTTCATACTTCTCTTGATTCATATGTTTGAAAGTCAAATTTCCTACCCAGGTCTGATTGTTTCAACAAGAATGCTTGGAAATCCTTTATTTTACTGAATGACCACTTTTTCCCCTAAAGTATTATAATCAATTTTTCTTGGTAGGTGATTCTTGGTTTTAATCCTAGCTCCACTGACTTCTGAAATATCATATTCCATGTCCTTCAATCCTTTATTGTGGAAGCTGATAGATCTTGTGTTATCTTGACTATATTTCCACAATACTCAAATTGTTTCTTTCCAGCTGCTTGAAACATTTTCTCCTTGTCCTGAGAGAGCTGGAATTTGGCTACAAAATACCTAGAAGTTTTCCTTTTGGCATCTCTTTCAGGAGGAGATCAGTGGATTCTTTCAATATCTATTTGACCCTCCAGTTCTACAATATCAGGGCAGTATCTCAATAATTTTCTTTTATTTTATATATAATTTATTTATTTTTCATTTCTCAGCATTCACTTTCACAAGAATTTGAATTCAAAATTATCTCCACATGTCTCCTGACCCACCACTCTAGGACAGCATACACCACATTCACCCCTTCTATCAATTGGTCCTCCCTTCTATTGCCCACCTTTCTTTCATTTCCCTTCCTAACTATTTTCATGAAGGGCAAAATAGGTTCCTATACTCTATTTTCTGTATAGCTTAATTTTCAGTTGCATGCTAAAACAATTTATAATAATCATTCTTAAAGCTTTGAGTTCTGTATTCTCTCCATTCCTCCCCACCCACCCTCAATGAGAAAAAAAAAGCAGTTCCTTATAGATCATACATGTGTAGTCATGCAAAACACTTCAATAATAGTTATGTTGTAAAAGACTAACCACATTTCCCTCTGTCTTGTCTAGCCTTCCATTTATTCCATTCTCTCCCTTGACCTGTCCTCCAGCTATAGTGTTTACTTCTGATTTTTCCTTTACCAAATTTACTATCTCTTCTGTTATCTTCCTACAGGGTAAAATAGATTTCCATATCCAACTGAGTGTATGTTATTCTATCCTTAAGCTAAATCCCATTAGAATAAGACTCACTGATTTCCTTTCATCCCCCCTTCCCCTCCATTGTAAAAGATCTTTCTTCCCTCTTTTATGTAAGATTATTTGCTACATTCTACCTTTCCCTTTCTCTTACTCCTTGTAAATTCTATTCAACATTAAATTATTTATTTATTCTCCTTTCATATTCAGCTCACACATATATACACATACACACATACATCAATGTATGTATGCAAATATACACATATA
>CM053769.1:633758970-633770873 GCA_028658325.1 Potorous gilbertii
TTCTTTGAGGCTTCTCTTTCCCATTTACCTTCTCACATTTTTCTAGCTTCTTGTATTTGAAAGTGATATTTTCCATTCAGCTCTGATTTTTTCAGCAATAATTCTTGGAAGTCCTCTATTTCACTGAAATTCCATTTTTTCTTCTGAAGTATTATACTGAGTTTTATTGGGTAGGTGATTCTTGGTTTTAACCCTATCTTCTTTGATCTCTAGAATATTACATTCCAAGACCTTTGATCGCTTAGGGTAGAAGCTGCTAAATCTTGTGTTATCTTGATTGTATTTCCACAGTACTTGCATTGCTTCCTTCTGTGTGCTTGCAATATTTTCTCCTTGATCTGGGAACTCTGGAATTTGGCTACAATATTCCTAGAAGTTTTCCTTTTGGGGTCGCTTTCAGGAGGGAGTTTGGTGAATTCTTTCCATTTCTATTTTACCCTCTGGTTCTCGAATATCAGGGCAGATTTCCTTGATAATTTCTTGGAAGATGATATATAGGCTCTTTTTTTTGATAGTGGTTTTCAGGTATACCAATAATTTTTAATATATCCCTCCTGGATCTGTTTTCCAGGTGAGTTGCTTTTGAAATGAGATATTTCACAGCCTTCTATTTTTTCATTCTTTTGGTTTTGTTCTATAATTTCTTGGTTTCTCATAAAGTCATTAGTTTCCATCTGCTTCATTCTAATTTTTAAAGAACTATTTTCTTCAGTGAAATGTTGAACTTCCTTTCTTATTTAGTTAATTCTGCATTTTAAAGCATTCTTCTCCTCATTGGCTTTTTGGACCTCTTTAGCCTTTTGAGTTAGTCTATTTTTAAGGGTATTATTTTCTTCAGCATTTTTGGGGGTCTCCTTTAGGGAGTTGTTGACTTGTTTTTCATGATTTTCTTGCATTGCTCTCATTCATCTTTCCAATTTTTTCTCTTCTTCTCTTACTTGATTTTCAATATCCATTTTGAGTTCTTTCATGGCCGGAGGTTTTAGATGCAGAAACCTTGGCTTTGATGTCTTTCTTTGATAGTATGCTTTGTTATTCCTTCTCTGAAAGGGTAGACGAAAATACTTTCTCACCAGAAAGTAACATTTTTAATCTTTCCCCCCCTTTTTTGGGCATTTCCCCAGCCAGTAACTAGACTGTTGAGTCCTTTGTCAAGTGTAGGGTATATTACCCTAGGCTTCAGAGGTTTTATGCAGGTTTTCTCTGAGATACCTCTAGGGACCTGTAAGTTCTCAGTTACTTCATGGTGGCAAAATAAAGGAGAGGAGTTTATTTCTCTCCTGGCTTGCACTCTGGCCTGTGAGCAACCACAAGCACTCTTTTCTCTTCTAGAATTAGGAGTAGGATTCCTTCTCCACAGCCGCCACCAGTTCCACTACAGTATTGCTCTTCTTCACCCTAGGATAGCCGCTCAGGATTGAGACCTAGATCATATACTCAATTCCTCCAGGGAAATCTTTAAAAAAAAAGATTTTCATACACACACACACACACACACACACACAAATATAATACATATATAAACAAGTATATTTACATATTTTTATAGTTTCTTGATTTTCATAAAGTCATTATCTTCTATCTGATTCATTCTAATATTTAAGGAATTATTTTCTTCAGTGAGCTTTTGGACTCCCTTTGCCAGCTGGCCAATTCTGCTTTTTAGGGTATTCTTCTCCTCAGTGGCTTTTTGGATTTCTTTTACCATTTGACAGTCTATTTTTAAAGTCTTATTTTCTTTAGCATATCTTGAGTCTCCTTTAGTAGGCAGTTGATTTGCTTTTTAAGATTTTATTGGTTCACTCTCATTTTTCTTCCCAATTTTTGCTCCACTTCTCTTACTTGATTTTCAAAGTCCTTTTTGAACTCTTCCATGGCCTGAGACCAATTAATATTTATGTAGGAGGTTTTGAATGGAGACTTTGACTTTGTTTTCTTCTGTTTGTATACTTTGGTCTTGCTTGTCATCCAAGTAAGATTTTATATTCTGATTCCTTTATTCCATTTTTGTTCATTTTCCCAGCTATTTACTTGACTTTTGAGCTCTTTGCCAAGGCAATACTATGCCCCTTCCCCTAATCTCTGGTTTTAGACCTCCAGAAACAGTGTCTGCCCCTGCTGAAGCCCCTGCTCCTGCTGCAGCAGGATACTCCTCCATGGGTTCTTCCATGCCCTCCTCAGTCCTGGTGCTACTCTACTCAACTACTCTACTGTCTCAGACTGGTCCCCCAAGGTTTTTCCACTGAACTTCCAATTTGTCCTCAATTTTTGGGGTTTTGAAGTCTGCAAACCTCCACAGGTGCCAGAGATTCTGTCCCCTGAAAGCCTGCTCAAGTCCCATCTGTGCCAGCATGGCACATACCGGACTGTGCTCTGTTCCCAGAATGGGCACAATAGACACTTCCTGTTAATCTTCCGGCTGTCTTGGACTGGAGATTTGTTTCACTCTGTCATTCTGTGAGTTCTGAAGTTCTAGAATTTGCTTGAATCATTCTTTACAGATATTTAGCTGGGTTTGGGGGGAGAGCACTAGCAAGTCCATGCTGTTACTCCATCATCTTGAGTCCACCCTCAGTCCTCACCCTGAGAAATTTTATTTGATCCTGGAGGTGATAGGGAGGAACTGGGTTTTATTGAATAAAAGGGTGACATAGTTAGACCTGTGCTCCAGAAAAAAATAACTTCATTAATTGAGTGGAGGATGTACTAGAGTAAGAAAAGACTTGCAGCAGGAAGAATAACTTATCTCAGTTGTCAAGGTATGATTTAAGAGAGTATTGCACTGGGGAAGTGATATCATCAGGGGAGAAAAAGCCACATATGTGAGAAATTTTGCAGAGGTAATAATGGCGGAAATTGACAATAGATTGCATATAGAATATGAGAAAGAGTAAAGAATTGAGAAAAATACAAGTTTAGGGGCATAGGAGACTCCGAGGCTTTTGATAGCCTCTGTTATAACAAGGATGTTAAGAAGAGAAGGTTTAGGAAAGGGACGTGATAATGAGTTCAATTTTTGACATGTTGGGTTCAAGATGACCAACAGACAGTTGTAAATGTGAGATAAGACATCGTGAGCAGAGGTCAGGAAGGGATCAGTGGATTTTGGAATTCTAGAAATAATATTTAAATCCATGTGATCTAGTTGGAAATAATACCACCCCAGCACAAAACTCCATTACAACAGCCATCTAAAGTAGTGCACTTACAATATTCAGGAAAAGGGTAGAGACCCACTATGGACCCCACATGGGTGTATGGATACCTACTTACTCTCGTCAGTCTCTTCCTTATTATAGCCTTCTCTTTATGTAAATACTCAAGGTTTCAGATCCTCTCTTCATTCCAGGAAGAAACTTGTTGCAACAGAAATACACTTCTCCTATTTATCACTTTAATTCTTGTGACCCTCTCAATACATTTGCATTTCTTCAAACCAGTTACTCACAAAGATGATACTTTTAAATCTTAAACATAATTATCCATTTAGAAACAGAACAAAAGAAACAATAATGTTAAAGACATGTATAGGGTTGACCCAATGCAAGAATAATAAGTATTTCACTGTTGACACAGAGATGTAAACTATACTTTCTCAAAGCTCTGTAGGGGAGAGTGGGCACATGTAGTACACATACAGCAATCTGTCAAGGAAGCAGATGAGGGAGGAAAATTCAGCAGCTTGGGAAAATTCACAACTCTGTATTACAGGCTCTAGTATCATTGCTATATCCAGCAACATTTGCAATATGACAAACTATTTCTCTACTAACCTTTTTTTGTTCAACCTTCCTGCTTTGCTTCTTTGTTAATCTAGACTCTTTCAATTTCCAAAAGCCCCTAAAAGGACATTAAGAAAGTGTTACAGAAGATGGTGGAGTAACAGCAACTAATCACCTAAACTCTAAGACAAGCTGCTTCAGATACTTCTAAAAAGAGAATGTGAACAAATTTAAAGAGTGGCAGAATCTAATACGAGACAGAATGTGGCAGATTTCTAACCTAGGACAGATTCAAAGGTCAACAGGAAGGATCTGTTACATGAGGATAAAGGAGCACACAGTCCACACGCTGAACCAGCGCAGACCCCACCATTGCAAAGCCGAGCAAGAAGCGCTGGGTGGTCTGGAGCAGCAGTTGCACTGTCGAATCTTAAACATATCAGCTCAGAATGAGAGTCCAGTGAAATCGAGGAATAGAGAACCACAGACCCCAGGTAACTGCAGCAGCCGCTCCTGAGACTCTTAGCCCACAGATAAAATGTCTGTTAGTCATCTCTTTGAACTTCTAGGAGCCAAGAAGGTGGAAAGATGCTCTATCCCTCCTCTTGATGACACTGAAAAACCCATAGAATATTTCCCCAGGAAAAATCCTAGAGCAACGAGAGCATCTGAAGGGGTAAAATGTCTGTCAGCCTGTGAGAGAGGAAAATCGCAAAGGGGGTCCCTCTTGTGTGGTTGAAAGGAACTAGTGCAGGACCAGGGCTGTCCCAGAGAACCCGACCTCAGTGAACCAGGAGGAGATCCTGAGTCTCAGGGGCATGGAACCAGCAATCATCAACACCAGGACCCCATGTGTTTCTCAGCACAGCTAGGGGAAAAGGGAAGATAGTAGTGCAATCAGGTTCATCAAACACTCAGCCTGCCTGTGCTCAGGAGAGGAGACCTCTTGTGGCCAGATCACCCCACCCCCACACTTAATGCAGCTATCTCTAGGGTAACTCCAGGGAAACTCAGAAAGAATTCACCTGGCCTCTACTTTGGCACATCAATCAGCTAAGTACCAGGTAAGCTACAACATTCTAGTCTCTCACTGAAAGAACCAGAGACCACAATACATAAAGCCTGAAGTTCTAAGCATGATAATGGTGAGACAGAGCCTCTTGTGCCCCAAATGCAGAGATCCATTTTAAAAATCTAGAAAAGTGCAATTATCATGAGCAAGAAGCAAACCAGAAAAGTTAAGATCATATCATCTTTCTATGTGGCAAGGACCAAAACATGAATATCAAAGAGGGCAGCATTGAGTCTGTACTCCCATTTGAAACTTCACAAGGGAATATACATTGGTCTGAAGACCAAAGAGCATTCTTGTAAGAGCTCAAGAAGGATTTTAAAAGTCAAATTGGTGAAGTAGAAGAAAAATTCGCCAAAGATTTTAAAAATATGTAAAAAGAAATCATGGAAGTATTTAAAAGGAATAGAAATAGAAGTACAAAAAAAGAAAAACCTGAAGAAAATAACTCCTTCAGAGGAAGAATTGGACAGATGGAAAAGGAGAAGCAAAAGTTAACTGAAGAAAACAATTTGATAAAAATTAGAATTAGACAAATAGAAACTAATGACTCTATGATACATCAAGAATCAATCAAACAGAATCTAAAGAACTAAAAGATAGAAGAAAATGCAAAATAACTAATTGGAAAAACACCTGACCTGGAAAAATAGCTCTAGGACAGAAAAATCTAAAAATTATTGGTCTACCAGAAAGTAATGATGAAAAAAATCAGTGCTTTGGCAATATCTTCCAGGAAATCATCAAGGAAAACTTCCCAGAACTCTGAAATCCAGAGGGTCAAATAGTCATCTAATTAATTCACCATTTACCTCCTCAAAATGATCCCAAACTAAAAACCCCAAGGACTATCATTGACAAATTCCAAAACTATCAAGTGAAGGAGAAAATACTGCATATAGTCAGAAAGAAACAATTCATATATCAAGAAGCTACAATCAGGGTCACACAGGATCTTGAAGCTTCTACATTAAAAATCAGAGGAATTGGAATATGATATTCTGTAAAGCAAAGGAGTTGGGACTACAACCAAGGATCAAAAAAAAAAACTGAGCATATTGTTTTAGGCAAGGATATGGATTATCAATGAAATAAGAAATTTCCATACCTTCTTGATGAAAAGTCCAGAGCTCAATAGAAAATTCAATCTTGAAACACAAGTCTCAAGAGAGGCATAAAAAGGTAAACAGGGGGAAAAAACCTTGTTATTTAAGATGATCAGACTATTCACATCCCTGTAAGGTAAGTTGATACTTGTTAATCTTGAGAACTGTATATTCATTATGATATATAAAAGGGATATACATAGATAGAGGGAGTGGGTATAAAGTAAATAATGTGATAATAAAAATGTGATTTAAGGGTGTAAATGGATTTCAGTTGGAGATGTAAAAGGGAGAAGTCAGAAAAAGGTAAATTACATCACAGGAAGGGGCACAAAAGTATGTTGCAATAGAGGGAAAGAGTAAAAGATGAGAATTGTTTGATATTTATTCTCATCTGACTTATTTCAAGGAGGGAACAACAAACTCAGTTAAGTATACAAATGTAACTAACTCTATAGGGAATAGGAGGGGAAGGGGGAAAGAAAAGAGAGGGGAAGGTAAAAGGGAGGGAAGGAATAGCAATGAAAAAGGGGAGTAAAAGGGAGGATGGCTGAAAGAACTGAGAAAAGGCTGAGGGAGGCGGTCGTCAAAAATTAAAACGCTATTGTGAAGGGGAAGGGAAAAGGGAGAACTAAAAGCATAAACAGGGACAAAGAGGATGGATGGAAAGACACAAAACTGTGCATGTGAATGGGATTACCTCTCCCATAAAAGAAAGGTGGATAGTTGAATGGATTAAAAATCATAATCCAACAATATATTGTTTAAAAGAAACCCATTTGAAATGATGGGATACACACAAGGGTAAAGGTAAAAGGTTAGAGCTGAATATATTGTGCTTCAGCTGATATAAAAAAAGTAACAATCCTAATCTCAGATAAAGCAAAAACAGAAATAGATCTCATCAAAAGAGATAAGGAAGGAAAATATATCCTGCTAAAAGGCACAATATACAATGAAAGGATATCATTACTAAATGTATATGCTCCAAGTGGTGTAACATCCAAATTCTTAGAGGAGAACTTAAAGGAGTTACAGGAAGAAAAACCAGCAAAACTATACTAGTGAGGTATATAACTATACCTCAATCTCCTCCTCTCTAAACTTGATATATCTAACCCCAAAACAAGAAAGAAATTAAGGAGGTGAAGAAAACTCTGGATAAGGTAAATATGATAGATCTCTAGAGAGAACTACATGGTGAAAGAAAGGAATATATCTTTTTCTTTGCGGTACATGACACAAGTACAAAAATTGACCATGTACTAGGATATAAAACCTCACATTTCAGTGCAGAAAGGCAGAAATAGTCAATGCATCTTTCTCTCTGATTATAATTCAATAAAAAATATACATAATAAAAGATCATGAAAAGATGAACCAAAATTAATTGGAAACTAAACCCTGTAATTCTAAAGAATGAGTGGGTTAAGCAACAAATCATGGAAACCATCAACATCTTTATTCAAGAGAATGACAACAATGAGACAACCTACCAAATCTTATGGGATACCACAAAAGCATTTCTTAGGTTTAGTTTTATATCTTTGAATGCCTTCATGAATAAAATAGAAAAGGAGGAGATCAATGAATTGGGCATGCACTTGAAAAAGCTAGAAAGAAACAAACTGAAAACCCCCAAGTAAATAACAAATTAGAAATACTGAACTGCAAAGAAGAAATTAATAAAATTGAAATAAAAAAAAATTATTGAACTAATAAATGAAACTAAGAGTTGGTTGTATAAAAAACCAATAAAATTGATAAACCTTTGTTCAATTTGATTAAAAAAAGTAAGAGGAAAAACAAATTATCCATATCAAAAATGTAAAGGGTGAACTCATTTCCAAACATGAGTAAATTTAAACCATAATTAGAAATTACTTTGCCCAACTTTATTTCCATAAATTTTACAATCTAAATGAGATAGATGAATGTTTTTTATAAAGTATGAATTGCTCAGCTTAAGAGAAGAGGAAGCTGAATACTTAAATAACCCCATCTAAGAAAAAGAAATTGAATACATCATCAATGAGCTCCCTAGGAAAATATCTCCAGGCCAGATTGATTTACAAGTGAATTCTAACAAAAATTTAAAGAACAGTTAATTCCAACAGTATATAGACTATTTGGGAAAATTGGAGTAGAAGGAGTCCTATCAAATTCTTTATATGATACAGTTATGCTACTGATATCTAAACCAGGAAGAGTCAAAACAGAAAAGGAAAATTATATGCCAATTTCTCTAATAAATATAGATGCAAAATTTTTAAATAAAATATTAACAAAAATGCAGCAATTTATCACAAGAGTAATACATTATGGTCAGGTAGAATTTATATCAGTAATGCAGGGATGGTTCAAAATTAGGAAAACTATCAGCATTACTTACCATATCAATAATAAAACTAACAGAAACCACATGATTATCACAATAGACATAGAAAAAGCTTTTGACAAAATGCAACACCCATTCTTATTGAAAACACTGGAAAGCATAGGAATAAATAGAACTTTCCATAAAATAAGAAGCAGTATCTACCTAAAACCATCAGCAAGCATTATATGCAATGTGCGTAAGCTAGGTGCGTTTCCAGTAAGATAACGGGTGAAACAAGGATGTCCATTAACACCACTGCTGTTCAATATTGTACTAGAAATGCTAGCTTTAGCAATAATAGAAGAAAAAGAAATTGAGGTAATTAGAATAAGCAAAAAAGAAAGTAAGTCATCAACCTTTGCAGATGATATGATGAAATACTTAGAGAATCCCAGGGAACTGAGTAAAAATTACTTGAAACAATAAACATTTTTGGCAAAGTTGAAGGTTACAAAATTAACCCAGATAAATCATCTGTATTTCTATAACAAAGCCCAACAGCAAGAGATAAAAAGAAATCTCATTTAAAACTATGGTAGACATTGTAAAATAACTGGCAGTCTATATGCCAAAAACAAACATAGAAACTGTATGAACACAATCACAAAACACTTTTAGCACTAATAAAGTCAGATCTAAGTAAGTGGAAAAACCTCAGTTGCTTGTGGGTAGTCTTGGCTAACATAATAAAAATGATAATTCTACCCAAAAATAATTTACTTATTCACAGCCATAGCAATCAAACTACCAAACAATTATTTTCTAGTGCTAGAAAAAAAATGTTAAAATTCATCTGGAAGACAAGGAAGGTCCAGAATATTAAAGGAACTAATGAAAAGAAATGCTAGGGAAAGTGATCTAGCCCTACAGGATCTCAAATTGTATTATAAAGCAGCAATCATCAAAACTACTTGGTACTAAGAAAAAAGGAGTAGAGCAGTGGAATTGGCTAGGTACTTAAGACATAGTAGTCAATGTATATAGCAATCTACTGTTTGATAAACCCAAGGACCTCCAGCTTCTGAGAAAAGAACTCACTGTTTGACGCAAATCTCTGGGAAAACTACATAACAGTATGATGGAAACTGGGCGTAGACCAATGCCTGGAACTGTACACAGAAATAAATTCCAAATGGATACATGATCTAGTTACAAAGTTATAAAGACTGATACTACAAACAAAATAGTTACTTGTTAGATTAATGGAGAATGGAAAAATTTGTGAGTGAATAAGAAATAGAGAATATTACAAAGTGAAAAATGGAAAATTGAAAAGTTTTTTGCATAAACTGAATGTAGTCAAGATTAGGAGGGAAGCAGAAAATTGAGAAGGAATTTTTTCAACTAGTGGAGAGAGAGAGAGAGAGAGAGAGAGAGAGAGAGAGAGAGAGAGAGAGTTGACTCAAATTTACAAGAATACAAGTCATTCCCCAATTGACAAATGGTCAAGGGATATAAACAGGCAGTTTTCACAGGAAGAAGTTAAAGATACCTATAGTCATATGAAAAAATACTCTAAATCACTATTGATTAGAGAGATGCAAATCAAAACAACTCTGAGGAACCACATCACACCTATCAGCTTGACTAACATGACAAAACAGGAGGATGATAAATGTTGGAGAAGATGTGGGAGAGTTGGGACACTAATTTATTGTTGCTGGAGCTGTGAGCTGATCCAATAATTCTGTAGAGCAATTTGGAATAATGCTCAAAAGGCTACAAAAATATGTGTATCCTTTGACCCAGCAATATTACTTCTAGGACTGTATCCCAAAGAGATCATAAAAATGAGAAAGGGTTTACATATGCAAGCATATTTATAGTAGCTCTCTTTGTGGTGGCCAAAATCTGGTAATCAAGAGGATGCCCATTAACTGAGGAATGGCTACATGAAATGTGGTATATAAATGCAATGGGATACTATTTTGCTATAAGAAATGATGAACAGGAAGACCTCAGAGAGGCCTCGAAGGACTTATATGAACTGATGCTGAGTGATAGGAGCATAACCAGTTAAACTTTGTCCACAGCAACAACCACAGAGTGGGAGAAAATTTTCTGGTAGATATCATCCTTCACCACAGTTCAAGGACCTATAAAATACTCTTTGGACTCTTGAGGTAAAACAATTTCCATATTCAGAGAAAGAACTATGGAATTGAATCACAGAATGAAGTAGACCATTTTCTCTTGTATTATGTTATGTTTTGTTTTGTTCTAAGGTTTCTCCCATTCATTATATTCTTTTTTGAAACATGACTAAGGGGAAAATGGATCCAATTGGAATGTATGTGTAGAACCTATATTATATTGTACACCCTCTCAGGTGGGAAGTGGGGAAGCAGGGGGAGGGAGGGGAAAAAAATCTAAGATATATGGAAGTGATTGTAGAAAGCTGAAAACAAATAAAATAACTTTAAAGAAAAGAAAGTGTTACAACTGAATTTGTATGTCATTTGGCTTTAAGTCAGAGACCATCAAATCTCATCAGGCTGGCTTCCTCTTAAGATTACTGACTGGAACAGCAAGCTTATTCACTAGCCACAATGCTCTGCTATGAAATAAAATTTTAGCTAGCAGAGTTCCCGGAGTTCCCAGTTGACTGTCTAGACAAGAGAACCCAGCCAACTCTTCACTCAAAAAGATTCTACTTCATTTCATTAGATTTCAACATCTCTTCCTCTAAAGCAACTGTATAACATCACTCTCCTTTATTCTTTTGCCCCCTCAAAACGAAGAGTTTGAGCAAAATGCAACAGGAACTTATGAGTGGATTGATGTCTCTTTGTCTCTCTAGGTAACCCAGAAGGGCAAGTATTAGACCTCAATTCTTTATTTATACAATCAGGAATGCCTTCATATCAATGAACTGCTTTCACTGCTGGTAAACAGTGATAAGCTATTTTTAAATGTTCCATTAAAACTGAAATCCCCATGACATTTTCCCTTTTCATCCTTCCTATTCTCTGTCTCTACTTCCTATATTTTTCAATGGTTTAAAACCAAGGCTCACTCAGTGACTCATTTTCCCTTAAAATATAATAATTCACTAAATCCCTCCTATGAAATTGATATCCCTCATGTAATCAGACCTCATCTCTCCATGGTTATATAATTTCTCTTTTTTGTTTTACTCTCTTAAAACTTAAAGGAGTTACATGCACATAAGCTAAGAAATCCTAAAATCCTACACTTTTACATTTTCAACATGGTCTATCTTTTTATTTAATATATTTGAACTTGTGTTTCTTCAACCTTAAATTTTTTCACTTTAAAAATCTATTCATATGTAAATGAAGCTTCATTCTGTGGTTTTTATAAAAGGATTAAAGACTTTATAGCTTTGCTAAAATTCATTTTGTCCTAATTGCTCTAATCCTACTTATAGAGTATTCATAATACAAAGAATACAATTAGAAGTCTAATCCAACTTGTAGCAGCAATACCAAAAAATCAATTGTCTATAATATAATTAGACAGAGTAGATAATGTTGGACTTGGAGTCGAGAGTACCTGAGTTTAATACTAAATAGTAATTATTAGCTAATGTGACACTGTGTAAGGGACTTAGCCTCTCTCAATCTTACTTTTTACATCTGTAAATTAGACATAGTAATAAC
>CM053769.1:633771373-633810952 GCA_028658325.1 Potorous gilbertii
CATCACTCTCATTTCTCTTCCCAATTTTTGCTCTACTTCTCTTGCTCGATTTTCAAAATCCTTTTTGAGCTCTTCTATGAACTGAGAACAGTTTATAGTTTCCCTGGAGTCGTTGGATGGAGGAGCTTTGACTTTTTTTCCTTTCTGGTTTTATGTATTGATCTTCCTTGTCACTAAAGCAACATTCTATAGTCTTACTTTTTTTTTCATTTTTTTCTCATTTCCCCAGTCATTTACTTGAATTTTGAGCTCTTTGTCAAGGTAACTCTGATTACCATGGGGGTAGAGGGTATTCTGTCATCCCATTGATTACCCCACAGTCTGTGGGCCTAGAGCTCCAGAAACAATCACTGTCTCTACCCCTGCAGCTGCTGTGGCTGCTGCAGGTTTCTTTATTCCCTTCCCCCCATGCCCTGGGGCTGGGACCAGGACCACTCCACTCTCTCACACTGGTCCCCCAGGCTTTTCCCACTGACCTTCCAATTTAATCTTCTGCATTTTGGGGTCATGAAGTCTGAAAACTAACACAGATGTGAGAGAATCAGTCTCCCCAAAGACCTGCTCATGTCCTGTTTGTAGTGACTTGGCCTACACTAAACTATGTTCTGTGCCCTGCCCCCTGGGTTGCATGATAGACCTTCCAGGTGACCTTCTATCACCATGTGACCTTCTAGGCTGTCTTGGGCTTGAGATTTGCTTCACTCCATCATTCTGTGGGTTCTGTAGTTCCAGAATTTGTTTAGAGACATTTTTCACAGGTTTTTGGCTGAGTTTGGGGGCAGTACTCTAGAAAATGTGTGCTCCTCCTCTGCCATCTTGGCTCCACCCCTAATATGCACATTTAATTAATGATGTGAGGGTGTTCTCAAAATGCTGATTGTATTCATTTAGAAAATAGGACTCTAATGAAGTGCACAGTAAAATGAATAATGATACCCAAATTATCAAATCCCACTGCTCACATCCTCTGAATATACTCTCGTATAGCCTATTTCATTTTTGTCAACAACTTAAGGGACTTTAAAGATCATTTGGTCAAATGTGTTCATTTTTCACTTAAGAAAACTATTTGAGAAAAGAAATGGCAACAAAAGAGAGTTAATTGAAGTGGACATAGTCAAATGAACACTGAAAAGTGGAGACAGTATTTGAACACATGTCTTTTGACTACAAATATGGTGTTCTTTGTTTGATCTGCGAATGAAATTAACTTGTCTCCTTCATACTATCTCAGAGTAGTTCTTTCTAAATATACTCACCTGAATGTTTCTACTAAATGGAATTCTTTCTCCTTTTTATCTCTAATCTTGCTGCCAATTTTTATAAAACATTCTCTGAAAGAAGTTTCTTTTTTATGTTCAAGTAGAAGAGTGTCAGGAGCTAATTGAATACATATGAAGGAGAGTTAGTTTGGGTAATAAAACTGAAAGGAAGAATATTAACCTCCTCTTTCCATACTTCTACATTTCTAATGAAAACATATAAAGCATTATGTCCATAAGAGGTAATTGTGAATTGCATCTTCATTTCAAAACTTTCTACAGTGTTTATGTTGATTTCTTGGTGACAGTTAATCCGTGTCTGGTACCTTACCCTTCCAGCTGATTTTCAGAATCTTCTTAAAGACAGTTCAAATGGAAGAAATTCAGTTTTCTTGCATGGCTCTATTCTTGTTAGACTGGTAGACTATTTATGTCATTCAGGCATGAAAGAATAATGCCAGCACAATGGCTCTGGAGGCCTTCAGCTTGGTAGTCAGTGTAATACTTTTTCTCCCCAAAACTTTTCTTTAGAGCCTCCCAAATACTGAACTACCTCTGAAATGCGTGTCAACCTCATTGTTAACGTATACATCCTTGAAAAGTATGCTACCAAGGTAAGTGAACTTATCCCCAGCTTTCAAAACTCCTCCATTTGCTGTAATCAATGGTTTCATGTATTGATGGTGTGATGGTGACTGACAGAGCACTTATGTTTCCTTGGTGTTAATTATTAGGCCAAAATTAGTACAGGCAGAAGTGAATTGATCCATACTTTGTTGCCTTTCAACTTCAGAGGCTGCATTGAGTGTACAATCATCTGCAAAAAGAAAATCATACACCAGCCCTCCCTCCACTTTGTTCTTGACTTATAGCCTTTTCAAATTGAAGAACTTACCATCAGTAGCTGACCTTGATGTCGTGTTCATCCTCACTGAGAGCATTTGACAACATGACTGAAAACATCACGCTAAAAAGCATGGGAGCAAGCACACAGCTCTGCTTCACTCCATTTATGACTGGGAAGGCACGAGAGCACTGTCCACTATCCAGAACACAGGCAAACATGCCATCATGAAATTGACTTAAAATGCTGATGAACTTCTCTGAGCAACCAAATTTTGACATATTTTTCCAAAAGTTCTCATGACTAACGCTGTCATAGGTCTGTGTACAGAATTCTGTTCTGCCCCTGGCATTTCTGTTGGAGTTGTTGGGCAACCAACACCATATTGACTGTTCCTTGGCCCTTTCTGAAGCCACACTGGCTCTCAGGTATATGAAAATCTTCCAGGTGAAGGATCAGCCTATTAAAGAGGACTCCTGCAAGAATCCTTCTAGTAATGACTAAGAGAGAGAACCACCTGTGATTGTCTCAGGACAAACTATTTCTTTTACAATAATAGAGATGGACAATGGAGGCATCCTTGAAATTCTGGGGCATAATTTCCTTTTGCCACATAAACTGGAAAATTTCAGTCAGCTTTTGTATGAGCAATGGTCCCCCAACCTTGTAAATCTCAACTGGAATAGAATCAGCACCAAATGCTTTGCCACATGAAAAAAAGCCTAATAACACTCAAAATCTGTTATTCAGTTGGAAGTTTAGCTAAAGAGAGAGTCACTTCAACCTGAGGAAAATAGTCAATGGCCTCAGCATTGATTGATGATGGTTGAGAGCAGTAAGAGTAAGTTCAGCCCATCTCTCTAGGATCATGTCCTTATCATTAATCAATGTGGCTCTATCAGTAATGAGTATTTGCAATGCACCATAAGTTTTTGGTCCATAAATAGATTTCAGGGAATCATAAAAGCACGTTGGATTGTTACTATCAGCATAAAACTGAATTTTTGCCTTCTGAGTCAGGAATCCTTCATCTCTCTAAGCTTTGCCTGCACTTTACTTTTGAAAGAAGTAAAAGTTGCCTTTGATATCCTGTGGAGTTCTCCTTTTTCATTTAGCAGCTTCTGGATTTCTCCATTATTTCATCAAACCAGTCTTGGTGTTTGTGAGTGTTCTGACCCTGTTGAGTAAATGCAGTTCTGTACACCGAGTGTCTGAAAACTGCCCACTCCTTTTCTGTTTGACCGTTGCCTACTGTGTATTGGCTCAACTTTCTCTCCAAAGTAGAACAGTCTCCAAACTGTTCATGCTCAGAGAAGAACTCTAATTTGTTGAAGTTAAACAGAAATTAAACTTAGGCAATAATATTCTTTCTTCCCTAGTCAATTTGGAAGTTCTTTTTAAACCCATCATTCTTCTAAAAAATTATTTTCATTTTTATAAAGATTTTGAGTTCACATTTTTTTCTCCCTTCCTTATATCCCCCACTGCTAATGATGGCATGCAATCTGATATAAGCTATTCATGTACAGTCATATTAAATATATTTCCATATTAGTCTTGCTGTGAAAGAAGAATTAGAACAAAAGAGGAAAAACACAAGAAAGAAAAAAAGAGAAAATAGTATGTTTCAATCTGCGTTCAGACATCGTAGTCCTTTCTTTGGATTTAGATAGCATTTTCCATCATTAGTTTTTTGGAATAGTCTTAGACCATTGTATTGCTTAGAGAAGCTAAGTCTCTCAAAGCTGGTCACTGCACAATGTTGTTGTCACTGTATACAATGCTCTCCTATAAACCCACATTTCTGTCTAACTTCCGTATAGCTCTAAAGAGCACCAATATTCTTACAATTACCTTGATTTGTAATCTCAAAGTCATCCTTGATTTTTTTCCACTTTCACTTTTCTCATGCAGACAGTTGCGAAATTTTATCTGCATAATATACCCACATAATATAACTCAATTCATCCTCCTCTCTTGACTTACCCTAAAGCTACCTTAATTCCGATCTTCATAATCTCATGTCTGGATTGTTAAAATCCTCTCCTAATAAATTTCTTGCTCCTAATTTCTCCCTTCTACAATTCATTCATTATAAAGCAACCAAAGGGATACATCATCTAGTGGACAGATCTCACCACATCACGCTTCTTTTGAGGAACCCTAAGTAGCTTGACACCACTTACAGGATAAAACACAAACTGAGTATAGAACTTAAAGCCCTTCACAAAATAGCTTTTAACAAGATAATTGCATATTACTTCATGGTATGTACTATACATTCCTGCAGAATTGTGCCAGATGCTTGAAATTTGTTCTTCCCTCTTTAACAAGTTAGAAACAAAAATTCTCTTGGAGCCATAAATGATGGCAATCTTTTTATTAAAAATTCTTCCCGTTATTCAACAAAGGACCAAAGGTGGCATTTAATAAGATTTCATTGAACAAATCAGCGAGTGAATGAAGATATTGCTTACGGGTAGAGATCATGTGTTAATCTTCTTGCATATTCATTTCCTATTGGGAATTGTACTTACCACAATATAACACTTCAAAGACTTACCTATTAAAACTTTCTTTTTAAAAAGAATTGGAATGAATTATCTCACTGATCTCTTTAGAAATTAAGATGATAAAACTTTCCTGGATAATACAGACTGATTTGATATTTTCAGATTTAAGGTCAAGTGATTTTTCTTAATAATTAAACTGTCATTACTTCTGGTCATACAATTTAGTACCCTTCTTTCCACCTTTTCTTCCTTCACTCTTTTCTTTGAAATTTTGAATCAAAAATGAAACATGTGGTCACAATTATTCAGGTAAAATCTTTTCATATATTTATGAACTCTTAAATATGCATTAGTTTTTTGCTTTTCTAGATAAAAATAATTCCAGTTAATAAAAAAATATTTCTTGAAAGCCTACTGATGGTGTGTCCCTTTGATGGCATTGTGCTATGATAAAGATGAGGGGAATACACTGAAGTCAAAACCACAGTTTTCTGTGGTTTTTTCCCCCTATGTAATTGTATTTGAGGAGGGGATGAAGGCAAGGTACAGAGGCATAGATTATATTCCAATAAACCACGATATGTAGTCTACCTCAAATGGTGGTAAACACAAGAAATGATGAAATAGTTCAAAGAAAGGTATTGTCAGTGATTTCTACAGTACTTGGGAAGTCATAACTCTTGAAGTAATACATATTAATTGTCTTTATTCCTCTCTGCTTTTGAAAATTTTTATTGGTCCTTTGACAAGTAATGCATAACATCACATACCTGAAATAAGTACTCTTACAAAAACTCACCAATAATATATATATGTATATATATATATATATATATATATATATATATGTAACCATGAAATCTTGATAAATATATATTTTTTAATTCTTCTTCTTAAGCTTTTTAGGGAAATCATTTTTGTCCTAATCCTTTAGAATGATCCAAAACTTGCGTCTTTTCAAGTTTGCTGTCACTTAAACA
Source organism: Potorous gilbertii (assembly GCA_028658325.1). Classification (NCBI taxonomy): domain Eukaryota; kingdom Metazoa; phylum Chordata; class Mammalia; order Diprotodontia; family Potoroidae; genus Potorous; species Potorous gilbertii. Next base: position 633,776,973 of record CM053769.1, read on the forward strand.
TCTCCAGGTATTAACAGTAATGAAAATACAGCCTCCACTAATTCAACAAGGATTTATCAAATGCTAATTAAATATGAGATATAATTTACATATTAGGAATGCCAATTTCAAAAATAAAGAAAAAATAAAGTGACATCAACCTTGTCTTTAAGAATTTTACATTCTAATGGGTCTAGGGTTGAGGGATAGTGTATGCAAAAGGATACATATAATGAATTGTGATAGGATAAAAAAGAGAGACCAGACAAAATTCTCTAGAAAAATGTATGGTGCTTTTCCATTTCCTAAAGCCATGAAAATATTACATATACATACATACACACACATCCACACACACACACACATATATATATATATATATATATATATACACCTATATACATATACACATACACACACCATATACATATTTATGCCCATATATATAAGCACATATATATGCATATATGTTCATATATATGTATATATGTATGTGTGTATGTATATGTATATAGGTGTATATATGTATATGTGAATATATTTGTATGTGTATATGAATGTATATATATATATTTCCTTCTTTCACATGTAAAGACAATTTTTAGCATTCATTTAAAAAAATTGAGTTCCAAATTTTCTCCCTCCCCACCTCCCTTGTCTCTCCCTGAGAGTTTAAGCAGTTTGACATAGGTCATACCTGTGTAATCATAGAAAACATATTTCCATATTAGGAACTTAGTGAAAGAAGATGTAAACCAAAATTCTTAAAAAATGAAAATATAACAGCAAAAATAACATCTATCAATCTGCATTCAGATTCCAATTTATTCATGATAATATTATCTCATTAACAGCCCTGAAATAAGTTTAACTCTATTTAAATTAAATGTTTACTACCTGAATTCTTTAGACAAGGTCCACAGTTTTGTAAACAATATATTCCTAGATCTCTTAGATCACATTTCTCAAAAATGATACCAGATTATGAATGTCATTGTAGCAGTGGAATTTGTTCAGTGACCTACTAAAGATAATACGTAGTACGTATTCATTAGGTGAAATCAAAAGTTATTGAATTTAATTAAAACTTGGAGTCAGCATCAATTTCCATTAATATTGCTTCATCTTCACTCTAATTTACAGTGTCACTTTCAATTATGATCCATGTCTTTATGGTGATAAATATCCTTATATAATTTTATAGCAAAAGAGCAAAGCACAGAAGCATTAAATGGTGAATGGTGGGACCTATGTATTCTCCTATCTAAACTTCCCAGTGTTACTACTTTTTTGGAGTCAATTTGACAATTCTCATCACCCCTAAGATTTTTTCTTATCTTGTTACAGAATTTCATTCCCTTTGTAACCCTCTAGATTTAATCTGGTAAAATATAAATTCCTTTAGAACAAGAAATGTTCTTACTTTTGCTTATACATACTGGTCACTATTGTAATATAGAATTTGAGATTCATATTTCTAGGCTAACCCTTCACTCCTTCAACTTTTGACATCAGTAGATAACAAATTAGATTCTTTACCATGTTTGTCATTTACTATAGTTAAAGGAAAACATATTCTTAAATCATCTCTTTTGATTAATTATAAAATATATAAGCAAGATATTTATGATTTCATACTCAAACATTGGAATAATTGTTTTAAATGAAACAATGGTTTATGGAATTGTTTTTAAGCATCTAAACCAATCTAAGCAACACTAGTTTTTTTAATTATTATTTTTCCTTGGCAACTAGCTTCCTCTTCCTTTCATCTTCTATCCCTTATCATACACTCATTGCTCACAACTTGATGTTTCCTTCAGCAAAAAAAAGGAAAAAAAACTTTGTGAATGCCATTCTTGAAGCACTATGCCCATGTAATTCAGTTGTTACTTATCATAGTGTGTGTGTGTGTGTGTGTGTGTGTGTATGTGTATATATATATATCTATCTATCTATCTATCTATCTATATATATATATATATATATATATATATATATATATATATATATGAATTTCCATCCTTGAGTCCAAACATTAGTCTTTATGTTTGAGTTTCACTTAGTTATGTATACTGATATTTTCAGGTACTAACCACTTCTATTTTTTCATACAACTACTGACTTGTAAAAATGATATCCAATTTTGATTCAAACTAAAGTGTTGTTGTTTTTTTTTTTTTTTACTTTGCTCACACCTTCTGTTTTTTTTTTTTTTCTGGGCCCAAATGTCTAAAGACTGAATAAAGGTAATAATGTTGTGGTTTCAGGAAAACCATTTATGGTAATCTCAGATTAAAATTTTACTTTTGATCTTAATTCTTTTACTTTTATGGCCTCACCTCCAACTCAAGAACAATATAAAAAAGACAAGGAATTATACTTATTTTACATAGAATAGATTTATATTGCTTTATACAATTGTGTAGTGGAAATCTGTACTTATTGTTACTACCATGCTTAAATAGCAGAAACTTCAAAAGACAAGTTATTTCAGGAGTAGTTTGGGGAACAAGGATTTTTACAGGTTACTCCCCATAACTCATCTTTATGGCCCCAAAGAAGAAAATAGCTCAAGTTAGCATAAATTATGATAGCACCTTCTGTTATCCTTACATTTAGAGATTAGAAACAAGAAGAAAATAAAACAAAGGTATAAGCTAAAGTGTCCCTAAAGGGACTGTTTGAAGGAAAAGAAGTTGAGGTCTGACAGAAAAAGCTTTGTATATTTATTTAAAAATGTCTGTGAAGAGGAAAAGGTGCCAAACCAAATGCTGTAAGGGAAACACTGGTGGTCCTTTACATGACGAACTGGGAGGGATTGAAGTGCAACTTCCAAGCTTCTAATTTCCATCCTTGTGTTTTCACTTGCTCTGTAACAATGGTAAAATGCTTCACATTCCAATCCATAAAACATGTATTATGATACCTTCACATTCTAATTAATGTTTATGAAGTTCTTTGATCCTTTGGGAATGAAAAATTTACTACAGAATTACTATTATTGCTATACTGGTATCATATGTTCGATTTCATTTCTAGTTCTAGTTTTGTAAACACCTGGGCTTCTGTGTCCTTCTCTGCTTATCTACTAATTAAAATTATTACTGGTGGTTGTGATAACATGATTATTACAAAACATGAAACTTAATGGTATTTGTTTTATTTATTTTCCAAATTTTCACCAACTATTCTACCGTTTATTAAAATAACACAATCTTCCGTTAGTTCAGACCTTTGTAGTGTGAGGTGATTAAAATTCCAGGCATATGTTTTATTTTTAAAGAAAGAAAAGTACTTCAAAGTATAACTGTTCATTATTTGTATCAACTTTAAAAAAAATGCCTGATAATCTTCTGATTTAAATATACTCATTTCTATATCATGTCAGTTCCAACAAATTAATTGTCCTATTGAACATGAGTAAACAGGATGAGATAGCGGAAAGAACCATAATTTGAAGTCAGAATGTATGTATTCAGAACCTAACTCCATTTACTCGTTACTCTTCTGTATTTTAGGGGCTGGTTTCGGAGACTCAACTGGTGATTTCACTATTATTTTCTACCATTTAGCAGCAAGTGCTCACTAAATGGGTGGCTAAGAGGTAAGTTTTGTAACCATATCACTAACAAGTGTTATTATCACCCTTCATTTTCAAGGAGGACAGCATCATGGGTAATGTCTTGACTTGACTGTAAATTGAATTTAACTGAGGCATAATTGTGCAAAGTTCTCAGCCTCACCCTCTTTGAGTCATTGAAATAGTGACAAAAGTCAGAATGACTGGTGGGATGACTGGGGATGCTGAGGATGACCTTGGAGTCTTAAATATCTGACCAAGGTCAAGCACTCCACATTACCTGCTTCAGCCATCTTCATGGCTATTGGAACAAATGGTTCTTATCCAACAGTTCCTTGAGGGAATGCATGACTTGCTCTTGAGCCACTTGGCACAAACCAAAGGATTTCCTCTGCATAAAAAGGATGCTTTCCTCTATATTTTTTTGTGGGCTGCATGAGATGCTTTGTGCCCACAAGCTGCCCAAGGACTTTAAATAGCCTATAGACCTCAGTTTGTACAGGCTTGCTCTAGGAGAGTCTTCACATGCATCCCTCAACCTCACTTTTGTTGGCCCGTTGATTACCCTCAATGTTGGTTTAACTTCTCTACCAAGATGATTTACCAAGGTGTGGCCATTGCACATGCTCCTTGAAGTCACACATGAGAAGTGAGTAGTTGGCAGAAACCAAAGTTGGCATCCAGCCAAAGGTGGATGAGTAGCCCTGAAAAGTGATCAGCAAGCCCTGACCCAGAGGTGTTAGTGTTTCCTAAACACTCAAGGTGTAGGCAGAGCCTAACAGAGATAACTTGCATATTCAAAGTAGACTTACAAGAGCTCCTCTCACACCTGGCAAGATCTAAGTTAAATTGAAGATGGTCATGAAGTGTAATTACTTCTAATGTTATTTCAGTGACACTTCCTTCATATGTGGAGAAAGAAGCTCTTACATATTTGTAGAAAACAGTAAATCTTCAATAGTGAAGCATTGTTGCTAGTGTGAGATATGAGACTGAGCTATTCATGATTTTAGTAATTAAAACACTTAATTATGACATCACATATCAACATAATATTGCCTTTATCTGTAATTTGACTGACACAAATCTGTAGGATATTGAAGGATGAGGTCATAGACAGTCACTTTGGACTGATGATTGCTTAGTTTCATGAATACAACCTGGCCTTGGCACATATTCAATATCCTCATCAGCCTATAACACAAATGGCTATTCTCTCTATAGAAGGTCAGTAAATAGGCATTTCTGAAAAATTAAAATAAAACTGACACTTGCTCAGTAAATTTGGCATGTGGCTCAAATCAGGGTGGACTACTTAATTGATACAGAATTTAATAATTATCCATGACTGGAGAAAGAATGTTAGCTTAAAGTTTGCAAGCTTCTTGTAAACTTGACAGGAGAGAGAGAGACAGGGGGAAAGAGAGAGAGAGAGAGAGAGAGAGAGAGAGAGAGAGAGAGAGAGAGAGAGAGAGAAGAAACAAATAAAACCCACCTAATAAATCTTAAAGCTATCTTTGATTCTATAGATATATAGATATACATCAGAAATACTTCTCATCCAGCTGTGTATGGTGGGAGTGTGAATGTTCTCAGGGTACTAAATAAATCAAATCCTCTGAATTGGGAACCCTTCTTCCCCGAAGAAACACCTGGGTTGTCCTGACAACTGAATTTACTGAGCTCCCTAGAATAGCATACCCTGGAGTACCAGGCAATTTTCCTTATCTCCTTGGCATGGTTTTAAGACCACTATCCCTGAGGCTGTTCATCAAGAATTCTTGGTTATACTTTTAATCTGTTCCTCCTCAGTCTTTAATTTTAGAAGTATTAGTTCCAATCTCAGTATCAGTGTATTCAGGAACTGCATTTATTTATGGTGACTATTTTTCCACATTTCTTTTTCCACAAGGAAATTGATGAGTTGCCTCACTTTGGGTGTAGTAGCCATAATCAATGGCACAGACAGCCTTTGTTCATTTTTCTTTCCTACTGCTTCCTTGGAACTCTTCAGTTAAGCCATTTGGACTTTACTTTGGAGACTTCCTTTCTTTAAACCTATCCAAAAACGACTACTCTTTTAAGAAATTCCTAGTTTGAAGCACAAGGGTAGTGTGGTAGTGTTGGACCTGGAGTCAAGAAGATCAAACTTGTTCTCCAACAATTACTATCTTTGTGACACTTGGCAATTCACTTAAACTGTCTAGGGCTTGGGTTTCATTGCAAAATGAGGATAGTAATGATGACCACCTTCCCAGTGTTGTTGGGAGTATACAGTGGGATGATACATGTGAAGAATTTTTGAATCTTATTGGACCATATTAATTCTGGCTGTAACAAAACCAAGGGCAATAAAAAGTAACAATAATAATTATTTTCTAATTCTTCTGAGGTTTTTTTTTTAACTTGACTTTCTTTCCTTTTTGTTTGTTTGTTTATTTTCAGGTTTTCACATTCATTTCCATAATTTGAGTTCTGAATTTTCTCCCTATCTCTCCCTTTCCCCCACCCCAAGACACTGTGCATTTTTATTGCCCCTTCCTTCAACATGCCCTCCTTTCTATCACACCCTTCCCTTCCCTTAGCTACATCTTCTCTCTTTTCTTGTAGGGCAAGATAGACTTCTATACCCTATTACCTGTATTTCTTATTTCCCAGTTTTATGCAAAGATAATTCTCAACTTTCGTTTCTAATATGTTTAATTACAACTTCTCTCTCTTCCTCCCTCCCTACTCATCCCCACTGAGAAGGCAAGCAACTCAATATAGGGTGTGTGTATGCAGCTTTGCAAAAGACTTCTATAATAGTCATGTTGTGTAAGAGTAACTTGATTTCCCTCCATCCTATCCTGCCCCCATTTACTCTATTCTCTCTTTTGATCTTGTTGCTCTCCAAAAGTGTTTACTTCTAATTACTGCCTTCTCTCATTTGCAATCCCTTCTATCACTCTCCTCATCCCACTTGACCCCTTCTCCTCTACTTTCCTGCAGAGTAATATAGATTTTCATTCAAATTGAGTATGTTTTTTTCTCTCCTTAATCCAAATATGATGAGAGTAAGTTTCATTTGTTCCTCTCATCTCTTCCTTTTTCTGCACCATTGAAAAAGTTTTTTCTTTCCTCTTTTATGAATGACAATTTGCCCCATTCCATTTCTCCTTTTCTCCTCCCAATTTATTTAAATATCATCTTTTCTTATTCAACTCACCCAGTGCTCTCCATATATATATATATATATATATACACACTATGTGTGTGTATGTGTATAATCCCTCCAACTACCCAAATACTGAGAAAAGGCACAAGAGTTACAAATATTATCTTTCCATGTAGGAATGTAAACAGTTCGACTTTAGAAAGATTTCTCTTTTCTGTTTACTCTTTCATGCTTCTCTTGATTCTTGTGTTTGAAGGTCAATTTCAGTTCAGTTCTGGTCTTTTCATCAAGAATGCTTGAAAGTTCTCTATATCATTGAATGTCCATTTCTTTCCCATGAAGGGTTATACTCAGTTTTGCTGAGTAGGTAACTCTTAGTTTTGATCCCAATTTCTTTGACTTTTGGAATATATTATTCCAAGTCCTTCAGTCCCTTAATGTAGAAGCTGCCATATCCTGTATTATCCTGACTGTATTTCCACAATACTCAAATTTTTTCTTTCTAGCTGCTTACAATATTTTCTCTTTAACCTGGGAATTTTGAAATTTGGTTACAATATTCCTAGTAGTTTCTGTTCTCGGGTCCCTTTCAGGATATCATTGGTAGTTTCTTTCAATATTTATTTTGCCCTCTGATTTCCAAAAGAGATAATAGAATAAATCTGGGGCAGGATAGGATGGAGGGGAATAAAGTTACTCTTACACAACATGACTATTATAGAAGTCTTTTGCAAAGCTACACATATACAGTCTACATTGAATTGTTTGCCTTCTCAGTGGGGATGAGTGGGGAGGGAGGAAGAGAGAGAAGTTGTAATTCAACATATCAGAAACAAATGTTGAGAATTGTCTTTGCATACAACTGGGAAATAAGAAATACAGGTAATGGGGTATAGAACTCTATCTCACCCTACAAGAAAAGAGAGAAGATGTGGCTAAGGGAAGGGAAGGATGTGACAGAAGGGAGGGCATATTGAGGGAAGGGGCAATCAGAATGCATAGTGTCTTAGGGTGGGGGAAAGGGAGAGATTGGGAGAAAATTTGGAACTAAAATTGTGGAAATGAAGGTTGAAAACTTAATGTCAGGGAAGTTTTACTTGATAATTTCATGGAAGGTGACATGTAGGCTCTTTTTTGATCATGGCTTTCAGGTAGTCCCACTCTCCTGGATTTATTTTCCATGTCAGGTGGTTTTCCAATGAGATATTCCACTTTATCTTCCATGTTGTCATTTTTTTGGTTTTGTTTTGTAATTTCTTGGTTTCTTATAAAGTCATTAGCTTCCATGTGTTCCATTCTAATTTTTAAAGAGCTATTTTCTTTGATGAACTTTTGAACCTCCTTTTCCATTTGGTTAATTCTGGTTTTTAAATCATTCCTCTCCTCATTGACATTTTGGACCTCTTTTGCCAATTGAGTTAGCCTATTTTTAAAACTGCTATTTTCTTCAGTATTTTTTTGGGTCTCCTTTAACAAGTTGTTGACTCTCTTTTCATGATTCTCTTGCATCTCTCTCATTTTCTCTCCCCAATTTTTCCTTCACCTCTCTTGCTTAATTTTCAAAATATTTTTTGAGCTCTTCCATGGCCTGAAACCACTGCACATTCACTTTGGAGGATTTTGATGTAGAGGCCCTCACCCCTAGGTCCTCTGATGGCATGCATTGCCCCTCCTCATCTGAAAGCATAGAAGAAAATACCTGCTAGCCAAGAAAGTAACCATCTATTGTCTCATTTTCTCCCATTTTTGTGCATATTCTTGGTCATTTACTTGACTTTTCAGTCCTTTGTCAAGAGGAGGGTATGCTCTGGGGACCTGTAAGTTCTCAGTTCCTCCAAGGTGATACAATCAAGGGAGAGGAGTTTACTCCTCTCCTTTCTTGTGCAATGGTCTGGGAGCAGCAAAAATCTTTTTCTGCCCAGAATCTGGGTGTAGAAGTATTCCCACTCCACAGTTACCTCCAGCTTTTCTAGAACTTGTCCTGAGTCCTGGACTGCGCTCAGGGCTGAGATTTACATCAGCTGCTCAATTCCCTCAGGAGCTTTAGGTGGAGAGCAGGGTCGCCACTCAGGACTAGGATTCAGATGAGCTGTTCAGTTCCCCCAGGGGGTTTGGGTGGAGGGCTCCAAAAATGGATGCTGCTGCTGTAGTGGCTACTGCTGGTGGGGCTAGATCATGTTCCCTTGTCACGCAGATGACAAAGTTTCTCACTGACTTTTGAAGCTATCTTTGGTGTTTGTAGATTGAGGGATCTGGGAATTGTGGTTGTTGCCAGGGATTCCACCACCAAGGCCTGCTTCCATCCTGTTCCTACTGGCACTGAGTAGCCAGGGCTGGGCCAGGCTCAATGAACTATGTGATAGACTTTTCCTGTCAGCCTTCCAGACTACCTTAGGGTAGAAATTTCTTTCACTCTGTTGTTTTGTGGCTTCTAATGCTCTCGAATTTGTTTAGAGTCATTTTTTACAGGTGTTTTATGGGCTGTGTGGAAGGACTAGAATATGTGTGTCTTTCTACTCTGCCATCTTTTTACTGCCTCTAACTTGGCTTTATTAAAATATTGTCAAAATCCCACTTTCTGAAAGAGGATTTTTTTGGACTCCTTAGATGTTATTGCATTCCCTATGATATGATCTCAAAATTATACTGAATATCAGATACATTAAAATCATAGTCAATATTCTGACTAAACAAAATCATTTCTATTTGTGTATCCCTGCTGTGTACAGCATGCTTACAAATAAATATTTACATGTTGCCTTCTTCTTTAGGGCCGATAGTAGGTTTCCTTTCAGTGGTGGCAAGAAAATAGCTTATCAGGTATGTGGTAGAAGACATATATATTCAGACATATATGGGTTGAGTCATTCTGAGGTCTCATAAACTTGCAATTCTGTGATTCTAAAATCTCCAATATAACTCTTTTCTCTCTTTTAAATCAACACAAAGTATTTCTCATTCTCTAAACTCCAATAGCCTTAGAAATGAAGCTAAAAAAATACTTATGGGACAGAGTGAAGAAATTAAGTGTTGTTCATGTAGTTCCATTCCCTCTCACAGCTTAGTAGTCAGATTTCTCCCTCTGTTGCACATATACTGAATAATTGTGTTCATCTATAGCATTTTACACTGATTGAGGTCCCTCTCTCTCCTGAATAATAAGACAGATATGCTAGCTTAGGATTATTGCTTCAATAAATATAAACAGAGTATAACAGTGTCCACAAACCATTTAGGTGATATACTGCTCTGTTTCTTCCCTATCCAAATGAAGAGTACAGGTAGCTTATTGTCCCTTCACACTGAGCAAAGGGGACACATTTTTCTCTTTCTCCTTAAAGCTCACACAAGGGGCAAGTCTTTATAGGGATCAATATTCAATTAAAGTTTGCCTTAAGTGCTGATATGGCAGGTGATAGCCCAACATATGTGTGTGTATATATATATATATATATATATATATATGTGTGTGTGTGTGTGTGTGTGTGTGTGTGTGTGTGTGTGTGTGTGTATCTTCTTGATTGTTGTTCTTTGTTTCTACCAAGTCTTAGGGAACACCCATTTAAGTTTCTGATATCTTTTCTGCGTTTACTTTCACTCATAGTACCTAAGTCTATTTATTTTCACCTTGTTTATGACAAAAATATATATAGATACTGACCCACATTATTTTTATCTCTTGTTATTCAAACTTTTAGTAATTAATGGTTATCAGTGCATGTATAAACCTAATTGAACTACATACAGATCTTTACATTGGTCTATTGATGATAATCTAGAATTGCACCTAAAATTTCTTAGCTAGCACACTGAGAGAGAGAAGAGAACAGAAGAGAAAGGAAGAGAAAGTAAAAGGAAGAGGAAACAAGGTAGTGGAAGAGGAAGGAAGAAGACAAAAAAGAAGGGAAAGGAAGTGAGGTAAAGACAAACAGGAGAGAAAAGGGAGAGGGAAGGGAAGGAAATGAAAATGGGAAGGAACAGAAGGAGAAGAAAGGCAAAATAAGAGAAGGAAAGAGGAGGGAAGTGGAGGGAAAATAAAGAAGGGAAAGGAAGAAAGAGAAGAGAAAGAAAAGAAAGGAAAGCGTGGGAAATGGCCTATGGTGTAGTTGGCTCAGTTGAAGACTAGAAGAACTTTCCCCCTTTTTGGTTAAGTTTCTATACATCATCTAAAGTATCAGTTGCCCTTCGTAAGTTTCTTTTTCCCAAAATCCACGTCAGCCTGGGTGGTGCTATTGGAAAAAAGCTATCTGGTAAGGTGGTGAGATTGTACATCCCAAGAACTCAACCACTGAGGAAGCAGAAAATGAGTGGGGGGTGGTAGGAGAATCACCTAGGTCTACAAAAATCTGCTTCTCATGGCCAGCAAGCACAGTTTCTCTGCTACTGCAACTTGAGTACGTGGGGACTGTATCTTTGTCTTGAAAAAGAATAAAAAACACTTTTTGCACTCAAATACTGACTCTGGCATTATTTGGGGTGATCTGTCTGTCCCACATAAAAGAAAAAAGAAGGAAGAAAAGGGAAGGGAAGGAAATAAAAAAGAGGATAAGGAGACGGAAGGAAGGGAAAGAAGAAAAGAAAGGAGAAAATGGATAAAGAAAAAAAGAACGAAAGAAGAATGATAGGATGGAAATATATTTCTTAAATTCCTCAAGACAAATTTTTTTCAAAATCACCTTAGTTTATAAAATCTCATTAGTCCTTCAAAAAAGTGGTAGTTTGACATTTTAAAAACAATATGAAATTGCATTCTGTGAAGGTAATTGTGTGAAAATGATGTCTTAAATGATTAAGTATACTCTCAAAGTAGATCATTGTTTCAGTCAGACTACCACTTTCCCAGGAAAGCTTATTCCACACATTATGTGGAGGACCCTTCCAGTCAGTTTGTTTTTGGCCTACTATGTACTAGGATTTTTTATAAGTACTGAGGATTCTAAAAAAGTAAAAAAAAAAAATACAGACGCTGCTCTCAAGGAACTCACAGGCTAATGGGGAATATAACATGCAAATGACTGTATAGACGAGCTAAATACAGGATAAAGTGCAGACAGTTCTAGAGAGAAGGCACTATCATTAATGAGGGAGGGAATCAGAAAAAGTTTCTTACAGAACATAAAATTTTAGATGATGTTTGACAGAAGCCAGGTTAGCCAGGAGAAGGACATGAGGAAGGAGAGAATTTTAGGCAACCAGGACAATATATGAAAATTCCCAGACCCTGAGAGATGAATTGCCTTGTTCAAAGAATAGAAAAAAATCTCTTATACTATATTGTAGAATATACTTTGGCATGTGTGTGGAGAAGGATGTTGATTTAGAAACAGGAAAGCTACAAGGAGGTCTGGTTATGAAGAGCTTGAGTAACAAGCAGAGGACTTTTTTGTTTGATGTTGAATGGGAATTGCTGGATTTCACTGAATTGTTGTTCAGTCATATCAGTTGTGCTCAAATCTTTGTAACTCCATTTGGGGTTTACATGGCAAAGATAATGAAGTTGTTTACCATTTCCTTCTCCAACTCATTTTACAGATGAGGCATTAAGGCAAACAGAGTTAAATGATGTGCCCAGAGTCACATAGCTATTAAGTTGTATGGGGTTATATTTGACCTTGGTTCTACTTGATTTCAGGCCCAGCCCTCTATCCATTGTATTTCTTAGGTGTCCTATTTTATGGAAAAATAGAATATGAAAACTCGAGCTATTTAAAACAAAATGTGCCTCTTATAAAAATATAAAATATAAAAGACATGTGGGTTACATTCTCAATCTCTCCATCCATATGTGGGGAAATCCTTACAGAGTAGTTTGCTTTTGATATATTCTTGGGCAAGAACCGCTACTTCTTTGTTAAGAAAGCTAGGCTCCATTTCAATGACCAGAAGTGAAAAATTCTAACATTAGAATTCACCTTAGCTGAAGCTGTCAAGATGTGAAGCTAAGGCCTACTAACTTGGAAAAGGATAAAATCACACACAAACAAACACACAGAGTTTACATGTGGGAAGACAAAAAGCTTAAAGATGTTATTTGTTTGCCACTTTAAACCCATTATAAGGAGGAAATTTTAACTAGTACACAAGAGTCTGAAGTAAAGAGAAAAAGCTAAAGCTTTTACCATTTTTGTCTCAGTATTATTCATAAGGAAAATAAAGAAAATTTATAAAGGAAGTTTTAGTTTTAGAGTTGGCACAGTTGCCCATGTATAACAAAATTTTAAAATAATTGTCAACTAAAATATTTCAACACTAATTCCAATCTGTTCCATTTGTTGAGGTTTGGCTGCTGGGGACCCCAAAATACTGATATGCCAGGTCCTGCTCAAATGAATTCAATACAAGCCTTCTTAAAACCAAAGAAAAACAAAGTTTATTAAAGATTGGCCATATAGGGTTGTATTATTAAGCAGGCCAGATACAATCTCAGCTAGACAGAGTCTGAGCTGGATTGAATCTGAGAGCCTTCATGGAGAAAAGATGGAAAAAGACTGAAGGAATAATTCAGGTGCTGCCAAGTATTCTGGGGCCTCAGGAATCATCTTGATAGGGGAGGTCTTGATGGGAATAACCAGTATGCTGGGGTGTATACAGATGGAATCTAGGGGAGGATCTTGATGGGAGTGGTCAGCAGCCTAGGGAATGGGGTTTTGATAGGATCAACGGTGGGCAGTGCAATATAGACCTGGTTACAGCTATAATGATAAGCCTATGGGCCTCCACAGCCTGGTAGATCAAATGGGAAGATTCAGGAATTCAAGGAGGTTCCCATAGTCCTTACCCCATCACATTTAGATTCTCTTTCCCAGTTAAAGTCCATGTAGTCCACTGGTATATCTTATACTGACAGATCAACTTTGCACACAGATGAAATATTTCTTTTCTTTTCTTTGTTTTTTTCATTAACTTTTAAATGTAATATGGAATATTGTAATGCTTAACAATCTCCCCGAAACTGTGAACTCATTTTAGCAAGAGTATGCACATAATCTTTTGCTGCTCTCTTTCTCTCTATTTTTCTTTCATAAGGGTGAGGACAATTGTTTCTCATTGATGAAAGCAGCTATTTTAGTGTATTTTGTATTTGTTCATGTAGATTTTATTCTTTAAGACATATTCCAGAATGCTTTTTCCTCAAATCAACTGTATTCATTTGGATGTGACAGAAATACAATCAATTTGGAAGAATCTACAATCTGAGTTGATTTTCCCATATATTGACTATGAATTATAAAAATAACTTTCAATTTTTGAGAACTCATTTTTACCTTATTTGTTCTGTTGATGTAAGGAGAAAATGCTATCAGATTTTAATTGATTCCATGTTTTGAGAAAACTTGTCAATAATTAAAATTATTGGCCATTTCCAAATGACTGTTTTATTTTACACTTTATTATTTTATTTTTAGCCAAAAAACTCATTTTTCTAAGTGATGTCTAGCAAAATATATACTGGGTAATACAGATCAATGGAAGTTTTTTCCATTGGGAGAAAGATAACTGCTCAACCAAGGGTGTTACTTTTGCCTCTCACCAAAGAAGAAATCCCCTAATCTTTATTGATAACAGATAGGGACATGAAAGAAACTAACTTCTCTCATGTCAATTTCTTCCCAGAGTGAAAAGAAAGGACTGTCATCATCCATCTTCTCTCTTAAAGCTGGAAGTCAAAAGTTTCCATAAAGATTGCAGAGCCCTGAGATTCAGAAAGCTTGAGGAGACTGAAGAGACAAAAGAAATTTGAAAATACTTGAAGAGCATGACCCTCTCTCATTATCACTACCTTCACCATGCCCCATTGGTCTCCGCCAATGAAAAGAGTACCATACCAGTGGCCTGTGAGACTTAACTTTTAGAGTTATGGTTTGTAAGCACTGAAAAGTTCATTCAAACAAGATGACTTTCCAAAAGGAAATTTTTGATGGTTATTTTATCTTAGCTATATTCCCAAATGGCTATCAAAAAGTAAATGTCTTGGGAAATGGGTTTTTTTGTTTGTTTTAAATGTACTATGCGTTAATTTTATGTTCAATAAGGTCATCTGGAATTAACCAGATGCATCAGATAACAACAAGTAAACATGCTACCATTCATGGACAGAACCAATTATGTTTGTCTATTAGAGCCTAGAAAATGAATGTTCTGTTCTTTAAACTGAAAATACATCACTGTTTATATGTTGAGAGTTGAAAAGTACTTTATATGTAATTTAAAAGGGGAGGCAGAGCCAAGATGGTGAAGTAAAGGCAGAAACTCCCCTTAGCTCACCCCTCTCCCCATCCAAATAAGTTTTATAAATGACTCTAAACAAATTCTAGAACAGCAGAATCCATGAAAGATGGAGTAAAACAAATTCTCTTTCCAAGATGCCTGGGAAGATTGGCAGGAAAGGTCTGTTGTACCAGGGTGAGAAATGAGCACAGTCCAGAACAGCCTGCTTCAGGGCAGACTGAGCCCCAGCAAACCCACAACAGGAGTCAGAGAGACTGACTCACTTGTGGCAGTGACAGTTTCCAGAACTCTCAGCCCACAGATGCCAAAGACAACTTAGAAAGTCAGGAGGAAAGGTCTTTGTTACCTGGGGAGGAGTCCAGCACAGTTCAGTGAAGGTTGAGCCAGAACAACCTGTGGTTCCAGAAAACTAAAAGCAGACCTTGGAAGTGACTGAAGCAGCAGTAGCTGCAGTAGCTGGTATTTCTGGAGCTTTCAGCCCATAAATGGTAAACAACTACTCAGAAAGACATTACAGGAATCTTTATGCCAGCACTAAGGCAGGATTCTATTGCTTTATCTATAGCACGGTTCAAGTCTTGGATGGAAGTTCCGGTGGAGGAGCATCACTTGCAGAACTTGTGGCCACAATGGAGGGAGGAACTTCTTCAAATTTCCAAGCCATAAGAGTGCTTGTGGGTGCTCACAGACCAGAACACAGGCGAGGAGAAGAGTAAACACCTTTCCATGCCTCAAACCACATTGAAAAAACTGAAAACCTACAGATCCTTATAAGTATCTGAAAATAGCTGCACAAAACCAATGTAACTTGGGACAACATGCCCTTCACACTGGAAGCAGAGTCCTCTTTTAACAAAGACTTAAATTCAACTAATAAAATGGAAAATGAGGAAACAATAGAAAAAATAAACTCTGACTATTGAAAGTTACAATGGTGACAAGGAAGATCAAAACATACAGCCAGAATGAGACAACCAAGTCAAAGCTCCTATATCCAAAGCCTCCAAGAAAAGAAAAATATGAATTGATCATAGGCCATGAAAGAACACAAAAAGGATTTTGAAAATCAAGTACAAGAAGTAGAGCAAAAATTGGGAAGAGAAATGAAAGTGATGCAAAATAAGGAAAAATGAGTCAACAACTTGCTAAAGTAGATCTCCCAAAATATGGAAGAAAATAACACTTTAAAAAGCATACCAGGCCAAATGGCAAAAAAAAAGTCCAAAAATTCAGTTAGAAGAATGCTGTAAAATCAGAATGAGCCAAAAGGAAAAGAAGGTCCAAAAGCTCACTGAAGAAAATAATTCCTTCAAAATTAGAATGGAGCAAATGGAAGCTAATGACTTTTTGAAAACTTAAGAAACAATAAAAGAGAATGAAAAGAATTAAAGACAATGTGAAATATCTCACTGGAAAGAGAGAGATAGTTTTAAAAAATTGAGCTATATGAAAAGCTTGATAAGAAAAAAGAGCCTTAGAAATCATCTTTCAAGAAATAATCAAGGAAAATTGATCTAATGGTCTAGAACCAAAAGTTAAAATAGAAATTGATAGAATCTACTGATCACTTTATGATCGTGATCCCATAATGTAAATGACTAAGAATATTGAAACCAAATTACTGAGTTCCCAGGTCAAGGAAAAGATATTGCAAACATTCAGAAAGAAACAATTCAAGTATGGTGCAAACACAGTCAGGATAACACAATCTTCTTTTTAGCAGCTTCTGCATTAAAGAATTGGAGCCTTTGAGACATGATATTCCAGAGGGCAGAGAAGTTAGAATTACCACCATAATAATTTACCCAGGAAAAATGAGTACAATCCTTCAGGAGACAACAAAATCATTCAATGAGATAGAGGAGGTTCAAGCATTCATGACAAAAAGATCAAAGCTAAATAGATAATTTGACTTTCAAATACAAGAGTGAAGAGAAGTATAAAAAGATAAATGGGAAAGATAAATCATAAAGGAATTAATAAGTTTAAACTTTTACATTAATTAAGTAAAGTTTAGTTTTCAAAATTCACTTCCACAAGACTTTGAATTCCCAATTTGTTCTTCATCTGTCCCATCCATGCACCACAAGGCAGCATGTATTTTGTTTACCCTTTCTCCCAATTTGGCCTCCCTTCTATCAGACTCCTCCATTCTCTTATCCCCTTCCACTCTATTTTCTTGTAGAGCAACATAGATTTCTATGCCCCTCTGCCTGTATGCCTTATTTCCCAGGTGCATGGAAAAACAATTTTTAACATTCATTTTAAAACTTTGAGTTCCAACTTCTCTGCCTTGCTCCTTCCCCATTCATCCCCACAAAGCAAATAGTTCAATATAGGTTATATCTGGACAATGATGCAAAACACTTCCATAACAGTTCTGTTGTGAAAGACTATATTTACCTCCATGCTATCCTGTCCCCCCATTTACTCTACTTTGTCTTTTGACCTTTCCCTCCCCAAAAGTGGAGGGAATTTCCCTCTACTTTCAAGTAGAATAAGATAGATTTTTTAATATTTATTTATTTTTAGTTTTCAATATTCATTTCCACAAAATTTTGAGTTCCAAATTTTCTCCCCATCTCCCCCACCACCACCGCATAACATCTTGCATTCTGATTACCATTTCCCTTAATAAGTCCTCCCTTCTATCACACCCTTCCTTTACCTTATCTGCTTCTTCTCTCTTTCTTTGTAGGGAAAGATAGGTTTCTATACCCCATCACTTGAATTTCTTATTTGCCAGTTGTATGCAAAAACAATTCAAAACTTTCATTCCTAATACTTCGAATTCCAACTTCTCTCCCTTTCGCCCTCCCCCCATCCCCATTGAGAAGTCAGGCAGTCCAACATAGGCAGCATAAGTGTAGTTGTGCAAAAGTTTTCCATAATCGTCATGTTGTATAAGACTAACTATATTTCCCTCCATCCTATCCTACCCTCCATTTATTTTGTTCTCTCTTTTGACCTTGTTCCTCCCCAAAAGTGTTTACTTCTGATTTCTTCCTTCTCCCATTTGCCTTCCCTTTTATCATCCTCCTCATCCCACTGGCCCCCTTCTCCCCTAATTTTCTGTAGTGTAAGATATACTTTCATACCAAACTAAGTGAGCATGTCATTCCCTGAAGCCAAATGTGAAGAGAGGAAGCCTCCCTTTCCCACTCTCACATCCTCCTTTTTCTTCTCCACTGAAGAAGCTTTCCCTTTCCTCCTTGTTGTGTGATAATTTACCCCATTCCATTTCTCCCAATATATTCCTCTCTCAGCGCTCAATTTTATCTTATATTTTTAGTTATCATCCTTTTTTATTCAACTCACCCTGCGTTTTCTCTTTCTCTCTCTCTCTCTCTCTCTCTCTCTCTCTCTCTCTGTGTGTGTGTGTGTGTGTGTGTGTAACACCTCAAACTACCCAAATATTGAGAAAAGTCACAAGATTTACAAATATTATCTTTTCATGTAGGAATGTAAACAGTTCAACTTTATAAAGTCCTTTATGTTTTCTCTTTTTCTCTTTCCTGCTTACCTTTTCATGTTCCTCTTGATTCTTATGTTTGAAAATCAAATTTTCTATTGAGTTCTTCTCCTTTCATCAAGAATGGTTGAAAGTCCTCTATATTATTAAATGACTATTTTTTCCCCTGAGGGATTATACTCAGTTGTTCTGGGTAGGTGATTCTTGGTTTTAATCCCAGTTCCTTTGATTTTGGGAATATGCTATTCCATGCTCTTTGAACCCTTAATGTAATAACTGCCACATCCTGTGTTGTCCTGACTGTATTCTCCACAGTATTCGAATTGTTTCCTTCTACCTGCTTGCAATATTTTCTCCTTGACCTGGGAACTCTGAAATTTAGCTACAATATTCCTAGCAGTTTCTCTTTTCAGTTCTCTTTCAGGAGGTGACATGTGGATTCTTTCAGTATTTATATTTTCCCTCTGGTTCTAGAATATCAGGGCAGGTTTACTTTATAATTTCATAGAAGGTGATGTTTAGGCTCTTTTTTGATCATGGCTTTTTCAGGTAGTGTTATTATTTTTAAATTGTCCCTCCTGGATTTGTTTTTCAGGTAAGTTGTTTTTCCAATGAGATTTTTCGAATTATTTTCCATTTTTTCATTCTTTTGGTTTTGTTTTGTAATTTCTTGGTTTCTCATTAAGTCATTAGGTTACATCTCTTCCATTCTAATTTATAAAGAACTATTTTCTTTTTTCATTTAATTTATTTTTAATACTCTACAATCACTACCACAAGACTTAGATTTTTCCCCCTACCTAGCCCCCACCACCCCCCTCCATTCCCAAGATGGCATACAATTCTATATAGGATCTACCCATACCTTCTTACTGAATACATTTTCATTATAGTCATGCTGTGTAGTAGAACTAAAATAAATGTTAGAAATCATATGCCAAAAACAGAAACAAAACACACACACAAAGAAATGACCTGCTACATTCCATGACTGAATTCTATAGTTCTTTCTCTGAATGTGGAAGGCATTTTGCCTTGGAAGACCATAGGGAATTTTTTTTTTTTAATGTCCTTGCTTTGCTATGAAGATCCAAGTCTACCAGAAAAAACTTGCCCACACTGCGGTCATTGCTGTACACAAAGTTCTCATGGTTTTGCTCCTTTTGCTCAGCATCAGATCATATAAGTCTTTCCAGGCCTCTCTGAGTTCTTCTTGTTCATCATTTCTTATGGCATAATATTATTCCATTACATTTATGTACCATAATTTAATCAAGCATTCGCCAATTGATGGGCAACCCCTTGATTTCCAGTGTTTGGCCACTACAAAGAGTGCTACTATAAATATTTTTGCACATGTGGGACCCTTTCCAGTTTTTATGATCTCTTGAGGATACAGTACTAGAAGCAATTTTGCTGGGTGAAAGGGTATGCACATTTTTGTAGCCCTTTGAGCATAGTTCCAAACCATTCTCCAGAATGGTTGGATGAGCTCACAGTTCCGCCAAAAATGAATTAGTGTTCCAACTCTCCCACATCCTCTCCAACATTTATCGTTTTTCCGGTCTGTCATGTTTGTCAATCTAATCAGTCTGATGTGGTATCTCAGAGTGGTTTTGATTTGCATCTCTCTAAACAAGTCGTTTAGGGCAATTTTTTCATATAATTATTGATTTCTTTAAGTTCTTCCTCTGAAAATTGCCTGTTCATATCGCGTGACCATTTATAAACTGAGGAATGACTTATATTGTTGTACATTTGACTCAGTTCTCTATATATTCTAGAAATGAGACCTTTATCCCTGAGATTAACTATAAATTTTTTTCCCAATATACTACACCCCTCCGAATTTTGGTTGAATTGAGTTTGTGCAAAGACTTTTCAGTTTAAAGTAATCTAAATTACCCATCTTGCACTTAATAATGCTTTCTATCTCTTCTTTAGTCAAAAATTCTTCTCTTTTCCATAAATCTGATAAATACACTAGTCCTTGCTCCTCCAGTTTGTCCATGATATCAGCCTTAAAACTAGACCATGGACTTTATTCTTGTGTAGGGTGTCAGGCATGGGTCTATGCCTATCTTCTGCCACACTGTTATCCAGTTTTCCCAGCAGTTTGTGTTGAACAGTGAGTTCTTATCCCAGAAGCTGGGGTCCCTGGGTTTATCAAACAGGAGACTGCTATGTCCATTGCCTAGTGTGTCTTGAGTACCTACCATATTTCACTTGTATACCTTTCTGTTTCTTAGCCAGCACCAAGTGGTTTTTATAATTGCTGCTTTATAATACAATTTGAGATCTATTAGTGCTATGTCACCTTCCCTAGCATTTCTTTTCATTAGTCCCTTTGATATTATGGACCTTTTGTTCTTCCAGATAAATTTGGATATCATTTTGTCCAGCTCTAGAAAGTAGTTATCTGAAAGTTTAATTGGTTTGGCACTAAGTAAATTAATTTAGGTAGAACTGTCATTTTTATTATATTTACTTGACCTACCCATGAGCAAATGATGTTTTTCCACTTACTTAGATCTGACTTTATTTATGCAAAAAGTGTCTTGTAATTGTGTTCATATAGTCCCTGGGTTTGTTTTGGCAGGTAAATTCCCAAATGTTTTGTAGTGTCTACCCTAGCATTAAATGGGATTTCTCTTTCTATCTCTTGCTGTTGGACTTTGTAATTAATATATAGGAGTGCAGAAGATTTCTGCAGGTTTATTTTGTAACCTGCAACTTTGTCAAAGTTATTTATTATTTTAAGTAGTTTTTTTTTACTTGAATCTCTGGGATTTTCTAAGTGTATCAACATATAATCTGCAAAGAGTGATAATTTACATTCTTCTTTGCCTATTCTTATTCCTTCAGTTCCTGTATCTTGTCTGATTGCTACAGCTAACATTTCTAGTGCCATATTGAATAATAGTGGTGATAATGGACAACCAACTCTTTTGCTTTATGGAATATTGGATTCCAATTCACCAGAATATCATCCCTTCATATGCAACTCACCCTGTACCCTCTGTCTCTATATATTCATATGTATGTATAGATATGTACATGTATGTTTATATATGTGTATATACATTCATATGTGAACGTATATACACATATGTGCATATATATATGAATTCTCAACTACCATAATACTGAGGAAAAACTCAAGAATTTCAAATATTATGTTTTCATATAGGAATGTAAAGAGCTCAACTTTAAAAAGTCCCTTATGATTTCTCTTTCCTGTTTACCTTTCCATGCTTCTCTTGATTCTTGTGTTGAAAGTCAAATTTTGTATTCAGCTCTAGTCTTTTCATCAAGGATGCTTGAAATTTCTCTATTTCATTGAATTACCCTTTCCCCTCCTGAAGTATTATACTTAGTTTTGCAGGGTTGCTGATTCTTGGTTTTAATCCTAGCTCCTTTGACCTCTGGAATATCATATTCCAAGCCCTGTGATCCCTTGATGTAGAAGTCACCATTTTGGCTCTGCACCTAAGGTTGAACTATTTATATTCCTACGTGGGAAGACGATATTTGTAACTCATAAGGATATTTTCTTTATTATGGTAGTTAGAAGGAGAATATATAGTCAGAGGGCATAGATATGAGTTGAATATGAAGGGAAAATATCTATAAATAAAATTAAAGAGTGAGAGAGGGGTGTATGGGGAGAAAGAGAAAGGGAAAGATAGAATGGGGTATATTATCTCACATAAAAGAGAAAAGAAAAACCTTTTGTAGTGGAGAGGAAGAGAGTGGAGGTGAGGGTCAATGAATCAGCCTTATTCATCAGAATTGGCTCAAAGAAGGAATAACATGTACACACAATTGAGTACAGATATCTATCTTGCTTATCTAAAGGAAAGTAGGAGGGAAAGGGAATAAGAGAGGTGTTGTGATAAAAGAGAGGGAAGATGGCAAGTAGTTAAATGTAAAACACTTTTCAGAAGGGGCAAGGAGAAAGGAGAAAATAGAATAAATGAGAGAATAGGATGGAGAGATATATAGTTAGCCATAGTAAGTTTTAAAAAAAAATGAAATAGGTTTCTCTGATAAAGACTTCATTCCTCAAGTACATAGAAAATTGAGTCAAATTTATAAAAATGAGAGCCATTCCCCAAAGGCTAAAATATATGATCAGTTTTGAGACGAAGTAATCAAAGTTACAACCATATAAAAACAATATTGAATGCAGAAATGCAAATTAAAGTAATTCTGAAGTATTTCCTTAAATATATTAGATTGGTTAATAAAACAGAAAAGGAAAGCGATCAATGCTGGAGGAAATGTGGGGCAAAGGAAACTCTAAAGTACTTTTGGTGGAACTGTGAACTCATTCAACAATTCTGTAGAGAAAGTTGGGTCTATGCCAAAATGACTATAAAATCATATATTCCCTTTGACCTAACAATACCACTACTAGGTCTGTATCCTAAAAGAGACAAAGAACAAAGAGAAAAAGGGTCTGTGTATAAAAATGTTTATAGTAGCTTTTTTTTCTGGGGGTAAAGAATTAGAAATTTAGGGGATACCCATCGACTAAGGAAAGACTGAACAAGTTATGGTATTTGAAAATGATGGAATACTATTGAACTATAAGAAATGATGGGCAGATTGATTTCAAAAAATCTGGAAAATTTGCATGAGCTGATGCAAAGTGAAATGTACTATTTACAAAGTAACAGCAATATTGTAAGATGATCAGCCATGAATGATTTAGCTATTGTCAGCAATATAATTTTTCAAGACAACTCTGATGATGAAAAAATGCTCTCCATCCCCATCAAAAGAAGTTATGGTGTCTGAAAATAGATTGAAGCATACTTTTTTTTAACTATTTTTCTTGAGTTTATTTTATTCTATGTTTTCTTTCATAGCATGTCTATTATGAATTTAAAAAATAATTAGATGAAGTGGTTTTGCATATCTGTATTTCAGGAACCACTTGAGATTTCAGATTTCTATTTGCAATAGAAAAATCCAATATCTACTTCACTAACCAGACCACACTTGACTAGCCTTCTGGACAAAATAAGAATTCCCACATAGTTTACATACTTAAATTTTCTTATTTGAAATATGCCCTCTGATGATAATAGATCTTCAAAATATAACTATGAAGCAGAACTACTTTTAAAACACCTTTCCTCTTATTTTTATTAGATGAAAAATCATCCAGAAATATGTCTTATAAAACAAAACTTTAAAAAGTAGAATTTATCTTACATTTTGCTTCTTTTAGTTAGCTGACAGACTATGTAGATAATGTATCTAATACATTTCAGGAGCTGAGAAGAAAGGTAGAAGTATTTTTATGTATTTTATCTACTTTAAAACAATGGTTTACTGTTATTTTCTACACTTTCACACCATGTTACAGTAATGAAAAGTTTGAATGTTGACACCTACAAGATGAATATCTATATTTTCCCTCAGAAAGTAGAGCTTACATGTTTCTCACTCCAATTAATTAGATTCTTTCCCCCCATTATTTAAAAAGACCTGCTTTAATCTTAAGATATCTTCTCCCTATTTTCATAAATCATTAGAGACTGAAGTAACTAACTGTATCTATAATTTCCTTTCTGTCTCTTTTTCCAGAGGGATTCCTTGCTGCCATCTCTTTTGATATAGTTCTTTTTCTTCTTGAAGTTATAATTCATTTGTAAGGATTTAAAAAGAAATTGAAGATGTAATAAGCCACTCCTTGCTCACTAGAATTTATTTCTATGTAATTATCCTTATTTCCTGTTGAAACCTGTTTTTGAGTTAGTCTTATTGTCCACAATTTTCAATTATTTTAAATTTCTTTCTAAGAATCCACTGATTTAGAAGTAACTAGGTGAATTAATAGATAATGTATATAGCCAGTAATCAAATCCAACCAGAAATTTTCATAATATTTAGACCTTGGACAATTCACTAACATTCATTTGCCCTAGTTTCCTCAAGTGTAAAATTGGAGAAAGCAAGGAATTGCCTCCGTGGTTGTACAAGGATAAAGTGATATATTAGTAAATCAAAGAACCTGGAATATTTTAGTGTTTTAATAAATGTTTGTTCTCTTCCTAACCAATTTTTCTAGATTATTAGTAGCCTGCTTTGCCAAAGTTTACTTTGTATTTTTGGGTTAGAAAATAATTTTTCAGTTTGCACTCATCAGTTTTCCCTTTGAGGGTCTATTCTTTTTCCTTCCATCATAAATCCACCATAAGCATTGTCCTGGATCCTTCTATTGTTCAGGGCAGTTAGATCTTTCAACATTGATCATTATGGCAATGTTGCAGTCACTACGTACAATATTCTTCTGGTTGTGATTCCTTCACTTTGCATCAGTTCATGTAGGTCTTTTTGTTTTCCTGAAACTATCCCTCAATGTTTCTTATATTCTTGTAACATAATATTCTATCATAACCATATCCTGTAACTTGTTCATCTATTCCTCAGTTAATGACCATCCCCTCAATTTCCAATTATTTGCCACCAGGAAAAAAGTTGTCATAAATACTTATTTTTGTGCAAATAGGTCATTTTCCATTTTCTTTCATCTCTTGGGGATGTAGATCTACAATTGGTATTGTTGGGCTAAAGGGTATATAAAGTTTTATAGCACTTTGGGAATAGTTAACAAATTGTTATCCAGAACAACTGGTTGTTCAATTTATTGGCCCAATTCGCAACTTTACCAACAGTTCATTAGTGTTATCTATTTTCCCATATTCCTTCAAGCATTTGTCAGTTTTGAGAGACATGAAGTGATACCTTGTTTGTTTTAATTTGCATTTCTCCAGTTAGGAGTAATTTTGAACATTTTCTTACATGACTATATGACTTCGAGTTTTCTGAAAATATCATGTTCATATCTTAGACTATCATTTGGCAAGAATGGATTTATTTTTCTAAATTTTATTCAATGATCTCTATATTTGAGAATTGAAGCCTTAATCAGAGAAATTTGCCGTATGAAATTTTGAAATAATTGCTTCGTTGTCTGTGGTAGCTTTAAAAATAATGTAGTTTTGCCGATTATCTCTTTAAGTGGCTCAATTTTGCTTTTGTTTTGTCTGAGATCATCTTTGCTACCCTTGCCTTTTGCCAGCTTCAGTTGAAGCACACTCATTCTGGTTCATAACTTTATTTTATTTCTAATATGTATACAAATACACACACATATATATATATATATATATATATTCCATTTGAAATATCTCTAATATGTATATATATATATATATATATATATATATATACATATATATATATATATATGTCATTATTGCCATTGGATTCTGGTTTCAATTCCATTCTACAATGGGTGAATTCATCCCAATAATATTCAGAGTTATTATTGTTGCCTGTATGTTTCCTTCCTCCCTATTTTCTTCTTTTTACCACCCTCTTTCTGTCCCTACTCGAAAGACTGCATTTCTTCTGGACACTGCACCCTCTAATTTTCCCTCTCATAACAAGTCGTTCTACCATCCCTTTCCCTCTTTCTTCTTGGTTGAGCAAGACAGATTTCTATACACATCTGAATGTGATTGTATATTCTTACTCCTGAAACAGTTTCACTGAGAGTGAGATTCAAACATTGCCAACCTCTCCCTCATTTTCTCCTCCAGGATACATCTCTTTCTTTTATGTAAGATGATTTTCCTGTTGTTCTGTCTTCCCCCTTCTCCCAGTGCTTCCCTCTTTCTTTATCCCTTCATTCTTTTGAGTTCATCCCAACAAAATCAGCTCATGTTTATGACCTCTGTCTATATATATTTCATAAAAAGGATGAAGTTCTTGGCAGATAAATGTTTCATCTTCATATTGTAATGCAAATAGTTTAACCTTAAAGAGTCCCTTATGATTTTTCTTTTATGGTTATATTTTCAATACTCCTTTTTTTGAATATCAGATTTTCTATTCAGCTATTGTCCTTTTATGAGGAATGCTTGAAAATCCCCTATTGCATTATATATATATATATATATATATATATATATATATATATACATATATACATATATGTATATATAACCTTAACTATTATACTCAGTTTTCCTAGATATAATATTCTTGGTTGTAATTTGACCTCTTGTGCCTTCTGGAATATTATATCCCATGTGACCTTCTCCTTGAATGCGGAAACTACTAAATATTCTGTTATCCTGATGGTCATTCCATGGTACCTGAATTGCTTCTTTCTGGTTTCTCAAAGTGTTTTCACCTTGACGTGGGAGCTCAGAAATTCGGGTATAATATTCCTGAAATTTTCATTGTGGGATATCTTTCTGGAAGTGATAGGATAATTCTTTCAATTAATATTTTACCATCTGGATTTAAATATTGAGGAAGTTTTCCTTTATGATGTATTGAAATTTGAGGTCTAAGATCTTTTCTGTATGATGACTTTAAAGCAGTGCAATACTTCTTAAATTATTTCCCCTTTACCTATTTTATATGTCTATAGCTTTTATGATAAGACTTTTCACATTTTCTTCTACTTTTTCATTCCTTTGAATTTTAGTAGGCATTTTCCCCCTTGATAACATATTATGAAACTCGGTCCCACTTTCAAAATTCTAATATTTTAGGAATTATTTTCGTCAGTGAGCTTTTTTACTTATTTTTTTTTCAATTTGGCCAATTCAGTTTTTTAAAGTAGCTTTTTTCTTTAGTGAATTTTGTGCTTACATTTCGATTTAGCCTATTCTTCTTTTTAACAAGTTCTTTTCTCTGATGAATTTTTATGCTTTTCTTAACTTCTTAGATATTTCAAAAGATGTTATTTTCTTCAATATTCTTGCACCTTTTTAAAAAATATACTGTTATAATTTTTTTCAAATTTTTCTTGTATTACTCTCATTTCCCCTCATTTTGTTCTCTACCACTCTTAGCTCTTTCTTTAACCTTTCCAGAAATTCCTTTTGGATTTGTGTCCAATTAATATTTTACCCTTGAAACTTTGTAGCTGCTTTGACCTTGTTGTCTTCTGAGATTTGTCTTGATATTCCTTCCCACCATAGTAGTTTTTATTGGTCAATTACTTTTTATGTTTCTATTTACTAACTTTTCCAGTCTAGTTTTTGACTTTGAACTTTCTGTTAAACTTTGGCTTTGCTCACCTTGACATGGAGACACACTGCCCCACATTTCTACCTTTGTGTGTTGCTATTTCCTTAGCTGGCTCTGGAGTTTTGTAAGTTTTTAGTGCTTTCAAGTTGATGTGATCCAGAGAGAGGTGTGCTTACCACTTTCTAGGTCTCTTCTCTTCTCTTTACCCATAAAGGACACTGATTCCCTGGAGCTCCAAGTGCCAGTGTTCCTCTTAGAACAGTGACCAAGCCCTCTGCTCCTTCGTGTACAATCACATGAGTTCTTCTCTGTCATGCAGCTGTGACTCAGAATTGCATGTGTCTAATAGAGTTGCCAACTAGAGTCAAGTCCCCTATGCATTGGCTGCAAACAGTGGAATGCAATATCTTTCTGATGAATTATCAAACCTGCTTACCCTCCTTAGGATAAGAGCTCCACAAGCTGCTGTTGCAGTCACTTCCAAGGTCCACCATTCATGTTGCCACAACCTGTACTCCACTTCAGTCACAACCACAGTGTCACGAATTTCTCCAGGTAACTTTCAAAGTTGTCTCAATGTAAAAAAGTGCAATTCTTAAATTTTCTTGACTCTGCAATTCTATAATTCAATTTGAGTCATTGTTTTAAATGTTTTTTAGTTAAATTTATTTATTTAACGTTTTGCATTCATTTTCACAAAATTTTGGGTTCCAAATTTTCATCTCATTTCTCCCCTACTAATTTTCCTTACTACCAATCTGCCCTCTCTTCTATCATCCTGCCTTTCCCTTGTCCCCATCTTCTCTTTTGTCCTGTAGGGCCAGAGAACTTTCTATTCTCCATTACCTGTATTTCTTGTTTCGTAGTAGAAAGAACAATACTCAACAGCTGTTTCTAAAGTTTTGAGTTCCAACTTCTCCCAATGCCTCCCTCCCCACCCCTTTCCTTTGGAATGGCAGACAGTTCAATATAGGCCATATCTGTGTAGTTTTGCAAATGACTTCCATAATTGTCATGTTGTGTAAGACTAACTATATTTCCCTCCATCCTATTCTGCACCCCATTGTTGCTGTTCTCTCTTTGATCCTGCCCCTCCCCGAGTATTGACTTAAAATTGCTCCCTGCTCCCATTGCCCTCCCTTCCATCATCCCCCCAGCCTGCTTATCCCCTTCTCTCCCACTTTCCAATATTGTAAGAGAGGTTTTCATACCAAAATGAGTGTTCATTTTATTCCTTCCATTAGTCGAATGTGATGAGAGTAAACTTCATGTTTTTCTCTCAGCTCCCTTCCCTTTCCCTCCACTAAAAAGTCTCCTACCTGCCTCTTCTATGAAAAATAATTTGCCACATTCCATTTCTTCCTCTCTCCTCCCAATACATTTCTCCCTCACCCCTTACCTTCATTTTTTAAAATATGATCCCATCCCATTCAATTCACTCTGTGTGTGCATACACATGTGTGTGTGGGTGTGTGTGTATGAGTGTGTAATCCCACCAACTACCCAGATACTGAAAATTTTCAAGTGTTACAAATACTGTCTTTCAATGTAGGAATGTAAACAGTTCAACTTTAGTAAGTCCCTTATTGGCTTCTCTTTGCTGTTTACTTTTTCATGTTTCTTTTCATTCTTGTGTTTGAAAGTCAAACTTTCTTTTCATCTCTAGCCTTTTCACCAAGAATGGTGACCATTTATTCCCCTGAAGTATTATACTCAGTTTTTCTGGGTAGGTGATTCTTGGTTTTAGTACTAGATCCTTTGACTTCTGGAATATCCTATTCCACGCCCTTCGATCCCTTAATGTAGAAACTGCTAGATCTTGTGTCATCCTGATTGTGTTTCCACAATACTGGAATTGTTTCCTTCTAGCCGCTTGCAACATTTTTTTCTTGACCTGGGAACTCTAGAATTTGGCCACAATGTTCCTAGGAGTTTCTCTTTTTGGATCTCTTTCAGGCAGTGATTGGGGGATACCTTGAATTCTTATTTTGCCCCCTGGTTCTAGAATATCAGGACAGTTTTCCCTGATAACTTCCATGAAAGATGATGTCTAGGCTCTTTTATTTGATCGTGACTTTCAGGTAGTCCCATAATTTTTAAGTTTTCTCTCCTGGATCTATTTTCCAGGTCAGTTGTTTTTCCAATGAGATATTTCACATTATCTTCCATTTTTTCATTCTTTTGGCTTTGCTTTGTAATTTTTTGGTTTCTCATAAAGTCATTAGCCTCCATCTGTTCCATTCTAATTTTGAAAGAACTATATTCTTCAGTGAGCTTTTGAATCTCCTTTGCCGTTTGGCTAATTCTGCTTTTGAAAGCATTTTTCTCCTCATTGGCTTTTTGAACCTCTTTTGACAATTGAGTTAGCCTATTTTTCAAGGTGTTATTTTCTTCAGCATTTTTGGGGGTCTCCTTTAGCAAAGTGATGACTTGCTTTTCATGCTTTTCTTGCATTTCTCTCATTTCTCTTCCCAGTTTTTCCTCCACCTGTCTAACTTGATTTTCAGAATCCTTTTTGAGCTCTTCCATGGCCTGAGCTCATTGAATATTTATTTTGGACTTTTGGCATACTGAAGCCTTGACTTCTACGTCTTTCTCTGATGGTAAGCATTGTTCTTCCTCATCTGAAAGGATTGGAGGAGATATCTGTTCACCAAGAAAGTAAATTTCTATGGTCTCATTATTTTCCCCCTTTTCTGGTCATTTTCCCAGCCAGTTACTTGACTTCTGAGATTCCTCTGCACCCCCGCCTTGCCTACAGATCTTCCCATCTAGTGCTTGGGGGTCTGAGATTCAAATGCTACTTCCCAGCCTCAGGGCTTTTAGTGGGAATGGGGCTGCTATTCAGTGTGAGATTAAGATCAGGTGCTCAGGTCAGGGTAGGTCTGCCTCACGGGGCTCAGTTCCCTCAGGGGTTTATGTGGGGACCTTCAACAATGGGTCAGGCTCCTGCCTGCTTTGTCTCCTGTCTGGTGCTGCCTCTGCCACTGCCACCTGGGGGGCTTGAGTTATAGAGACACCCTGCTCCCTCTCGGCCAGCCAAACATGCTCTCTCACTGACCTTTGGTTTCTTTGAGTGGTGCTGAAGATTCCTTCCCCCGAGCCTGCTTGGATCTGCTCCTTTCAGTTTTGTGTGGCCAAGATAGGTCTGGGCTCTGTTCCAGGTCTGGTGTGCAATGGACCTTTGCTGTCAGTTTTTCAGGGCTTTGTGCAACAGATATCTCCTCCACCCTCCTGTTGTATGGCTTTTGCTACTGCAGAATTTGTTGGTAGTTCTTCTTTACAGTTCAGAGCTAGCATATATGAATCTTTCTACTCTGGCATCTTCTATTTTAAAATTTTTTGAAGGACAATATTAGGGGAATTTGACTTGATTGATGACTCTATTCTGTCATATCAGCTTTGCTGTCAGGATTTGTTATTAAATCTTTAGAATGTATTAAAATATTATTACATTACATTGAGCAAAAATGTAATATGGGAAAATAGTCGTATTGGTTTTCACCAGTAATTTAGTGTTTGTAATTTTGTGATTATAGCAGTCAATATTTTGCCAAGGCTCAGATAAATTAAGCACTATTTGAGGCTTCTCATATCTGGTAAAATTCAGAGTAACTTTTACATTTCAGTATATCTCATTCCACACCCAGGACTTTCATATCTTTCATTAATCTATTGGTTGTGTTTTTGGGTCATTTTAACATATTTTTCTGTGTGCAATCATTCTTTCTCTTCCCTATGCTAATATTTCACTTCAGGTAATTTTCATGATGTTATTGAAATCAGGTTGATCTTCCTTTATTGTGTGTAACTGGAAAAAAAATACTGTTAGCAGCAACAGCTGCTATGCTATATTTTAATCAAATTCACCAAAGGTTTATCAATCTTATTTTTTTGCATAAAACCAACTAAGTTTTATTTATTAGTTCAATAGTTTTTGTTTTAATTTCAGTTTTATTAATCTCTCCTTTGGTTCTCAGTATTTCAAATTTGATATTATTTGGGAATTTTCAATCTGTTATTTTTTGAGCTTTTTTAGCTGCATGCCCAATTCATTGATCTCCTCTTTCTCTATTTTAGTCATGTAGGCATTCAAAAATATAAAACTTCCCCTAAGAACTGCTTTTGAAGTATCTCATAAGATTTGGTAGTTTCTCTCATTTTTGTCATTCTCTTGAATGAAATTGTTGGTTGTTTCTGTAATTTGTTCTTTAACTCACTCATTCTTTAGGATTAGATTGTATAATTTCAAATTAATTTTTGTTTTATATTTCCATGGCCCTTGGTTACATATAATTTTTATTGCATTGTGATCTGAGAAGGATGCACTGTCTCTACCTTTCTGCACTGAATTGTGAGGATTTTATGACGTAGAACATGGTCAATTTTTGTATATGGGCCATGTACCACTGAGAAAAAGCTATATTCCTTTCTATCTCCTTTCACTTTTCTGCAGAGATCAATCATATCTACGTTATTCAGAGTTTATTCACCTCCTTAACTTCTTATTGCTTATTTTGAGGTTAGACTTATCATGTTTAGAGAGGGGGAGGTTGAAGTCCCCCACTACTACAGGTTTGCTCTCTAATTCTTTCTATAAATCCCTTAACTTCCCCTCTAAGAATTTGGATGCTATACTACTTGCAGCATATTTATTTAGTAATGAAACTGCTTCATTGTCTATGCTGCCTTTGAGCAGGATATAGTTTCCTTCCTTATCACTTTTGATTAGATCTATTACTGCTTTTGCTTTCCCTGAGATTAGGATTACTATCCCTGCTCTTTTTTACATAAGTTGAAGCACAAAATATTCTGCTCCAACCTTTTATCCTTACCCTATGTGTATCTCCCCATTTCAAATGTGTTTCTTGTAAACAGCATGTTGTTGGATTGTGGTTTTTAATTCATTCTGCTCGCTATCTCCATTTTATGGGACATTCATCCCATTCATATTCAAAATTATGATTAATATCTGTATCTTTCCATCCATCCCCTTTCCCTTTGTTTATGCTTTTAGTTTTCCCTTCACCTTTCCCCTCCACAATGGAGTTTTAATATTTGA
Source organism: Potorous gilbertii (assembly GCA_028658325.1). NCBI lineage: Eukaryota > Metazoa > Chordata > Mammalia > Diprotodontia > Potoroidae > Potorous > Potorous gilbertii. The sequence goes on from CM053769.1 coordinate 633,809,518, forward strand.
CCACTGCCTCCATCAGTCTTCCCTCCCTTCTTTCAGGCCTTTTTCATTTTAATCCCTACTTCCCTTACTACTTCTTCCCTCCCTTTTAGCCTCTCTTCCCCTTCCTTTCCTCCTTCCCCTCCCACTGACTATATAGTTGTATTTCTATTCTTGATTGAGTTTGTTGTACCCTACTTTAATCTACTCAGATGATAGTACCTCTCAAACAGTGCTCATCTCTCTCCCCTCTTTCCCTCTACTGTAATATATATTTTGTGCCTCTTCGTGTGATGGTATTTATTTTTTTCTGTCTCCTCCTTTTCCCATCTCCCATCACAATCCCTTCGCATCCTTAAATCACATTTGTAATCCTCACGTAATTTAATTTATACCCACTCCTTCTATCTCTGTATATACCTTTTACATTTCATAATAAATATATAGTTCTCAAGATTAACAAGTATCATATTCCATTATAGTGATTTTAGTTTATAAGTATGGGAAAATCATAGTTTCCCCATATCGAGTAAACATTTTCCCCTCTGGTTTGCATTTTTGTGCTTCTCTTCAGATCTGTGTTTGAAGACTGAATTTTCTATTGAGTTCTGGTCTGTTCATCAGGAAAATTTGGAAATCCCTTATTTCATTGAAAATCCATCTCCTTTCTTTAAATATTATTCTCAACTTTGCTGGTTAAATAATAATTGATTGTAGGCCCAGCTCCTTTGCCTTATGGGATATCATATTCTGTTTCCTTTAACCTTTTAATGTAGAAGCTGCAAGGTCTTGTGTGATCCTGACTGTAACTCCACTATATTTGAATTGTTTCTTTCTGGCTGCCAGCAGTTTTGTCTCCTTCACTTGATAGTTTTGAAATTTGGCAACGATATTCCTTGGTGTTTTTAATTTGGGATCCCTTTCAGGAGGTGAACAGTGGATTCATTCAATGATGATTTTGCTCCCTGGATCTAAGATTTCTGGGCAATTTTTCTTGATGATTTCTTGGAAGATATTATCCAGGTGTTTTTTTCTTATACATGACTTTCTTGTAGACCAAGAATCTTTATATTTTCTCTCCTGGAACTTTTTTCCAGGTCAATTGTTTTTCCAATTGGACAGTTTACATTTTCTTCTGCCTTTTTATTCTTTATATTCTGTTTGACTGATTCTTGGTGTCTCATAGATCCTTGACTTTCTCCTTATCTGATTCTAATTTTTACCAAATTGTTTTCTTCAGTTAAAGTTTTCATGCTTTTCTTGCATCTCTCTCATTTCTTTTCCCAGTTTTTCCTCCATCTGTCTAACCTGATTTTCAAAATCCTTTTTGAACTCTTCCATGGCCTGAGCCCATGGGATATCGATTTCAGATATCTGGGATACAGAGGCTTTGACTCCTATGTCTTTACCTGATGGTAAACAGATCTCTTCCTCGTCAGAGAGGAATGGTGGAATCATC
>CM053769.1:633811452-633831076 GCA_028658325.1 Potorous gilbertii
AGCAACAGTTAAAAAGTGTAATTATCTTTTAGACATGAGGTGTATAAAAGAAGAACCAACACAGAGACATTAGATGGGGGAGGAGGGCTGTTATTTCTGGAAACCTACTTTCACCAAAAATGGGTTCAGGAGGGAACAAGATACACACACACACACACACACACACACACACACACACACACATATAAAATGTTAAGGGAAATAGGCGGAGGGAGGAGGATAATGGATTCATCTCTAGAGAGGATAATAAGGAAATAGTTTAAGGGGGGAGGCATAAGCTGTTTAGATTAAGGGGAAGGGAAGATAAGGGAAGGATCCTTGGAGGGGCATAGGTTAAGTAATAGGGGGACAAAGTAGTGTATAAAAGTAAAGTAGAGAAGTCAGGAGGGATAAGAAATAAGAGATAAGCATAGGCATAAAAATTAGAATTTGTTAGGGAATGCATGTCTATATATGTATGTATATGTTTATGTATAGATCTATTTCACTATATAAACATATCCATGCTTATCTGAAGCCTTCTTGGGGGAGGCAGGGAAGAGGAAAAAAGAATAAAGTAAAAATTGCAAAGCAGAAAAAAAAAGAACACTTAGAAAGAAGCAAAAAAAGATGGCCATCTCTCAATATAGCATATAGCATTTATTATATAGACTTTCTAAGATGAAAATTTATTACTATATATTTTGATTCCTCTATTACTGTCTACTGTGCACATGGCATGCTTTTTTCTTTCTTATTTTATATTTGTTTTATTATTTAAGTCTAGAAAAAGAGATCAAAATGGGCCACTCTGATAGGTAAGAGGAGAATTACGAAAGTGTGGTCTTGAAAACTTAAAGATAAGGGAATACAGAAGATAAGGGAATAATCAACACTATCAACTTTTGCAGAGAAGTAAAGGAAAAAGTAAACTGATCAAAAGCCATTGATAGCTTCAGAGAGAACAGTTTTGGTGAAATGCTGAGGTGAGAAGAAAGACTATAAAGGAATGAGAAGGTTTGGGATGATGGTTTACTGGCACAAGTACAATAGAAGATGGAAGTTAAACCTAGATAAACAAGAAATGGCAGTTTCCCTCTTCATCATATTTTTTTCCCTTCTCCTCTTCCCTTCCCTTCAAGGGATATATAGAACTGGAGATGGAAGGTCAGAGATGAAAAGGAAGATTGATCCTTGCACAGAGTAGGCACTTAAAATTCTTGTTTAAATATAATTGCTTATGGAAGATTCATGTCTGTTTCATGTCAACTCTTCTGCAATAGAAGAAACCTTCTGACCTTTTTCCTTTCATTACTGTTTTTGATGATAATGGCAATGCTTACCTGAGTTCAATAGTATGTAGAATGAAACGAATATGTGGCCATGGAATCCCCTGATTTTAAGATACATTTTCAAATTTAGCATATAAATTAGTTATGTCACTTATGATTAATTGATTCATACAGATTTAAAACCGAATATATTGGAACACAAATTTGATCTAAAGGAATGGCTGTCAGTTTTTATCACATACATATATTATAAAACTTGTGTTCATGTTCTATATATTTCTATGTGCGTTTGACAAACTCCTTGAATGTTATATGTTGGTGGAACATTTCCCTTGTAGGAGGCAAAAGTAAGTGCATCACAGAAAATCCATTGTTTAAATATCTACATCCCTAATTAATATAGACTTGGTTGATTAAATGGCATTATTGAATAAAGTTCATCAGGACTCAGTTGAGTTAGGTGTTGAAGCATTCTTTCATTTACTATAATTTGACTACAGTCATGATTAAAAGTCTAATCATCTCTGATAGCAGGATACTCTCCCCAGCTCCACAATACCTATCAAGTATATTTATTCAATTTTTTATACAATAACGATTTTTAAAAAAAATGCAATATCCACTACATCTGTGGTTAATTATAAAATATTTTCAATATAAAAAAGCATAAATTATCATCAAAGTTTCTGTAATTAAGTTTTAGCTATTTTAAGCATAAGGTTGCTAACTTAAAATGCAAATAAATTGCAATAAAAACTATTTCTGGGAAACGTGTTTTATAATATGAATTATCTTTTAAATTTGCAAAAAAGGTTCCTCAAAACTTAACATTAGTTTTGCCTTCATTTTTAGTGTGTGATTCATATCAGCAATTATGCGTCTTTAAAAGCCAACCTAACTTCAAATTTGCTTGATGAATATGCTTTTGTTGTGAACAATTGCACAATTTCATTCAATCTCAGGTTTCATGATTTACAAAATAACATAATTTAATCAATGAATAACTAAAATGAACCAAATCTAGAGACATAACGTTTTGGAGTCCTTTTCAGGAATATTCATATTTATTTGGTCAAAATTACTTACAATTCAAAAATCTAACTTATTAAAATATTTAATTATTGTAAGGAAAAGTATGATGCAATCTTTATTAGTGAAAATGTCTTTTATAGAATTTGTCAGTCTCAAGAAAAAGCATAGGCATAAATGCTTTGAAAATATATACTTAAATAGATGATTGACTTGTACAATCCTCTGTTAGTATCAGTACTCCCACCATCTTAACTTATCATGCTTTCTAGTCCTGGGAGATTTTTGCCAGTTCCATCTCTGAATCCCTTTGTGGTAGATCTATCTGAAAGGTAAAAGGCCTTTTCTTAGTTCTCATGTTTTTTGCATATACCACTTCATCCTTAGAATTGTCCATATATTTCCTCTCAGTGTTGATATCTAATATCAGATATGTAGACATAGAAAGCAGTTCATATACCATCTAGTCCAATGCTCTCATTTTACAAATGATGCTGAGTTCCCATGAATTTTCATTTAGATAGTCACACAAATATTATATAGCAGAGTTGGGACATCAATACAGGTCTTCTATATCATAATTAAGTTTTCTTTTAATTACAATACAATGTCTCATCATGATTCCTCCTTTTCTAGTCACATAGTTACTTGATTATATCACTTCCCTCACTTCTTATGTGTCATCCTCTTTGTGAAAATATTATAGCCTGATACCAGGAAAGCTATAAGCATAATTGAACACATAAATAATAAAACTATCAGAAATCATATGACTATTTCAATAGATGCAGGAAAAGCTTTAGAAAATAATACAACACTCATTCTTATTAAAAACACTAGAGAAAATAAAAATAAATGAAGACTTCCTTAAAATGATAAGTGGTGTACATCAAAAATCATCAGCAAGCATTATATGTCATGGAGACAAGCTAGAAGCATTTCAAATAAACTTGGGGGTGAAACAAGGATGTCTGTTATCATCACTATTATTCAACATTGTACTAGAAATGTTGACTTTAGCAATAAGAAAAAAAGAAATTAAGGAATTAGAATAGGTAAAGAAGAAACAAATCTATCATTCTTTGCAGATGATACAGTGGTATGTTTAGAGAATCTCAGAGAATCGAGTAAAAGACAGTACTTTAAATAATAAACAAATTTGTCCAAGTTGCAGGATATAAAATAAACCCACATAAAGGATCAGCATTTCTATACATACTAACAAAGTCCAACAGTGAAAGATAAAATGATAAATTTAATTTAAAGTTACTGTACACATTACAAAATATTTGGCAATCTACCTGCCAAACAAATGCAGGAACTATATGAACACAAACTAATATAACAAAAGTGACAATTCTACCTAAAATGATTTATTTATTCAGTGCCATACCAAGCAAGGTACCAAAAATGTTTTTATAGAACGAAAAATAGACAACAAAATTCATATGGAAGAACAAAAGTTTATAGTGGCGAAGGAATTAATAAAAAGAAATACAAGGGAAAATTCCCTAGCCATGCCAGATCATAAATTGTATTGTAAAGTGGAAATTCTCCAAACTACTTGGTACTGGCTAAGAAATAGAGTAGTGGATAGTGGAATAGGTTAGGTACACAAGATGCAATAGTCAATGACTATAGCTATCTAGTGTTTCCTAAACCAAAGGCTCCAGCTTCTGGGATAAAAACACTGTTTGAGAAAAACTTGTGGGTAAACTGGAAAATAGTATGAAAGAAACTGGGCAAAGATTAACATCTTATACTGCATAACAAAATAAATCAAAATGGGTCTATGATTTACATATGAAGGCTGATACCATAAGCAAACTAAGAAAGTAAGGAATAATTTACCTTTCAGTTTTATGGAGAAGGGAAGAATTTATGACTAAAAAGAGACAAAGAACATTATGAAGTAAAAATAGATGATTTTGAATACATTAAATTGAAAAGATGTTGCACAACAAATTCAATGCAACCAAGATTAGAAGGGAAGCAGAAAGCTGGGAAGCATGTTTTTTACAGGCAGTGTCTCTGACAAAGTCCTCATCTCTAAAATTCATAGAGTAAAGAATTAAATTTATAAGAATACATATCATTCCCCAATTGATAAATGGCCAAAAGATATGAACATACACTTTTAAGATGAAGAAATTAGAGTTATCTGTAGTTGAAGGAAAAAATACTCTAAATCACTACCAATTAAAGAAATGCAAATCAAAACAACTCTGAGGAACCACATCACACCTGTCAGATTGGCTAGCATGACAAAGCAGGAAATTGATAAATGTTGGAGAAGATGTGGGTAAATTGGAACACTTATGCACTGTCGGTGGAGTTATAATCTGATCCATACATTCTGGAGAATAATTTGAAACTATGAACAAGGGGATATAAAACTGTACATACCATTTGACCCAGCAATACCACCTATAAGTCTGTATTCCAAAGAGATCGTAAAAATGGAGGAAGGAACCCCATATACAAAATTGGTGCTTGGGGTGGTCAAGAATTGGAAATTGAGAGGATCCCCTTAATTTGGGGAATGGCTGAACAAGTTCTAGTATGTGAATATAATGGTATACTGTTGTTCAATAAGAAATGATGAACAGGCTGACCAGAAAAACCTGGAAAGAATTATATGAACTGTTGCTGAGTGAAATGAACAGAACTAAGAGAATGTAATAGATAGTAACTGCCACATTGTGTAATGACTAACATTGATAGAGTTAGCTCTTCTCATCAATGAAAACATCTAAGACAACACCAACAGACTCACAATGGAAAATGCTATTCTCATCCAGAGAAAGAACTATGGAGTCTCAATGCAAATGGAAGCATACTATTTCCTCTCTTTTGTTGTTGTTGTTATTGCTGTTGCATTGTTGTTATTTCTTCTTTCTCATGGTTTCTCCCACTGGTTCTTTTTTACAACATGACTAATGGCAAAATATGTTTAATATGAACATGTATGTAGATTTTATATGAGATTGAAAGCTGTGTTGGGAGGGAAGATCAGAAGGAAGGGAAGAAAATTTAAAACTCAAAATCTAATGGAAGTGAATGCTGAAAACTAAAATATATCAATTAATTAAAAAAAAGAAAAAGCTTATTGATTAATTGCTGAAAATATTACAGCCTACTTATGTCTACTAAAACTTGGGACCCAAAATTATAATTCTTTGTGGTTTCATGATTTACAGACATAAAGAATGATCAGGACAATATTGACATTAAAAAGGGTGTTGTTTCTTTGTACAACCAAAAGTATCTTGAGAAAAAATGCTGAATATTTCCATATATAATAATGCACCACTCTCTTTTACTTCTATTCATTTTGCATCACTGATGGACTAATTAATTGACTTTTGAACGACATACCAAGACAATGGATATTTCTTGTCTTTATGACTGTTACACTGATCTTATTTTATAGGTTATGAATGCAGTTGAGGAGTTCCTAATGTATTCTGGGGTTTGATATAATCCACACAAATGTCTACTCTACTGTCTGTAACAAATGTATCTTTACTTAGACACTATTCTTCCATCATCTCACTTTTGAACACTAATCAGAACAATGTATTATATACTTCATTTATAATTATGAGTAAAAGATCATTGAACAAAGATATCATTGTGTTTGCATATATTAAAGAAATTTATACAATTTTATTAAATACCTGCGAGATTCCATGTTTTAAGCAAATCATGAAGGATTTATTTCAGGTATATTAGATCAAATGTCACATAAAAATCAACACCACAATAAAAATGCATGGCAGTCATATTTTCTAAATATTTAATTGTGTTGTGAAAGTATAGTGTACTATAGAAAATCATTTGCAAAAGTCTTTTTCATATTTTTACTTGGGATGCTAGCTTACTACATGGAGATATTCTTAAGGATTTTCTAAAGGTGAAAAACATCAATATTCTTAATTGTTCATATTCTTAATGTTTTTGTGACAATACTGTTAGTGGTACCCCTCTTTACCTCAAGAAATTTAGCAATAGAGATCCAGATCTAGAAAGGACATTTAGTGGATGCCATCTAAATCAACTCCACTATTTTACAAATGATAAAAATATGTCCCAGGGAGATTGAATAATTTTCTCAAGGTCACAAAAATATTAACTATCACAGGCATGATTTCATCTCAGATATTTTTAAATCAGAGTATGAACATTTTCCACAGTTTTGCCTTCCTTCTATTTTTATCTTAGATATTGTAAAAGTTTAGTTCAGTGCTTCTAAATTTTGTTGACTTTAACATGAATTTCTTCCATCTCTGTTTGTTCTTTTCCAGATGCATTTTAATTCTTTTATCTTATATTATATTTGTGCTTCACCATAACTGTACATTAGTGAATGAGGTGATTAAATCAAATGTGGTGGTTTTAACATTTTCGATGAGCAAAAAATATGGAAGAAGTGCTCATGATTTCCCATGTCTTTTTTTCTTCTAGTTTCATTCATAAACATTTTGTTATCATATGATTTTCTGAAGACTCACCACTTTCAATTAAATTTTCTTATTTTATAGTGCATTATTTTTGGTATTTGAATCACATTGCCTTGTATCTTTATTAAGCATCAAGTCAATTATTTATTTTATTTTGTGTTTGTTCAGGACATTTGTCAAAAATAATGTCTAGGGAAAATAGTATAGGGTGATACATTAGTTTAATCTACAGGGAAATATATAAATGTCTTCACTTAGTTTCCCTTTTCAAAATGGAGATTTTATAAGGAAATGAAATCTATTGCTTTCATGGGGATCTGACCCCTTGCCACATTGCCTAGTCTTCCTTTTACCTATTAGGAATAAAACACTTTGGTAGGTTTTATATGCAATTTCACTGCAGAGAGAGCATAATATATGAAGCAGGTCCTAAACTATTATGTGAGTATATATTTTCAAGTTAAATTGGGATAGAACCAAAAGTTGAAACTTTGTAAGATTCCCTTTTTTTTGGTTATCATTTATGCCTAAGAAAGAAATTTTCTATTCTTTTGAAGGGAAATAAAGTTCCTCTACAGGAACTTTAGTACTCTTCCTGCAGAGGAGATATGGTTTTAACAAGAGGCAATGTTGTACTTATGTTAGTAACATTGAAGCAAAATACTACTCAAAAGGAGGACAGAGGAAATTACCACTGAAAGAAACGGTCTTATAATAACTATTGACAGTAAGATTTAAAAATAGGAAAAAAAATAAGAAAAAAAATCTCAAAGTTTAGATCTCACATAGATGTAATAGGGCACAAAAGAAATAAGTAGAAGGGTATACAAGCCAGGAAATGTGTCTTTGGGACAGGGAAGTATATAGCATCAGCAGCAGGGCATGGTCCAAAGTCCAGAGAAGATGATGATTGTTAGGTGACGGAAAACCATCTCACAGAGAATAAAATTATATTCACAGTTATTTGAAAAAATATATATATATGACACAGACTCCAAAGAGATTTCTATGTTTAATTTACTTCATATTTTTTTTGTGAGAGACCTGGCACCAACTTCCAGTCAAATGTCCATTTTAACAGCTTTTGTAGTTCAATATCATTTTATTTGTACATCTGTATCGACACATCTTTTTGAGGGTTCTGTTGAAATGTATATGGCACAATATAGCAGAGCTATTATGTTTTCTGAAAAGAATCTGGGAAGTTAAAATTCCTTATTAGACTTCTAACTCTATGTGCCTTAAAAAGTGGCCAGTTTCAAAAACATCATTTTCAATGAAAGCAAAGGGGAAGTCTTCCTGAAATTCTAGTTCATTTGGTCAAAAAGCAGCAGCAAGAAATGATCATATAAATTATTTGGCCTTCACCAAAATTTAGAAATCAATTTTAATTGATTTTCTGACTATATTTCAGTTGATTTAGATTGTTATGAATAAACAGCATATGGTGATAAGATTTAGTACCTAAATTGATTTTGTCAAATAATTAATGAATGATCTAGATCATATTGAAGGTCCCTTCCAACTCAAAAATCTATGATATTATGAATTTATCAGTAGAATTTCTTTTAAAGACAAAAAATTTTGTTCATTACACGTTTGGTAGGTTGAGAATTCTAATTACAGATAATTAAGTTAGGATATAATTTTAATTTAACTCATTTTATCACTTGTAGGTGTGGAACTGCTCAAAATGGCATGTTAAATTATCATCAATAGAGAATTAGAGACACATTTATGTAGTAATGGTACACATTAAATTTGATGTTACTCTGGGGGAGATTTGTGACTATATAAACCAAGGACTGTGAAATTTGGAGTCATTGGTATTGACTAGCTTTTCTATGTGAATGACCGAGTCTCTTGCCCATGGAAAGTAATGTAACTTTGGAGGAAAAATGACTGGGAAGATGTATGTGTGTATGTGTCTGTGTGTTCATACACACACATAAATATACAAATATAAATGTGTGTATGGATGTGTGTGTATAAAATGATGTGTAAAACTGAGTTTGTCTCAACAACTTTGCATAATGTAGTATGGAGCAGCATCACAGTAGGACTGAGAATCTTCTTACCAAATTCTACAAAGAATTTTTCATGGTAAATATGTCAAAGAAAATGAATAAATCACAGGAATGCACTTATTACCTGAGACATCCATGGTTACTGAAAACTTGATCTAAATGATGCCTAAAAAGAAATCTGAAGTGTATCATGTACTGATTGACTGCATAGTAAATCTTTGCAGATGAATTTTACCATGAGATTTCAGTAAGGAGAACTGAGAAGAAAAGAAATAGGTGATGAGATTTGTGATTGAATTTATCCCATTCAGTGTTAAGGAGGAAACATAGTTAATATAATTTTATTAAAAGTGAAATATTAAAGATGACTGATGTGACTCATATTATCTCTATAAGTTAAATATAGTAATTATGACATATTATGATAATGAGATCACACTTAGAAACTACATTAGGATGGTGAATTAAAAGAGAAAATAGCTTCTCTGGAGACAATATTAAGTAAAACCGTTGAAATGAATAATGAAAGGAGAAGGTAAAAACACTAGTCATCAAAGGAATTGTTCCAAACCATGTGTGAATTTTCACATGATTTTCTTATGATTGGTATATTTGTAATATCCTTGCCAATACACCTGAGAAAGTGATGCAAATTTAACTTTTCATAGTTTAATGCAAAAAATTAGCATAAGCAAGATGAGATGACCCATAAGAGAGAACAGATTTTTCAAAGGTAGAAAAATATAATGAAATAGACAAGAGGACATGAGTCAAGGATTGAAGTAAAGCATTAACCTTAGAGAATAGTGTGATTTGAGCAGAGATAATGAGAGTGTGATTGATCTTACGCACACACACATACACACACACATGCACACAAACACACATGTCAGAAATAGAAGAGAGGAGCTTAGATCACAGCCGAGTATGCCAGTCTTATTAAAGGAGGAAGCTAATTCATTAGCATGGAAAGTGAAGTGAAGGGAAATGATTTGGAAGGGTCTGTGTGGAATAAGGTAAGAAGAAAACAAGAGCAGATTTGACGTGATCATAATTCCAAAAAAAGATAGTCTGCAAAGAATCAATATTTCAGGTGATTCAATGGACAATCAAGACATGCATGGTGAATTTATGTAGCCTATGGCATATTACCAATGATGGCTTAACTGCAAGAAGTAATAAAATATAGGAAATGTATGATCAAAACAAGAAGAGGCAAAGCTATATAGAAATAGTGAAATAACCAAAAGAAAGCTCCTAGGGCACACACAAATACTTTATTAAAGATTATGAGATAGAATACAAAGGCATGGATAATTTGTAGTTTGTGACTTTGGAGGGCATACCTACACCAATGAGATTACAAATATAAAGTTTTAAAATATAGATATGACTCAATATTGAGTTGTAGTAGAGGCATGATTACAGATATATACTGCAAGTTTGTACTGGATGAAATATAGTACATTTTGTCATTTAAAAACTTCAATATCACCCAACAATTTTAGAGTAAAAGTAGGAAAAAATGCATGGTAGTATTCACTCGGGGATGAGAGTTTTATAGTTTAGGTGAGGTTGATGGACAAGTCAAGGTTTAATTTGGTATGGAAGCAATAAATTTGTAGTTGAAAGGAGGTAGATTAGGACATCAATGATAATTCAATGTATTTAAGATCTCTATAATGGTAAATAGTAGGTTTCATTTTACTAACAAAATGGTTAGAAAGGAATTTCAAATTTCTAGACCTTTAAGTTTGTGAAATGCAAAAATATAGTGAATTCTAAGGTATACCCCATACAAGCAAGCCTGAAAACAGGAAGATATTTTCATTGCAGTTCAGAAAGTGATAGAATTGAAAGGTAAGTTTTGCAGAGGACTCATCATCATGAATATGGAAATATGAAAGACTTGTGACCAGTATGTGGAGAGAAAAAACACTTGTGCACTAAAACATTTAAAAAATTGAGTGAATAATAAGAAATTTTGTAGATGATTAAGGTATAACTGAGGTATAAACAAAATAGATAGACCTTTAAAGAATAAAAAAAATCATTGAGGAATAGTGCCAGCGATATGATGGGGAAATAGATTAATGGTAGCAGAAGAATATCCCCCATTTTTTTTGAACTTGTGAACCAGTGGAAGCATAAGAAATGGCCATCAGAAGAGAAGTTTGGAAGAAATATGGTGTTTTGTAAGAAATATATTAAAATAAAACCAAGATGGTGGAAGGAATGCTGTTTGGAAGTTCCAGAACGTTTCATAATTTTTGGAAAATAGTTGAGTTTTCAAGGAGTTTAACAAATGTAGGCATATGATGCATTATCTCACTTATAGTGAGACTGAGGAAAAACTGAAAAATACAGAATAGGACTGGCATGACTGGATAAAGGAGGGATAGTTTCACCTTTAGTGATGTTTGAGTGACCAAATGTGGGGAGCAAAAGGAGAAAGATAATTGTTGAATACTCCTTTATCAAAATTAATCAAAATAATGATAGAAATAAGTTGTATAATTTTAGTATTTTGAATTGCTTCTCCATGACATGAGTCCTGAGGGCACCATTCCACCTTCCACCATGTCTTTAATTTCTTGCTCCTCAACTGAAGATGTAGAATCTAAGGCATCCAAGTTGAATTTTGATAGAAATCATTTTGTTATACATGTGACAATTTGGTATTTGCCTACTAATACCTATTATTTTAGATGTTCCTTGAATGTTCACAAACAATCCAAATATTTTAAAGAGTCCTTTAAAGAGAAATACATACAGACTCACTGTTTCACTGGAACACTCTCTCTCCTCAGCAGTCCTTACTGGCTTCCCTAGTTTCCTTCAAGTCCCAAATTGAAACTCGTCCTCTACAGTAAGATTTTCCCAAATTCTCTTCAGTGTCTTCCCTCTATTAATATATATTTTTTTAATTTTGCCTATAAATAATAACTTAGTTGTTGCTTCTTCCATGAGCCCTTTGAAGGCAGGTACTCCTTTGACCTATTTGTCTCTCTTTGGTACTCTCCATGTTTAGCACAGTTTCTGGCTTAATAGATTGCTATTGACTGACTGTCTCGCTAGATTCTGGTCAAAATTATTTGAGAGAACTAACTAAATAAAAATTGACAGTATTCATCATCAATTCAGCAGAGCAACACCAAACACATATTACATACAAGAAGAGAATAAGATACCTTTAGATACTGGAAATGTTGCTGAACTCAGATCAAATTCTACTTTTTGAACCTATTTATCAATATTGTTATTTCAAGTGTTTGGGAACTCTAAAAGAATAGCTTTGGGAATATTCAGATTCTTATATTTAATTAAAGAATTCTGGCTTACCGAGGAAAATGTTCCATAATAGTGTTTACTATTTTAAAATTTTTTAATGAATTATTTTATTTTTTTCAGTGTTCTACAATCACTTTCATGTATCTTAGATTTTTTCCCATCCTCCTCCCCTTTCCACATACCTCCACACTCTCTCCCTGAGACTGCATAAAATTTTATATAGGTACTATACAAATATTCCTATTAAATACATTTTCACTTTAGTTATGTTGGACAGATGAATTTAAATGAATGGGAGAAATAATAAAACAAACTAAAAAATAATATAAAAGAAAATTACCTGCTTCATTGTGCTATTGGTTTCCATAGTTCTTTCCCTGAATGTAGAAGGCATTTTGCCTCAAGAAACCAGCATTGGGAATTATTTCAGTTCTTGCATTGCAGTGAAGTGCTAAGTCTACCAGAAAAATTCCTCTTACATTGTGGTTGATGCTACATACAAAGTTTTCCTTTTACTCCTTTCACTCAGCATCAGTCCATAGAAATCTTTCCTGGCGTGTCTGACATCTTCTTTTTCATTGTTTCTTAAAACACAATAGTATTCCATTACATTCATATGCAACAATTTATTCAGTCATTCCTCAATTCGTGGGCATCCCCTTGATTTTCAGTTTTTGGCCACCACAAGGAGTGCTGCTATAAATATTTTTGTATATGTGGGACCCTTTCCCATTACTAGAAACTCTTGGGGATACAGTCCTAGAAGTGGTATTGCTATGTCAAAGGTTATGCACGTTTTTACAGCCCTTTGTGCATAGTTCCAAATTGCTCTCCAGAATGATTGGATCGGCTCATAGCTCCACCAACAATGAATTAGTGTTCCAACGCTCCCAAAGTCTTCTTCAACATTTATCATCTTCCTGTTTTGTCATGTTAGTCAATCTGATAGGTGTGATGTAGTGTCTCAGAGTTGTTTTGATTTGAATCTCTCTAATCTATGGTGTTTTAGAGCATTTTTTCATATGATTATAGATGTCTTCAGTTTCTTCCTCCGAAAACTGCTTGTTCTTATCATTTCACAGTTTTATCAATTGGGGAATGACTTGTATTCCTCTACATTTGACTCAATTCTCTATATATTTTAGAAATGAGGACGTTATCACAGACACTAGTTGTAACAATTTTTTCCTAGTTTTTTATTTTCCTCCTAATCTTTGTTGCATTGGGTTTGATTGGGCCAACACTTTTCAGTTTAATATAATTGAAATTACTCATTTTGCACTTCATGATGTTTTATATCTCTTATTTAGTAAAAAAAATTCTTCCCTTCTCCATAAATCTTATAAATACACTATTCCTTGCTCCAATAATTTGTTTATAATATCAATCTCTATACCTAGATCAAAAAATATGGAATACTTCACAAATTTGCTTATCATCCTTGCACAGGAGCCATGCTAATCTTCTCTTTATTCTTCCAATTTTAGTATGCATGCTGCCGAAGTGAGCACCATAATATAATTTATGAAACAACATAAAATACACTGTAGGTTTTTTGTATTTTTTACCATTTCAGAAGAAACATTTCACACTTTGGGAAAACTAAAGGATTATTTTGTGTGAACTTAAATAAAGCATTAATTTCCTCTAGAGTCCTGAGAAAAATCTGATATTCAACCTTATACTTCAGAATAATAAATGTTTTAAAAATAACATGTTTTATTCAGAGAGACTTTTTTCAGACATTCTGAAAATGATGGGTACATTTACACAAAAAGAGTTTTTATAAATATTTTTGTATGTATGAGTCATTTTGTTTTTTATTTGATATTCTTAGAGTACAAGGTGCACAGTTTAATAAAAATAAAATTCCTGAGGCAAATTTTTTTTCTATTTTATTTACTACATTTCCAAATTTTGTCCCTCCAAAACCTTTGTTACATGAACTAAAAAGGAAAGAAATACCAAATCTGCTAAAATATAAAGTCATGTAAAACAAATTGTTGCATTAGCTATGTTCCCACTATTTTTTTAATCAAAAACAAAAATAAAAAAAGGCTTCAATTTGCAATCTGAATCAATCAGTTCTCTATTCAGAAGTAGACAGAATTTTTCATCATGAACTCTTTGGAATTATGGTGGTTCACTGTGTTGATCAGAGTTACTAAGTCTTTCACAGTTGAGTGAAAGTTACTGTGCAAGTAGTTCACCTAGTTCTGCTCAATTCACTTTGTATTAGTTTAAATAAGTCTTCCCAGATTTTTCTGAAACTATTCTCTTCATAAGTTACTGGAGCACAACGGATTTCCATCACATTCATATTCAAACAGTTCTTACTTCATGATAATTCATACTATAAAAAAAAACTTTGCATAAAAGTTGTGAAAAAAATAAATATTTATAAAAATTACAAAAAATTATTTACACAAAACAAATATTATATTATTAGATATTGTACGATGAAGCCAGAAAAAATGTTTCGTGGGAAGCTGAGAAGCATCTCTAACTCCCTTTCTGCCTGTCGTTATGTTCAACCATAATCCTTACATTTTCACCATGGCTCATGGCAAACATGCCGTTGAGGAGAAACATAAACCAACTTGCAAGCATAAGACAAAATGTTTGGGAAAAAAATGAAAATAATTAGAAAATATAAAATAGGTCAACATTCATTATTGATAGTAAATGAACTTAATGTTGCAGAGAAGGTGTTATCCTAGAGACAAAGGAACGGTTAACTCTATGGATAGACCTGAATCAGAAGAATATTCCTTTATATTTAATGACAATTCAAGCCAAGGCTGTAAATTATTTACAGGCAAAGTAGCCTGAAGGAACAAAGGTAATTTGGGCAATTTATTTGGTTGCACAAATTTAAAATTGTTCAGGATTTTATAATGCACAACTGTCAGGATAGTCTACAAGTACAGATATTGTAACAGCAAAGAAGTTCCAAGAGTTCCTGTAAGAAACCCCAATAAAGGACAAAGGGTTGCTATTTGCTAGTGAAAATCTTTAATGTAGTCACAACCAGCCTATTTTATTAAAAAAAAATGCCCTTTTGAACCTATATCTCAATGGAGGAACAAACTTGGATGGGAGGTTAAAGTTTCAAAAATAGTTTCTTTTTTGCTTGGAGGGAATGCATCTGTGACTTGCAAGTTAAAATGTCTTCTGCAGCTCCACTCAGGAAATCTCAGAGAATTTAAAGTAATCAGAAATGCAAATCTACTTGTGCATTTTGCTGCTAACCAAAGGCATGAATAACACTCATGAACTTTAAACAGATATTTCTACACTGTTTCCTTCCAAAATTGATGAGTTTTGTAATAGTAACATTCCTTTCAAGATTTTTTTAATTATTTTGGATAATGACTCAGGTTACCATTATTTTTGTAGTATATTTGCCCAAGTAATTGTACCATTAGAAGCTCAGAAAAGGACTTGACATTGAGAGATTTCTGGAAATCCTATATTATTTACCATGAAATCTGGTACATTGCTATAGCATGGGAAAATATAACAGAAACATGTTTGATTTTGGGGAAAAAAAGTGTGCCTGGAGTTCATTCCGGATTTTTGTAGCTCTGACAAGATGAAATCTTACAATCAGTGAGTAACAAGATTGTAAAACTAACACAAGAATGAGAGCTAAAAGTAGATGAGAATGATATGGAGGAGTTGATTAAGTCTCTCGGAGAAGAACTTTTGAATGAGGATCTGCCTGAGGTGTTAAGATTGTAGAAGATTACAAGGAAGCTTTAGAATTCAAATTGAATCAAAAAGTTTCACAATGAAAGAGATGGCAGAAGTACCAAATTATATGAGAATTTTTCCCCATGTATGGAAAATATTGATCCAAATTCTTTAAGATCTTGAAAAATTTAAAGAGTAGTTGAAAATAACATTACTTGGTACCATTAGATATATAAGGAAAAAAAGAGTTATTGTTCAAACTTCTCTTGAAGGATTCATAAGAAGCAAATTTTGAGGAGCCAACAACCAGTGATAGGGCTAGCTTCAATTGGTGGGGAAGTGGTGACACCTGAATTAACTTTACTCTATGCCTGCTTTAACATTAATGTTACCTTTCATTTCTTAATTCTGTTTATTAATATAGTACAATATTTAACATTTGCATTTTTAGTACATTTTGTGATTTGAATAAAATATTTGTGTGTGTGTGTCTTTATTATATAGGTTAAATAAAGTGGATGATTAGGGGAAAATTAACATTACATAAAAATGGTATGAAAAGATGTCTGAAGAATAGTCCACATACTAAAAGAAAGAATTGTCTATACTATGTTTTCAGAGATTCCCTCAATTAATGAGCTTCCCTCCATTTTCTAATTCTTTGACAGCATAGAAGAGCTATAAAAATTTATGTTTGTGTATATGTTGTATTGTGTGTGTGTATGTGTATTTTTTTCCTCCATCTGGGTCTCTACATATTACTGATTGAATAGTAGTATTTCTGAATAAAAGGCTACACACAATTTACAAACATTTTGGGTAGCGCTTCAAATTGCTTTCCAGAGTAGTTGGACAAGCTCACAGATTCACCAATAGCATATTAGTGTATCTGTTTTCCCAAAACCCCTCCACGTTTGCATTTTCTTTTTTATTGTGTTAGCCCATCTGATGAATAAGAGGTGTTCCCTCACGGATGCTTTTATTTATATTTCTAAATTATCAGTTATTTAGGTGGTGGAGCCAAGATGGCAGAGTAGAAAGACACACATGCTTTAGCTCTTCCCCCACAGTCCATCAAATTCCTGTAAAAATGACTCTCAGGAAATTCTAGAGCAGCAGAAGCCACAGAATGACAAAGCAAAAGATATTTCCAGGCCAAAGTAGCCTGGAAGGCTGACAGGAAAGGTATATCACATAGGGAATAGACCAGAGCCCAGTCCAGTCTTGGCTGCATGCCACTGGGAGGAACAGGACTGGAACAGGCCTCAGTAGCAGTGATTCTCAGATCCCTTAACCCACAAAACCAAGGATAACTGTAAAGGTCAGTGAAAGTTCTTTTTCAACTGGGTGAGAAGGGAGCAGATCTTCCTGTAGCCCTGGCCTCAAGCAGTGGCAGTGGAAGCAGCAGCAGCAGTGGTGGTGAAAGCATCTGCAGTGGCAGTGGCAGTAGAGGCAGGGTTCACTTGTGGAGTCCACCACCTAAGGCCCATGGGGGAATTGAGGAACCATCTGAATCTCCTGGTCCAGGAGTGAGGAGGAGTGCTGACTTGACAGAGTTGGAGGCAGCTGTGGAGAGAGAATTCTTCTACTCACAGATTCTGGGCAGAAAAGTTTTGGGTTGCTGGTTGACCAGTGCCGCCTTGGAGGAACTGAGAACTTAAAGGTCCCCAGTGTATACCCTCCTCTTGACAAGGGACTAAATAGTCAAATAACTCACTGTGAAAATGTCCAAAAATGGGGAAAAATAAGACTACAGAAGGTAATTTTCTTCGTGAACAGGTATTTCCTTCCACTCTTTCAGATGAGGAAGAACAATGCTTACCATCAGAGGTCTCCAAAATAAATATGCAGTGGTCTCAGGTCATGGAAGAGCTCAAGAAGGATTTTGAAAATCAAGTGAGAGAGGTGAAGGAAAAATTGGGAAGAAAAATGAGAGTGATGTAAGAAAAAGATGAAAAGCAAGCCAACGCTTGTTAAAGGATACCCAAAAAAATGCTGAAGAAAATAATACCTTAAAAATTGGACTAACACAATTGACAAAAGAGATCCAAAAAGCTAATGAGGAGAAGAATGCTTTACAAAGCAGAATTTGCCAAAAGGAGGTTCAAAAGCTCATTGATGAAAATAATTTCTTTTAAAAATGTGAATAGAGCAGAAGGAAGCTGATGCCTTCATGAGAAACCAAGAAATTACAAACAAAACCAAAAGAATAAAAAAAAAATAGAGGATTATGTGAAATATCTCATTGGAAAAAGAACTTACCTGGAAAATAGAACCAGGAGAGATCATTTTAAAAGTATGAGACTACCTGAAATCCTTGATCAACAAAGACATAGACATCATCTTTCATGTAATTATTAAAAAAAAAACTGCCCTGATATTCTAGAACTAGAGGGCAAAATAAATATTGAAAGAATCCACCAATCACCTGCGGAACAAGATCCAAAATGAGAAACTTTTGAGATATTGTAGCCAAATTTAAAAGTTCCCAGGTTAAGAAGAAAATATTACAAGCTACTTGAAAGAAACAATTCAAGTATTCTTGATGAAAAGACCAGAGCTGAAAAGATAATTTGACTTTCAAACACAAGAATCAAGAGAAGCATGAAAAGGCAAACAGGAAAAAGGAGTCATAAGGGACTTAATAAGGTTGAACTGTTTATATTTCTACATGGAAAGATAATATTTGTAACTCTTAAGAGTTTTCTCAGTATTTGGATAGTTGGAGGGATTATATACACACATATATATGTCTATATGTGTCTACATATGTCTCTCTCTTTTTCTCTCTCTCCATATATACATTTGGCTTAATGTACACTTAATTTTGTATGAAAATCTATCTTAAATTACAGGAGAATAGGGGAGAAGTGGATAAGCAGGGTGGGAGGGATGATGGAAGGGAGAGCAAATGGGAGAAAGTAGCAATCAGAAGTAAACCCTCTTTATTCTTGGGGAGGGACAAGGTGAAAAGAGAGAATAAAAGAATTGGGGGACAGAATAGGATGGAGGGAATTATAATTAACCTTATACAACATGACTATTATGGAAGTCATTTGCAAAACTATACATATATAGCCTGTATTGAATTGCTTGCCTTCTCAGTGGAAATGGATGGGGAGGGAGAGAGGAAGACAAGTTGAAACTCAAAGTTTTAGGAACAAATGTTGAGAATTGTTTTTACATATAACTCGGAAATAAGAAGTAGAGGGAATGGGGTATAGAAATTTATCTTGCCCTAAAAGATAAGAGAGGAGATGTGGATAAGGGAAGGGAGGGTGTTAGAAAGGAGCAAAGATTGGTAGAAGGGGTAATCAGGAATGCTTGTCATTTGCAGGGATAGGGGAGAGATGCGGAGAAAATTTGGAAATCAAAATTTTGTAGAAATGAATGTTGAAAACTAAAAGTTAATAAACATAAAAAATTATTAATATGAATATGTATGTTCCATATGAATATAGCAGTTTTAATTTCTTCCTCTGAAAACTATCTCTTCATATATTTTGCTCATTTATTGGGTAAACTTCCAAATAACCTTCCAAAATGACTGGACTTCATTCATTCATCCACCAAGGGGGACTAATATATCTTTTCCACAGCCCTTATGACATTTGTCATTGTCTGGGTTTTTTTGCTTCATTTGTTTTGTTTTATTTTGGTCAACTTTGACAATTGGAGGGGTGTAATGTGGAACTTCAGAATTGCAATTGGGAGCCAAGATGGCGGAGTAGAAAGACTCACCTATGCTAGGTCCGAACCCACAGCCCATAGATTTCCTGTAAAAAGAACTCCTGACAAATTCTGGAGCAGTGGAGGCCGCGCAGCAACACAGTGAAGGAGATTTGCG
>CM053769.1:633831576-633853041 GCA_028658325.1 Potorous gilbertii
CCTTTCTTTTCCCAGTTTTTCCTCCACCTGTCTGACTTGATTTTCAAATTCCTTTTTGAGCTCCTCCATGGCCTGAGCCCATGGGGTATCTATTTCAGATATTTGGGATACAGAGGCTTTGACTCCTATGTCTTTACCTGATGGTAAGCATATCTCTTCTTCGTCGTCAGAGATGAATGGAGGAATTATCTTCTCAAGAAAATAACCATCTATGGTCTTAGTTTTTTTCCCTTTTCTGGACATTTTCCCAGCCAGTTACTTGACTTCTGAGAGTCTTCTCCACCCCCTGGCCTAGATCTGCCAAGCTAGTGCTTGGGGTCTGAGATTCAAATGCTGCTCCTCAGCCTAAGGGCTTTTGGCGGCCGCCCTGACAGCCCTTCAATGGGAGCTTATCTGCTGGTTCTCAGGTGGGGGCAGGGCCGCCTGTCAGGCTCAGTTCCCTCAGGGGTTTATGCAGAGATCTTTTTAATGGAGCTGCTGTGGAGCTCCTGCCTGCTCTGGGAGGGTCTGGCCGAGCTGCCTCTGCCTCTGCCGGGGCCACCACCTCCCGGGGTAGTCCGAGTCCCGGAGATACCCCGCTTCCCTCTCAGCCCATCTCTCTCACTGACCTGTGAGTCTGTGGGTGGAGGGTCCTTCGCAGCTGCTGGACATTCTGGTCCCTTAAGCCTGCTTGCATCTGCCCGCTCCTCTCAGTGCCGCGCAGCTGGGGCAGGGAGAAGGCAGGGCTCCGCAGGGCAGGGCTCCGCTCCTGTTCAGGGTACCTTTGTGGTAGGTTTTTCAGGGCTCTCTGCCACGGAAATCTCCTTCACTGTGTTGCTGCGCAGCTTCCGCTGTTCCAGAATTTGTCAGAGGTTTTTTTTACAGGAAATCTATGGGCTGTGGGTTCAGAGCTAGCAAATGTGAGTCTTTCTACTCCTCCATCTTGGCTCCGCCCCCTGTATTGTCTTTTATGTTGAAGAGTCAGTATCACATCATGTGGCGATGTTTTGATTTTTACCTGATTTGAACTTAATGAACAGAATTGCACAAAATCATCATTTCTCTCTCCGAATCATCAATATTCAGTGACAAGACAGAAGTAAAGATCAGCAGCAATGGCCTGTGATACAGTAGATTACCTTGGATTCTTCTACGTCTGACCACGCTCTAAGATCTAGACAGCACCTGCTTCATCTGTTTTCATGGTCATTGGAACAAATTGCTGTCATCTTCCCATTCCACTGAGGGAGTCTTCATCTGCTTCTGATAGACATCCCCTTAATTCACCAACACATTTTCATCCTCTCAGTTACCCTCTCCTGAGTTAACTCATCTGTCAAGGTTTTATTTTGCTTTGGCCACTATACACGCTACAGTTTCTTGGAGATACAGAGGATAATTGGGAGTAAGTTGGACACTAAAGTTGTATGAACAGGAAGCCTCACACCAGAGATGTTATTACTCCCTCAACACCCCTCTCTATACAACTCTTTGTGATTGTATAAAACAATCAGATATGCCTCTGGACGTAATTATTACCTAGCAAATTAGTTCAAAATTGCATAAGCCAGTGTTAAAGCAAAAACATGTTGGATTATTCTAAGCTGGAGATAACCTTGATGCTAAAGACATTTGCACGTATTGGAAAGCAGTAGGGATGTAATGTGTCATGTTTACAAAGAAAATGTTACACTTCCTTATCCCATTGATCATGTTATCTGGACAAATATGTGACAAAACATCCAGCTGGGGAAGAAACATTTAGTAATAATTGTTATTAATGAACATAAACCAGGGCTTACAATATTAAAAAAAAAAACATGTCTGGAAAACCGGGATCCAAATTCTGCCTGTGATATTTAGTAACTGTGTAAGAAATGCAAGGGAGATAAACTCTCAGAGATCATAGGCTATTCTCTCATATTTAGATGCTAAATCGTAAAGTAACGATGTTTGTTGATCAAAGCCATTCTAATATGAAAGACATGATTCTTCTTTGGAGTATTGAAGTAAAAAAAAAGTTAAACGCTCGGCTATCTGGGAAGCTTGGCTAATCAGAAGATATTGCATTTCTTTGGAAAAATAATAAATACATGTTAACATTAGTTAAGTGTGTGTGTGTGTGTGTGTGTGTGTGTGTCTGTGTGTGTTGATGGGCAGCTATGTGGCACAGCAGGTAAAGTACTGGGTCTAAAATTGGTAAGACTCATCTTCTTAAGTTCAAATATGACCTCAGACACATAATAGCTCTGTGACCCTGAAGAAGGCTCTTCATCTATAAGTGAGCTGGAGAAGAAAATGGAAAGGCACTTCAGTGTCTTTACTGAGAAAAATTCAAATAGGGTCATGAAGAGTGAGAAATGGTTGTAATGACTGAACAGCAATAGTATATATATTGATGATTCTGGTACAGGAAATATGATTGAGTGTAAGGCTATAAGATAACTGCCGTATCAGGAATATTCAGTTCATCTTTGCTTTATTTGAGGAACAAATTTTATACCCTGACATATTGAATTTAAATATGTAGTATAGTGAATGATATTAAATCAGATTGAATCATTTCAAAGAAGAAGAAGAAGAAGAAGAAGAAGAAGAAGAAGAAGAAGAAGGAGGAGGAGGAGGAGGAGAAGAAGAAGAAAAAGAAGGAGGAGGAGGAGAAGAAAAAAGAGAAATGAAATAAAATATAAAAATTGAAATTTGAATGCTGAGGGGAAAAACAGAAGGAAGAAAAAAGCTCATCACAAAAAGTAGGGAACTTTCTCAAAGTTGGAAATGCCATTAATTACAAAAGAGGAAGGACAATTAAATGAAGAAATGAACAATACAAAAATTAGAACAAAGGAAAAGACTGAAAAATTTGAAGATGTAAAAAATCGACTTGCAAAACATAATTCCCTGGAAAGCAAGATAAGAAGAGATAATTTTAAAATGAATGACTTCTCTGAAAAATTACCAAATGAAATAATAAAAAAATAAAGAAAATTGATTAGTAATATTACTGAAATGTTGGTGTTTAGATCCAGTGATGATAATGGTATGTATTCTTATTGTTTTCAATGGAAGTGGCTATTACAGAGCACATCAGATGCTCTGCAATAGGAAAATGCCCTCTAGCTTCAGTAAACTTCTGGGGAAGAGAAGATAAATTATTTAAGAAAGGTAACTGTTGACAATTGTCAATCGGTACATTACTATCAAAATTTCTATTTACAACTTATACCTTCAGACTAAAAAATATGATATGAGTTTGGTCTTAGGCTGCAAACCATTATGCCAATGAGATGACCTAGAACAAAAGAGGAGCAGTTATCCCGAGGTAAAATTATGCCTTTTAAATTCATTTTTACTTAATAGCAAGTTCCCTATATTTTCCCCAAATGCCTACGCTTGTTCTAAACCTCTATGTCAAGTTAAGAAAGAAAATCCTTATTAATTCTGCTTGACCCACTCCTGGGAAAGTCCAAGTCTTCCATTTTTGTGTTCTCTGCTTAAGCAATTGCAGAGGAGTTGCATATGTTTGAACCACTACAATTTTCCTCCAGCCTTCAAGAATTATTAGCTCTCCCATGGGTGGAAAGCAAAAATAAGAAGAGTACAGCCCAAATCTTACTTCTGGGAGGCATGTTACTCAAATAGTTTTGTTCTAATATAATGCCTTCCACATGCTATATTATCCAATAAACCAAAAATATAATTTTGATGAGAAATTTATCAAAAAATCCTTTTCAAATGTCAGAAAAACAGATCTACTCATTGGACAATACTATGACATAATTAGTATCCTATTGAGAGATTTGCTGCTTTTATTATTCAGATGACATTAGTATATTTTGGCCTACCTTTAAGATATTCAACTTTCTAGAATTCAATCAGACATCCCTGCATGATGGCTTCTGAAATTTCCAGTCTATGTGTCAACTTACTCCAAATTTCCTGGAATAGATCAATTTTCCTTGTGATTTTAGCTATTCTTTGCTTGCAATCATCTGATGAATTAGCCTCTTTGATTTGTCTATCCTATGCTTGTAGGATTCTGTCAATCCATTGAAGTTTAGCATTTTAATGAAGTTTTCATATTCTGTTTATCCCTTTATCTTATTTGAACAAAAGCCATCATCATCTAATGTTGCTAGTCAATACATTGGCACAGAAGGATTCTGTGTAAGTTAGTAGTCAGACAAGGAAGCCAGAAAAACTAATCCTATTTTAGGCCTCATTAATAGAAGCAGAGATTCTGGGACAAGGGAAATGACAGTACCATTTGATTCTTTCTGACCTAGTCAGACCATACCAGAAATATTGTGTTTAGTTCTTCATATTGAATTTTAACAAATGCAAGACAAAACTGAAATACATTTGGAAAAAAAAACAACCAGAATATTTAAAGGACTAGAAATCATTTGTATGAGGATTAACAGAATGAACCTGGCAAAAAGAAAACAGATGTAAATGGAAGAGTAAATACACGGATATTTCTGAGCTTGCCCCCAAACCTCTCCAAATACCTTTTAAGCATGGCACTAAATAAATTTCTACAAAAAAGAAAGATTGAAGCAAATTTACAGCCCAAGACAACCTGGAAGGTAGACAGGAAAAGTCTGTTGCACCAGGGAGATAGAGGAGCAGAGTCCTGCACGGTCTGGGGCATTACAGACCAGGACCCAGCAAAGTCACAGCAGGCCTCAGGTAACTGAATCATTGGCAGCAGTGGTAATTTCCAGACTTCTCAGCCCAAAGATGCCAAATACAACTTAGAATGGTACCAGAAAAGGTCTGTCATATCTGGGTGAGAGAGGAGTACAGTATAGCACAGCCCACACTAGCAGAGCCTTGACTACAGCTAACCAAGAGCATATCTTGGGAGTGACTGAATTAGCCAAGGCAATGGCTGATTCTAGAGCTCTCAGTCCACAGACAGTAAGGGCATAGGAAAAATGATCAGAAGGAGATTACAGAGCTTTCTTTTCTAGCACTAGGGCAGGACTCTGTTGCTTTTCCCATACTTGAATCTAGGTAGCAGTCCTGGCTTTCAGTCCCAGAGCAAGGAGAAGCACTAGCATATTAGAGCTTGCAGCTACAGTAAAGGAGGCAACCTCCTTACAGTTGTAGAGCAGAAAAGAGTGCTTGTTGTCCCTCACGGACTAGAACAAAAGACAGGAGAAAAGTAAACACCTCTCCTTAAATCACACCACGTTGGAAGAACTGAAAACTTATTGATTTCCAGAAGTATCTCTGAAAACAGCTGCACAAATCCCCTGAGACTTGGGACAGTGTGCCCTCCATTCTGGAGTAGAATCTTACCTAAACAAAGACTTAAAATGTCAAATAATAAATTGGGGAAATAAGCAAACAATTGGCAAAAAATATCTCTGACATAAAAACTTATCTTGGTGACAAAGAACATCAAAACACATTCTCAGGAGAAGACAATAAAGTCAAAACTCCCACATCCAAAGTCTCCAAAGAAAACATGAATTCATCTCAGGCCATTAAAGAGCTCATGAAGGAATTTGAACATCAAGTAAGAAAAGTGGAGGAAAAATTGGGAAGAGAAAGGAGAGTGATACAAGAAAATCATTAAAAATTAGTCAACAACTTGTGAAGGAGGCTCAAAAACATATTGAAGAAAATAAAACCTTAAAAATGAAAGTACTGGTCCAAATAGCAAAAAACAAAAAGAAAGGCAATGAGGAGAAGAAAAAAGCAGAATTGGCCAAATGGAAAAGGAGGTCTGAAAGCTCACTGAAGAAAATACTTCCTTAAACATTAGAATGGAAAAAATAGGTTTAATATGAATATATATGCAGCCTATGTTAGATTGCATGCCATCTTGAGAAATGGGTGCAGTGAGAGAGACAAGAAAGCAGAGAATATTTAAAATTCAAAATCTTTAAAATGGAATGGATGAAATGGAAGGTAAAATCTGATGAGAAATCATATAACAAAAAACAAAAGAATCAGATAATATAGAAGAAAATGTAAAGCATCCCAGTGAAAAATCAACTGACTTAGAAAAGACATCCAAGAGAGATAATTTTGAAAAATGGGACTTCATGAATACCATGACCAAAAACAGAGTCTAGAAATCATCTTTCATATTCTAGAAAGAGAGAGAAAAATATAAATTAAAGGAATCTATCAATTACCTCCTGGATGAGATCCCAAAATGAAAACTGCAAGGAATATTACAGCAAAATTCCAGACCTCCTAGATCAAGGAAAAATAATTGCAAGCAGCCAGGAAGAAAACAATGCAAATATTGTGGAACGACAATCGGGATAACACACGATTTAGCAGGTTTGTACATTAAAGGAAAAGAGAGCTTGGAATATAATATTCTAAATAACAGAGGAGATAGGATTATAACCAAGAATCAGCTACCCAGCAAAACTGACTGTAATAATTCAGGGGGAAAAATGAACACTTAATGAGATAGGAGAATTTCAAGTATTCTTGATTAAAGACCAGAGCTAGAGAAAAATTGTCTTTAGAATACAAGACTTAAGTGAAGCATGAAAAGGTAAACAGGAAAGGGAAATTATAAAGGACTTATTAAAGTTAAATTGTTTACATTAATACATGAAAAGATGATATATGGAACTCATAAGATCTTTCTAATTATTAGGTTAGTTAGAAGGAGTATATATAGATAGAAGGTAGGGTTGTGAATCGAATATGAAGTGCTTATTTCTAAAACAAATAAAATTAAGCGGTAAGAGATGGATGTGCTGAGAGAAAGAGAAAGGAAGTAGAATGGTATAAATTCATCTCATGTAAAAGTAATGAAGCTTTTTTTCTAGGTATAAGGTGGAAAGGACCCCAGACTACTGGTAGCATTGTCAGTAGGAAAGAGAATGTCCATGAAAGATATTAAAAAAGTGAAATGATCAAAGCTTGGCAAATGATTGGATAAGATGAGTGTGAGATAGTAAAAATTCAAAGATGGCAACTGGGTTATCAATCTGTGTGATTGGAAGGATGGCAATATTCTTGAGTATAGTAGAGAATTTAGGAGTAAGGGAGAATTTAGATGAAAGATTATGGCTTCATTTGAAACAAGTTAAATTTATGATATCAATGGAACATGCAGTTCAAAATGTCCACTAGACAGTTGAAGATGTGAGACTGGAATTCAGAAGTGAGGTTAGGAGTGGATAAATATATCTCAGAATCATCACCAAAGAGATGAAAATTGAATCCAATTGAGCTGATGAAAGCATCAAATACACAAAAGAGCAACAGAAGAAGAGAACTCAGGATGGAACTTTATTAAAGACCCTGAAATCTAGTAAGCATGGCTAGATCAGTGTCATAAAACACTAGAGAGAATGATATATCAAGGGAATAAAAGTGATTAATAGTATTAACAGTAGCAGGTCATAAAGGGTGGTAATTGAGAAAACACCTTTAGGTTTAGCATTTAAAAGATAATTTGATTTTTTGAAGACCAAAGTTTCAGTTAAACAATGTAAGAAGTCAAATTGCAGAGAACTAAGGACAGAGTGAGAGGAATGAAATCGGAGACAGTGATTGGAGACAGTCTTTTCAAGAATTTTAGACACAAATAGCATGGCAACTATAGGATAATAGATTGATGATAATTTCTTGTGATACTGTAAATCAGACACCTGTCAATAATAGATTATACTAGACAAACTAGAACATTTTAGGGTATGAGGGGGGAAAATGAAACAAGACAACTGCGGTGTCCCAGACTCATATAGATATCATGGAAAGAGATTTTCATCTCCAATCCGATGAATTCAAATATCGCCTCTGAAACTACCTGTGAGCCTTTAGCCTATTCACTGAAAGGGAATTACCTCACTTTAAGTGAGTACCTGAAAAGACCTTAGCCTAAAAGTTCTCCCATTGCATCCTGGGCTGTCCCCAGTCATCCTGATGAATATCTAGTCACTGGATTCAGGTGGCTTACAAGGAGAAAATGAGGATGGTGACCCTGCACAACCTTCCTTCACTCAAAACAAAATCAAATGCAAGTCATGTCATCATTTCTCTGATGTCATGGTTCCCTTTGGAAATGAAGGACAAACAAAAGTCTGTCTTCTCTGAGGTCATCTCCAGCTGTGACTATCTATGAATATGATTACATTGAAAAGTAGAAGTTGTAATCCATTGCAAATTATTCTTTTTACAATAACAGATGTGTCAGAGACCATTTACACATTAGGTGAGATGAAGAGATAGAATTAATAAAGGAAATCCAAGATGGATTATTTGCAAGAAATTATGTTATTCATGATGAATATTTCTATTCAAGAGGAGATGCATTGAGCAAGGTATTCATAGACTGATCACTATGGAATAGGGGAAAATCAAGATCAGTCTTCTTTTCAAGATAAACATGGTCCAGGAAAGTAATTAATAGTATTTCATCGCCCCATTAAAAATCTATAAATTTTTCATGTGGCTCATACTCTGCTATACTAAGAACGATCTATGTATCTCATCAATCATGACGAGGTAGACATTCATATTGGGTTTTCAACCAAATTTCCCAGTCAGTATAGGAAAAATAAATCAGAGAAAATTAAGCTTTGTCCTTCTCTGGCTTTGTGATTATAAAAGGACGTTGTATTGGTGGAAAACAACGCCAGTAATTAGTGCACTGAATGAAATGAAATGAATGTCATGAGTGTTGAAAAAGAAACTACAGATGAAATAAATAGATTTTAAGATTTCCATGAAATCTGATCAGATTAGCATACACACACGTTTTTGCTAAGACAACACTGTCTCCTCAAACTATTTCCACATATTTTTCAGGACTTGTTCATTATTGCTTTTGGAAAATAATAAAAATTGATCATTAAAACTTTGTACATTTTTAAGATATTTGCATTTCTTTGTTAGGGCTATTCCAGGGTTCCATGAAATGGTGTAGGAACTGGAGAAAGTTGATAGACTTGGAAATTACCCTCAGTAGAGCAAAGTAGATACAAAATGAACAATATCCACATATCCACAGGGTATATCTATATGTTATATATATTGGTTATGTATTGGTAAGGCATTGGAATATGTTTGCATTTATCGCCAACATGAATTGAATAATTGTATGATGCAAAATGAATCAAGCAATTCACAGCCTATTCTATTCATTTAAACTACACCTGTACCATGCTTACAAATATTGAAGTGCTCATGAGGATAGGAGAAGAAATGTTTAACTACACAGTGGTATAATTACAATACCAGTATTAAAACAGTGGCCTAGAAAGAAATAAAAACTCATGGGAAAAAACTTGTGGTCATCTAACGTTGAATATGAAGACGAAAATATTTAATCTCTTCACAATCATACAGCAAATAGAGATATCCATAAATTAGAGTGAGGAAATGTTTTGAAGACAGTCTATGTCTTGATATATGGAACAAGAATAATGGGTATTTAAAAGGTCATATGAGTTATTGATTGGATTCCATGTGAGTATTCAGAACTGGAAGAGAAACCAGAGGTGAATCAGTCATTTGGTTCAGAAAAAGAAAGAAAATGCCACTCAGAGAAAATGAACCCTGGAATAAAAAGAAAAGAAAAAAATGACTTAGAGAACTAAAACCCAAGATAACAGGACACTAGTAATAGCATACTAGAAGGCCTTGATGCATTCTTGTCATCAGGCCCAAATTAACAGTATTCCAGAGTAAGAAGAGAATTGTCAGATATGCTTGTTATGCCCTTGTTGGTATTTTGAAAAGATTATGTAGATTCTAAGACATAATGTAGGAACAGAGAAAAGCAAATTCTGGGAATATTACTGAAATTCA
The DNA here is from genome assembly GCA_028658325.1 of Potorous gilbertii. NCBI lineage: Eukaryota > Metazoa > Chordata > Mammalia > Diprotodontia > Potoroidae > Potorous > Potorous gilbertii. The sequence continues at coordinate 633,841,348 of CM053769.1, forward strand.
GAGGGTGGGATGGAGAGAAGAGCATAAAAGAGAGAGGCAGAGAAGGAAGAGAAAAGGGAGAGACGGAGAAAGCTTTGCTAATATGCTCTCTCACTCTCATCCTTGGATAGTATACTTATCTCATTTGCAGGTAACATAAAGCATGAATAAATTATTAAATGATAAATTTGCTATCTTAAAAAGTTTTGAAAAACAAGGAGGTTTGGCTGAGTCTAAGATATGTTTTAATATAAATAAATGTAAAGTATGGCATTTTGGTATATAATAAAAGCACTTGTGTAATATTCTGAATTTAAATGAGCAAGCATATTCTAAGCACATGAGTATTCTGTAATAAACCATAAAATTGCCAAGGTCTAATAACAAAATATTATTGATTGTCATGCCAGATAATCTTGAACAAATGATTTTATTATTTAAGATATTCAGGTATATTTAGCATTAATCACAGTAGTATGATATCATTAAATTCATAAACCGGAACACCTTCTATCACTGTTTATATCAGTAAAATAAAAAAAATATGCTGATTGGTCAAGTACCACTTGAAAGGAGGCCATATTAACATCATACTGTTATTTCAGACCATGACATAATCGTTCAGTAGTAGAGGGAAGACAAAGTATAAGAAACCCAGTCAAATGGAACAGGAAAATTTATATTTATAACGATCCATTTGAATCATTGAATGTTTCCTTGGGGGGGTGCAGGGGGGGTGGGGGAAGGAGAGAATGTAGGGTCCAACTTTGAATACTTTTATTCTTATGCCTTGAGAACTTTCACTTAACACATCATTGAAATAAGAAAAGCTAATCTCAAAGGAAACAATGGGACTACTTCCAACTTGGCATGTATAAGATCAGAGGATTTATTTGAAGAAGTTCAGGGGGTTTCAGTTATTTTCAAGCTCAATACATAGAATCAGTATAGTGAGGATGCCCCCAAGAGGTTAATATAAATTTATGCCAAATTGATGTAATCACACAGACCAAGAATGATGTAATTATAGTCCCAATTTACTCTGCCTGATCTGAATATATTTGGAACATTCTGTTCATTTCTAGAAGGCAAGTTGTTTTGTTTTGGTTTGTTTTAAGAAACATATTCATTCTCTCGAGTGTCTACAAGGGCCAAGGGATGGAGTAGGGCCTGTATTTCATTCCATGAAAGGATCATTTGAAAGAAATATGAAGGTTTGACCTGGAGAAAGGAAGGCTTGCGGGGATAGGGTAACATTTCAAGTATCTGAAGGTCTTTTACATAGAACAGAAAAGATATTTGGTTTGCTTTGCCACTTAAAGTAGAATTAGGAAGGAGCAATATTTGGGAAGTGTAAGACATCAAATTGAGCTTTTTTGTGAGAAAAAATTTTCCTAACAATATAAAAGGGACAAAAACTACTTCAGGAGGCAATATTCAAGCAAACTCTTCTTAACTACCTCTTAGGCAGCTTGTAAAGGAGATTTTGTTTATAATCATGTTACATAAGATGGAGTATAAGATTCCTTGAATGCTGGGATTCTGTGGAATATTAGCAAATAGCTATGATTTCATTCCTATGTCTTCTATTCTCTAAATTAATCATTTCATTCATCAATACATAGATGACAGAATTGACTTTTCCATTAGGATATCAACTGTGTTGTATTTAATCAGCATCTGCTAAGAAAATCTACTTCTAAAGCAAAGGTATAAAGAACTCAGATTTTTGTTGTTTGTGTTTAACATCCTTACTGACATTTCCTCTGCCTCATAGGGCATAATTTTAATAATCCGATGAAAAAGTGTCAAAAGTAACAAAAGGCAGTACTTTCCCATCCAAATCAGGCATTAATTGAAAATATAAAATAATTCACTACCCAGAACTGTTGGTGAAGACCTGTATTTTCAAATTTGTTTTGAGATTGTAACCTGTAATTTTGTCTTTGTAAATTGGGGGAAGGGGGGTGAGAATCCTGTGGTCTTGAGGTCACACATGGTTCTCTAGGTCCTCAGGTGTGGCCTTTTGACTGAATCCAATCTTCCCAGAACAAATTCCCTTAATAAAAGGATTTTTTCTGTGAAGTTTGGATTTGGACAAAGGTTGCACTTGAATGACCTCAAGGACACAGGTTTTTCACCACTAGCTTAAACCATCTCAAGTTCATGGAAAGTGATAATTTCTTAGTAACCAATAGTGTTAGACAGTTGCTTATGGTAGTGAGAATTTAAGGGACTTGCCTGTTATCACAGGCCTAATACATTCAGAGGCACCAACTCTTCCTGATTTCAAGCTCAGTTTGTCTACTTACTACACCATGCTGCCTCTTTAATATTCTAATAGTATTGATGAAGCCAGAAACTAAGACTAACTGTGCTAAACTTTCTATATAATTTTCTCCATTACATTTTGTATTTTATCTTGAAATTTATATTATACATAAAATAATTTAAGTTTTGCTTCCTTTAAAAGACCATCCTGATGCAGAGCCTTTCCTTGCTTCTCTAGGAACTGGATTAGTTCCAATAATATCTGGAAGATTTATTTTGGTTTCAGTATGAGGTTATCATAAAATGAATTCTCAACTTCTTAAAAACACAATAGAAATCATAAAGAATGTAATTGCTAAAATTTCCATCATATGAAAACAAGATAAAATGAAGACTTTGGTCTAAAAATCTTTGCTCAAAGCACATTTGCACTTGAGTGAGTTGGAAATTCAGGTTCAATGAATCATGAATCCACAGATATATAAAAAACCTTTTTTAAAAATAATTTTCATCCGAAATAAAATTACTGGTGGAGTGGAGCCCAGATGGTAGAGTAGAAAGATGCACATACACTAACTCTTCCGCCCCAGACCATAAAATACCTTTAGAAAGGACTCTCAACAAATTCTAGAGCAGCAGAAGTCACAGAACAACAGAGTGAAGGAGATTTCCAGCCAAAGGTAACCTGGAAGGCTGACAGGAAATGTCTATCGCACAGGAAGCAGAGTGGAGTGGAGCCTAGCCTTGGTCTCTTGGCAATAGCATGGGGAAGAACAGGATCAGAACAGGATTCCATGGCAGAATTCCCAATAGCAGTGGAAGATCTCAGATCCCTCAACCCACAAGCACCAAAAAATGTTTCAAAGGTCAGTGAGAGGACTTTCCCAACTGTGTGAGAGGGGAGCACTGCCTCTAGCACCCGCCTGAGGCAGTGGCCACAGCAGCAATGGTGGCTGCACCTGCAGTGTCCATTTGTTAAGCACTATGCCTAAAGCCTCTGGGGAATTAAGCAGCTTACCTGAATCTTAGCCCTCAACAGTGTCCTGGGGTGAGGATGAGTACTAGGAGCCTCCTCTTGACAAAGGATTCAGAAGTCAAGTAACTGGCTGGGAAAATGCCCCCAAAAGGGGAAAAAATAAGACTATGGAAGGTTACTTTCTTGGTGAACAGGTATTTCCTTCCATCTTTTCAGATCAGTAAGAACAATGCATACTCATACTCTCAGAGGAAATAAAGACTTCTGCATCTAGTACTTGCAAAATAAATATGCAATGGTCTCAGGCCATGGAAGAGCTTGAAAAGTGAGTCAACAATTTGCTAAAGGAGACTCAAAAAAATCCTGAAGAAAGTAACACTTTTAAAAACAGGCTAACTCAATTGGAAAAAGAGATCCAAAAAGCCAATGAGGAGAAGAAGACTCTAAAAAACAGAATTAGCTTAGCGAAATAGAAGTTTAAAAAGCTCATTGAAGAAAATAGATCTTTAAAAATGAGAGTGGAGCAGATGGAAGTTAATGACTTTATGACAAAGTAAGAAACCACAAAGCAGAACCAAAATAATTTTAAAAAATAGAAAATAATGTGAAATATCTCATTGATAAAACAACTGACCTGGAAAATAGATCCAGGAGAGACTATTTAAAAATCATGGGACTACCTGAAAGCCATGATCAAAAAAAGTTGCTAGACATCATCTTTCATGAAATTATCAAGGAAAAATACTGTCATATTCTAGAACCAGAGGGAAAAATAAATATTGAAAGAATCCACCAGCCACTTCCTAAAAGAGTCCCGAAAAAAAGAAACTCCTAGGAATATTGTAGCCAAATTTAAGATTTCCCAGGCCAAGAAGAAAATATTGCAAGCAGCTAGAAAGGAACAATTCAAGCATTGTGTAAATACGATCAGGGTAACACAGGATCTGGCAGCCTGTACATTAAGGGATCAAAGGGCTTGTATTCTGACATTACAGATGTCAAAGGTACTGGAATTAAAACCAAGAATCACCTACCCAGCAAACTGAGTATAATACTTCAGGGGAAAAATTGTTATTCCATGATATAGAGGACTTTCAAACATTCCAGATGGAAAGACCAGAACTGAAGAAAAAATTTGACTTTCAAACACAAGAATAAAGAGAATATGAAAAGGTAAATAGGAAAAAAATCATAAAGGACTTTCTAAATTTTACCTGTTTACATTCCTACATAGAAAGATAATATTATTAACTCTTGAGATTTTTCTCAGTTTTTGTGTAGGTGGAGGGATACACCCACACACACACACACACAGAAAGACAGAGAGAGACAGAGAGAGAGAGCAAGAGCATAGGTTTACTTGAATCAGAAGGAATGATATCTAGAAAAAATAAAATTATGGGGCTAGAGAGGAAAAATATATTAGGAAATATATATGGCTAACAGAGGGAGTAAGTTGCCAACTCAATTTGGTGTGAAAATCTATCTTACACTACAAGAAAGTAGGGGAGAAAGGGACAAGTGGGGTGAGGGGCATGGTAGAAGGAAGGGGGATAGGAGAAGGGAGTAATTAGAAGTAAACACTTTTGGGAAGGGACAAGGTCAAATGTGAGAATAAAATAAATTGGGGCCAGGGTAGGAACAGAGTGAAATATAGTAAGTCTTATAAAACATGACTATTATGGAAGTCTTTTGCAAAATGGCTCATATATTGCCTGTACTGAATTACTTGTCTTTTCAGTGGGGATGGGTGGGGAGGGAGAAAGGGAGAAAAGTTGGAATTCAAAGCATTAGAAATGAATGTTGAGTATTCTCATTGCATATAAATGGGAAATAAGAAAGACAGGTAATGGCGAATAGAAATCTATCTTGCCCTACAAGAAAAGAGAGAAGAGAGGGATAAGGGGAGTGTGGGGTGTGATGGAGGGCAGGACATGTTGAAGGAAGTGGTAATCAGAATGCAAAGTGTTATGGATTGTGGGGAGCTTAGAGATGGGGGGGAAATTGAAACTCAAAACTTTGTGGAAATGAATTTTGAAATCTAAAAATAAATAAATAAAATTTTAAAAAGTAAAATAAAATTGATGAGGTTTACACAAATGTTCCTGGTTAGAACCATACATCAGTGGCAAAAATTTTCAAATTTGCAATTGGATTTTACAAACCTTTGAACTTTACTTTTGCATTTAATCTTCCATTTTTACCTTATATTCCTTTTTTTTTATTCAATTCCCTTTAAGTTCTTCTTTTGTTTAAACATTTTTCCTGGCAATTTTCCTATTCCATTTTTTAAAATATACTTTCTTTGTTCTTCTTTACCTTAATCATTTTGTAAAGTCAACTTATTTATTTTAACTTGTGTTTAAAACTTTTGATATGGTACAAATAGTCTTATTATAGAAGAGTTAATATGGTAAAATGTTAGTAAACAGTAAAAGTAAAATTTATTAAGCACTTGCAATGTGTGAGGGACTCAGAGAAGTTCTAGAGATAATATGAAAGGTAAAAAATGTTTCTGCTCACAAGTAGTTCATAGTTTAATAGAGGAGACAATATGCAAACAACTATATAAATCAACATATATTCATGAAGAGGTAGTTGGAGTTGGAGTAGTTGGAGGTAGTTTCTAATAGTAAGCACTAAGATTTAAGAGTCCTAAGAAAGACTTCATATAGTTAGTAGGATTTCAGTTGTGACTTGAAAGATGGTAGGGAAGCCATAAGACAGAGATAAAGAGAAAGAAAGTTCCACTTGTAGTAGCATCCAAAGAAAATGCAGGGAATCTGCACAAAATTAGATATCTACTTTTAACCTTCTAGTTGGTTTAACTGATACCCTCAAGTAATGCCATGCCCCTGGGAATTTAAGTGCCCAACTTTTTGAGATGATTACTTTTAAAGATGGTTAGGATTTCAAAACATGAAGCTAGAGTAAGTGTATTTCATCCCCAGGAAATAGCAAGAGAAAAAGACATCAATGTGGAAGAGTACAATACCTATAAAATACCTATCAAGTAGTCCATATTGACTAGAACCTGGAGAGGAAAAAAAAGTGTAATATTATGCTGTAAAGTATAGTTATTTCAGATTATGATTGACTGAAGAGTCAACTTTATTTAAGTAAAAAATATGACAGTTTATGAGGAAGACATATCTTGGTACTCTATATAGCAATTCATCAAATTATTGGTGAATTGAAGCAGTGGAATCATGGAAGGTAAAAAAAAATAATCAAGATATCACAGCTAATGTTTATATATTCTTTCAAGGTTTAAAGAGTGGTGAACAATTTTTATGTCAGTAGATACTCACAACTCTGTAAGGCAAGAGCTATTAATACAGTCATTTTACAGATGAGAAAAGGGAAAGTGAAGTAAGTTTAATAGCTTGTCTAGCTCCATAAAGTTATTAAGTGTAGATGACAGTATTTGAACCATGTCTTTCTGACACCAAATACAGTTCACCATCCACTAAATAACTATAGTCTAAGTGGACAGAAATTAGTTGATGATATAGAAAGAAATGAAATGGAATCACCTGTGCAGAATTCAGAAACAGAACAAATCAGGAGAATTAAGAGAATAATATAATGGAAGGAAGAGGAGCCAGAACATTTGTACAGTCAACATCTTATATATAGCCTTTTTGTATCAACAGCTGCTTGAAGCCCTTCCACATCACTCCCCCATGTGATGGTAATCAAATTAGAAACTTTTGATGTTTTTGTTTTATTAAAATGCCTCTGATTGAATAATATGATTAAAGAAGATCTTCTCCACCCACTGGTGGGCCTGCTCATTAAGGAAAGTTTGATTGGGGAGTTGTTTTGTAGGAGGGTCCCAAGTACTTTTTTTTTTCTATTGAGGCAGTGGGTCAGAGGGTTATGCCCTCTGGCTCTGAAAAGTGTATAAATATTCTGAGGTGAGGTTTTACTTTGGAGCTTACTGACTAGTAGTGTTTAGACAGAGGAGGACTCTGGGAAGCTGATAAGGAGAATGCAGCTTGGAGAACGCTTATATAGGTGCTTCCCTCTCTGGTAACTATGGTCAGTCATTTGGACCTGTCTGTTTACTTTTGATTTCTCTGTATTTTCTTTGAAGTTCAGAATGTTGACACCCCTGAACTAGGTGCAAGATATATGTGCTTGGTTAAAGGAATGATACATCTACTTGATTAAAGTTATTGTTAACGCCTCAAAAGTTGCCTTTTCTTTCATGAATGCAGATCTAAGAATCTTTAATAGCAGGTGCTCCTGTGTATGTTGAGGTTTTTACTATTACAACTTTATGCCATTCTACTTCACCTATGTAGAAGCTGTCACTCAGATATTCCTTATTATCCACCTATTTATAAGACATTTTTTTTGCCATTATGATAGTTTTTGCAACCAGGTTTGCTTGTACAACAAGGCTTTCCATAGTTCTGTCTTCCATTACTAGAGGCAAGAGGATATATATAGGGCATATATGCCCTATACAAGTAATATTAAAATGAGTCATCCAGTTCTACAATACTACTAGCATTATATTCTAGCTATATGATATGTTAAGCAGATTTCTATGGAATAGCCTAAGAACCCAGATACCATTTATAACATTGTTTCTATAGGAAAATGCATTCAGAATTTCAAACAACCTATTTACAAATTTCACAAACTATCCATTTAAAAAGTGTGGGGAAGAAATTGCTAGGCAATAAATAAATCATGTAAAAGAGATTAGGATATTTCAGTGAAAAGTACACTTACCATAAGCTAACCTTGTGATGTGATAGCCAAATATTATTATTTTGCTTCCTTTTTTTGAATTACTTAGTCATTTATATGAAAACACTATTACATAATAGAAAGAGCACTGATTTAGTTTCAGATAACTTTGGATCAAATCTTGACCGTGATGCAACTTTTCTGACCTCAGTTAAGTTGGTTTCATTTTTCTCATCTATAAAATGAAAGACTATATTTTAAATTTCTATGCTTTTTCAAATTCTATGATTATCAATTTCTTTTATAAGAATATCATAATTTTTTTTCCTATTCACACTGTGTATCGGAAACGGGACTGGGGTACTGTCAAATGAATAGTGAACAAATGAAACTCGAAGTACAGGAAAATGAAAGGAGCCTGATGAAATCCCAGTTTTAACAGTCCCAGAAATTTTAAAATTGCCTACTCAAGGGTCACAGCAAATCCTACTCTGTCTAGGAAAATGGTTAAGGACTTGGCCTGAACATCTATCCTGCCATTTGCCTGTCTAAGGACTATTGGACATCATCATCTCCCCTAGCACTCTATCCTTCAGAGGTCCAATCATTGCCACATTGATATTTTCCTTGCTTCTCCAACCTAAGGACACCCGGACATTACCATTGACACTAATTGAACTCTCCTATATTTTTTGCCACCTCAGCACGAGAGTTAATTTATTGAGAAGCAGTGTCTCAATTTTTCTTTATAGAGAAAAGTACTTATCAGAGCTTACCAAAGTGCTTAAAATGCTGCTATAAATACTAAATGCTTAAAAAAATACTTTATTCATTTCATTTTTTAATTTGTCTTTAACTATACCATTGATTCATATTGTTCGTATTGAGATTGCTGTCCAATAAAAGTGAAGGAATGTTTTTTTCGCGTGTGTTTTTTTAAAAATAAACTGTCCCATAACTAGGCCTCTCTTACGATGTATTTCTGAAGCTGTTTTTTTTTTTTAAATTCATTTATACAGTTTTGTATTCATCTCTATTAAATTTTATTTTCTTAAGTGGATATTCAAAACTCTTAAGCACTTTTGTATTCTGTTTCTTTCTTAACTGTGTTGTTAACTATCCCTTCTGTTTTTTGTCTAGGGAGTCAGCTATGCTTTCATCCAAGTGACTGAGGGAAAATCTTAAATATCTCTTTGAGAGATAATCACAGAGGAATAAGAACTGAAAGATAGATTCACATCTGAAATATCTTTCTTTGGATGAAAAGTACAGTAGTAAAGGAAGATTCTTTCATAAAATGCACAAATTGCCATCCAAACACCATCGGAACTATTAATTGGCAAATATTCAAGTGGTATACATGCAGGAATAAAGGGAAGATTCCAATTGGTTTTAGGACTGAGTTAAGGGAAGTAGAATATAAGAGAAAAAAAAGTAGTTCGTAGGAGATTAGCCTTAGATTTAGGCAAAATACTCCAGGGAAAACAGAATTGAAATAGAAGTTCAAATATTGAGGAATTAAGATAACAAAATTGAAACAGATCAAAGGTCAAGAATGACTCAATGTAATGTTTTCCTGATTTCAAATTCCTTATATTACTTTGGTCTAGTTCCAGGATTGATACCTAATTTTGCTTAGTAGTTGAAACTTCAATTTGAGACCAACCAGCTCCAGGGTTGACATGGGTAGGAAGATATAAGGCTAAGGAATAAAGTAGGGTTATTACAAATAGGGTCAAAGAGGATCCAGTTTTGTCTCTAATGTCACTTTCATGATGTTGAATAAGATAAGCTATCTCTCCATATGTACCCTTTTTTGTGGAAAGACATAATTGCACACTTCAAGTACAGACGAAAAAAGAATTTGTTGCAGAAAGTGAACATTAATACACTCTATTCAGGTTAACATGCATTTTTCCTTAATGTCTACACTTTCACAAAGTCAAATCCTCAATTCTCTGTCAGTCTTCTTACTACCTTTTTCTAATTTTGCCACTCTAGGACTGAATTTTCTCATTTATAAACTGAGAGAGAGTGAACTAAAATGGCTAGCTACCTTCCAGCTCTTGCTCTTTGTTATTCATCCTTTGTTCTCAAAGAAGACCAATGACCACAGAATAGTGATGTCTTGACTTGGATTCAAATTGGTTACAAAGGAAGCAGAACTGCACAAAGTCATCCCTTTCTCCTCCAGCATCATTTAAGTCCAGTGAGAAGACAAAGGTCAAGATGACTGGAGATGACTGAGGATGTAGCTGGTGACCTTGGTCTTTCTAAACTGAGATCTTTTCCAGATCTCACTTTGTCTGAGATAATCTCCATTCAATAACTAAGGGATAGTAGATAGGAGAGGAGAAAAATGATGGTTTAATTTACCATGACAAAGATATCAATCTGGGAGGAGAATTCCTTCAAAATTTTTTTTTCCAGAAAATAAAACAATTGCTATTAACATTCTTTTACATAATTAAAAGCTAAACAGTGAGCCACTGGGGCTTGAGTTGGAGCTATTACTTGCCTTTCAATTAAAGCTATAACGATTTGGATTTAAAGATATAGTCAAGTAGCTCCATTTAAAAGAAACTGACTTTTTTTTTAAAGCCTGTATTTTCAGACCTACATTTCAAGGAATCAAAAACAAAAACTCTATAGGACAAAAAGCAATTTACTCCAATATTTGGAAAAAAGAAAATAATAAAAATAAATGAAGAAAAAATAAAATAAAAATAAATGAAGAAAAAATAGGAAGAATAAAAACAAGAAGTAGAAATATCAACCTTCTTCAACTTCTGCTAAAAATGACAGATTGGTTCCTCCAAGGGCAGTTATTACTACTAAGATAGCATGCTAAATATAGCAAATACAAATACTCAAACAGTTGGCTCACTATTTCCTGCAAATACATGTCATCCACTAAAAATAAAAAAGTAAACTTCAACTTAGACTATAAAAGCAGCAAGGAGCATGTGTAATAAACATGTGTGAATAGGTTATACTCACAGCTCCTGCTCAGAAGTCCTTCTTTCTGTGTAGAGACTTCATGCAGTATCCCTGTTGTTGTGGTTGATGTTTGTCCTTCATTCTCAAAGAGGATCAGTAGCATCATTAGGCAATATCTTGACTCGCGTGAATTGGATATAAGTGAGACAGAGCTGCACATATATGTCAGCCTCACTCTCTCCTCCAGAATCATCCAATTCCAGTGACAAGACCCCTTCCAACTCTAAAATTTTGTGCATGTGCTTAGCTTTCAGGAATGCTGAATTAGCAATTCAAAACTAAGAACAGTGAGTGTGCCTGTGAAAACGCTTTTTTTTGGTTAATCACTCAGTTGACTGTATTTATGTTTTATTAGTTTTCTTCTGTGTGCCTTTCTAATTCCCCATGTCTTCTTAATTTGTGGCACTCATAAGTATTCAGTTACTGGAATGTGTTATTATATGCTGATAAGTGTCTGATCATTCCTTATTATAATGAGTGGATGACATTATAGTTTCCACATACTATTATTCTAAAATCTTAACTAAAGTTTTATTCAGATGGATCATCTTGGTGTGTGTGTAGGTAGCTTTAAATTCTGTTAGGTTATAAGGATAGAACACAAATGCTGGGAAGACTTACCAATTGACAAAGACTTCTGATCTAGGCAGAAAATCTATTTGAGAGGAACTGATCTCAGATAGTTATTAGTTGTGTGATCCTGATAAAATCACTTAAATTTTGCTTGTTTCAGTTTCCTCAACCATACGAAAGGGACAATAATA
>CM053769.1:633853541-633871954 GCA_028658325.1 Potorous gilbertii
GTGAATTTGATAAATTAGAGCCGCCAATTTATATTTTAGTCTGCATATAGTCATATTCACTTCCTAATTTGCATAATCGCTTGGTAAACATATAATTATTAAGTATCTACCTATATATAATTATTAAGTAAACATGTGATTATTAAGTGGTTGTGATTCTAGACTCCAATACTATTAAATATTAAGTACAATCCAGGGGATATAATGAAGGAAGGAATGAGAAAAAAAATAAGAAAAGAAGCAAGCAAAGAAGCTCCCAAAGGTGCAAAAGAAATTGCCATCTATTAGTGGATACATTATGTGTGTGTGTGTATGTGTGTGTGTGTTTACAGAGAGAGGCTAGTGTGATTGTATCATAGAATTAAATAATGGCAGTAGCATATAAAAAGTCTGGAAGAGATAGAGTAAGGTCTGGTTTTGTAGGAATTTTAAACCCAAATAGAGCATTTTACCCAAAGGGTAATTGGAAGTTGCTAGAGATGAGTAGGTAAGTTACATAGTTCTATGTTTAAAGAATTATTTTGGCAGCTGTGTAGATTAGAATATTGGAGAAAGAAAATGAGGCAGGAAGACCAAGAAGGAGATTATTGCAAGTGAATAAACAAGAGGTGATAAAGGCATGGAATAAAGTGGTGCTATGTGACTGAAGGGACAGTTAGGTGGCACAGTGAATATAGTGCTGGACATGGCATCAGGAAGATTTGGGGTTCAAATCTGGCTTCAGATACTATCTGTGTGACCCTGAGTAAGTCATATAACCCTATTTGCCTTGATTTCCTCATTTATAAAATGAATTAGAGAAGGAAATGCCAAACCATTATACTATCTTTGTTAAGAAAATTCCAAATGGAGTCATGAAGAGTTAGATACAACTAAAAACAACTGAACAACAACATGTGACTAAACGCAAGGGATTGGATGTAAGAGAGGAGATAGCTATAAGATTTGATAACTGATAGCATATGTGGAGCAAGGGAGAAAGAGGAATTGAGGATAACAACAAGGTCAAGAATCCAGAAATCTTAAGAATAGTGGTGCCTTCTATAGAAAAAGAGAAGAGTAGTAGAGGGATGGGTTTGAAAGGAAAGGTCATAACTGTTACTTTGAATAAATTGATTTTCAGAAGCCTTCAGGCTGCTTAGTTTAAAATTTACAATAAGTAGTTGATACTGTGGGATTGAAGCTCAAAGAAGAATTTATAGCTCTGCATAATGGTAATTGTTTCATTCTTTGTACTTGTATATACAGAACCTTTCATAGTCCCTGGTGCATAATGCACACTTAATAAATTCTCTCTCTCTCTCTCTCTCTCTCTCTCTCTCTCTCTCTCTCTCTCTCTCTCTCCTCCTCTCCTCTCTCACTGTTTCACTCACTGAACTCAATAGGTCTCACAAAATAAGGCAAAACAAATAGAAAATAAGGGAGATATGGTGAGATTAAACCTAAGAGAAGGAGGATGTGATCTAAGCAATAAGTTACTACAGGAAATAAAGTGCAGTGCACATCTCCAATCATTGTCTGTTAAAATAATTTATTATTTATATGGACAGTTTAAATAGATCACCCTGTGTTCTCTGCTAATTAAGTCTATAAATCACTGCTCCTGTTAATTTTTCCATTTAGACATTATGATAATATTTTATAGATTTTTATGCCTTAATTAATATTTTGTGTGATTTTTCATTACAGTTTAAAGATTTAAAATTTCATTTAATTGCTAATTATTATTTTCTTGCTTCATTCTTTATTTTCCAACCAAGTAGCAGTATATTTGCAATTATTTTAAACTGACACAAATCAGCAAAGTTGAGACATTCACCAAAGGAACCTCATTAATTAATATCCAATATTATAATTATCAGTTTGGAAATTGAAGTGATGGGGTAATAGGAACTGGACCTCAAAAAGGAAAATCTCATGAGTTTGAAAGTAACCCAGTCCCTGAATTACATTTCAGTAGTCCATATCACTGACATCTAAAGACTGCCATAGTCATCAGAAACACAGATGCCTACTGTAATACCCCTTAGCAGTTTTCCATAGGAATATAATAGTGAAGATGGCTCCTCCTGCTTACAAGTCACTAGTTCTGACTCTACTAATTGGGGAATAGTGCATCCTCTTTCAGAGGTGCTAGACCAGATTTCACAATTCATTGTGTTAGGGAACTGAGGAAAAGATAAATTTCCTCAAGAGAGAAGAGTAAATAACCTGTAAACTGAAAGTCAAAATAGATTGATAAGAAAAAAATTTTACTGTTCTATTGAGAACAGAGTTAGATTTTGGAAACATAGATGGTGTTCCAACTAATGAAGTGTACAAAATATACCAAGAAAAGGGGCTTGATACTAGATGGAGTAGAGAAGGAAGAACTACGTCTGCAGATCATCCTGAACCTTCGCATCCTAGTTTGTCATACATTCATGGAGAATAAGTAATTGGCTGAGTCTCAGCTCATATTAAAGAAATACATGGACAGAATTAGAGACCCTATATCAATTTGACCGTATATTGGAGAATTGGCTCAAATACTGTAATGAAGGCATTAATATATACTGAAGCAGAGGCCTCTCTTATATAAGGAAACCTTGATAAGTTTAAACATGTAAGTCCTCTCACCATCATAGGACTTTTGAAGGGCTAGAGTATGAGCCACATGAGTCAAAATAACATTGAAAAATTAGTAAATTACCAAAGAAAGAATATACTGTGGTATTTATATTCCTAATACATCATTGGAATAAAGATATTAAGAGATATGACTGTAAATTTGCTTGAGGGAAGATACCAGTTGCTCTGCTGACTTTTGTAATGAATACAAAAGATCGTAGGGCTGAATTTAATGGCACTTTAAATGGGAAGATCTTTCCCATTCATTAACAGACCCATGTGGTGTGCTTAAATCTCATGGAAGCCTAGGTCACATACATGTGCTGGAGGAGCTTGATGAACAGGTTGAATAGGAAGGGTGAAGCAGAAGTATGAGCAAGTTGGTGAGAGCAGTTATGGAATGTTTGTGGAAAAGTCGAAATGGGGGCAGAGGGTAAGACTTGGGAATGGTTTTGTCCCCTGAAGTGCAAAAATAGTGTAGTATTGACTTCTTAGTTACTATAAAAGGTTTGGTTTGCTGGTGTCTGAATAAATAAATGTTTTTCTTCTGCTTTCTATATGCTTTGTGATTGAGAACTGTGCTGGTATATTCATAATCACCTTTAGTGCTGTGAGTATGTCTTGGTGATAAAGTATCTCATCCAAGTGCACCTAGATCACTCAATTAGCTTACTTGCCAGTCCTGTAATAGTCTTTCTTTGGATACTCCATACTACTTGCACATAGTCCTCACTCCTTAATCCCATCTAGGTCATCTAATTAGACTATTTAATACTCATTTCACTATTTCACATGGATCATCTCAGATTTTTTACCACTCCTTAATCTCATCCAGATCCTTCCACTGTCGTTTTTACATAAACATAAGTCTCATCCTTATTAAGTTGCAGATTCCCCTTGTTACTTTGATTGAAAGAAGGCTTCTTTGAAGGCAGACCCCTTTACATTTTGAGGCTCCTCGTAACCTCAAGCCACATCAGAAATGATATTAAAATGCCTAAAATGATATCTAATTAAATAACAGATTCTTTCATTCTGCAAAACAAAGTTTTAAAAAAATCTACATCAACATAGCCATCTAGGACAGAGTTTTACTTCACTTGTACGTTTTGTGTCACTTAAAGGGTACTCCTCATACAGTAGAAACTACAAAAATGCTTTGAAATTGAATTTATTACACACCTAAATAAACAGATGCGTTGATGGTTTGGGGAAGTAAGCTGTCTAAGAATAAGAAATCAAAGAAATCAAATAGCAAATCAATAAACATTTCTTAGGCGACTTATCAGTCAAACTCAGTGCTAAATGCTCAGGATACAAAGAAAGGCAAAGATAGTCCCAGTTCTCAAGGTGTTCAAAGCCTGGTCATAAGGAACAACATTTACCATTTGAAATAATGAATCTGTAACCCATAGAATAGCCCAGACGTAATGCAAAAAATATGCTGGGAATTGACACACAGATTACTGCTTTGCTCAATGTACCTTTACAAGTTGGTGGTCAAACCAATCAAATTTCTAGAATGCCAATGTAGAGAAGGAAAAATACTTAAGTACTTTATGAAATATGTAAATCATTGTACAGACATAAGACATTAACATTAGTATTAAGGCCCTCACCTGCAATTTGGGCTTAAATTAAGGATTAGAGAAGATATATTCATTGATATCTTTTCCCTCTCATTACTCTCTCAAGAAGAATGGCATAGTTAAATAGAAGTTGTGCCTGTGGTTATTATCAATGCATATGGCAAACACTCAGATAACTGTGGTGCTTCTTTGGACAATAATCCAAGGAGGGAAGCAAATGTAGTTCTTTGTTCTCTGAGATATTTAGTTCTATTATGAACCACAGTGACAGAGACAACCATAGGCAAGGATAGGCTTTACTCAACAAACTAGACTAACTTCTACAAATAGGATAGCTAGTTAGAGGCATTAAAAGAGCTTCATAGAATTTGTAAAGTAAAAAGGACATTTGTTTCTGCTTCGAGAGTCAGAATTCACCTACTTAAAGAACACATATTCTATTATCAGCTCACACTGATGTCTAAGTTATGAAAGAAGTAAAGTATTAAAATGTCAGTATCACCAGTTCTCCAGAGATAAGAGTGTTTTGAATTGATCAAAAATGTTTCATTTCCACTGAAATTCACTTAATTCACTTATACAATGATTGGAAAAAAGAAGACTTAGAGATAGATATAGTCAATGCTTAATTTCTAAAAGTATAGTATTTCGGTCTTTCTTTATTCTTTAACATACTTTTTCCACAAGTCAAGATTAAATATATTGAATCCTGACATTTTATTCAGCAAGCATTTATATGAGCAAGACACAATAGGAGATACAAAGATAAAAAAACTTTGCTCTCAAAGGAAGTTAAAATATACATAAACACAAATATGTGACACAATGTAGACTGCGATAAGTGTCATGAGAGAGGTACACAATACAAGAAAATATAAGAGAAAAAAGTTTGGGGTTGAAGGTCCAAGAAACAGAGTTTGAATTTCAGATGTTCCATTCCTATATGACTTTGATAATTTACTTTACTTTTCTGGGATTATATTTCATTGTCTTCAAAGTGAATGATATGAACTGGGAAAGGTAACCTTTATAGTACATTCCTTTTCTGAAACTATGATCTTACAAAGCTCTATAGAAGAGTGGTATGAAACTCAAATAGAAAATCTGACTGCTTGACCATATGGTATGGTTGAGCATATGCATATTCCTGCAGGTACATATCAACTTAGAAAACCACATATTAACATTTTCTGTGTCATTTTTAAAAATTTCATTAAATATTTCCTAATTACATTTTAATTTGGATGGTTCAAATTTACATTGTAACATTGGAGACAACATGGAAATAACTACATATGTATAAGATATAACTTGATAATAAGAAGGGCATAAATTTTAAATAGATCAAGGTCATATGATTGCCATGAGGTAACAAAGAACTGTAATGTTGCTTGCTAAGACTCCAGATTAGTATGGTCATACTGCTCAAGAACTGGCATGTTTACTGGAGGACACACCAAAAGTGTGGAACCATGAAGAGAACAGAAGGCTGTGGACAGTAAGATAGACAAGAAACGTGAACCTTTGCCAGGAATTGAGAAGAAAGGCTGCAGAGTGGTAGGATGCCAAAGGTAAGGAAATAGCCAGTTAAAGATCACTCACAAGCACAACAACAAAACATAGAAGAATGAAATATATCCTTCCTTCTTTCTGTGTTTCCATATAAGGTAATATTCAAAGTCATGGAAAGCATATGAGTCCAGGGACTTTAAAATAACTTCCCAAGGAAAGGTGAGTAAAATTGCCTCACTCCCTAGGAATACATTAAGCCCTTTCTTTGTCCTGAACAATCCAAATGAAATTGTTCTAAGAATGAACAAAAAAAAATCTTTGGAAAATATAAGGTACTTAATATTGTTTGGTTTCCACTTCAATGTGACCAAAGAGATAAATAAGTGAGAAGAACCTAAAAGTTACTCTCAAACTAAGAAGTAACCTTTGACATAAGTATTGCTCAATACTATGGACTGTTTGAAGTTAGGTGTCTGAATTTTGGAAGCGACTTCATGGTCATCTGATTTCTATACACCTGATTTCTATATTATGAGGTTTGTATCTATTCATTAAATTTGATTTAGTATTAGGAGTTGATTTATGCAGTGGATCTGTTTTCTATTTATAATAATGAAAAGAAAAATAAAAACTCCGAAAAAACAAGTTCAAGGTAAGCACTGTTTCAGGCTATAATTTAAGCATTTTATTGATTTAAATTGCAATGGTAAATGCTAAAAGTTTTAGTGTAGAAGAGGAGTGACCAACAATTCATATGAAATTACCCTTTATGTTAGTCCTTTGCTCCTTAATCCTGCTTTAAATATCAAGATTTTAGCCTGGTGGTGGAGAAGAATTGATTTTTGGAAAGGAAACACAGTCTCTTCAAAATTCTTTGCATAGTCAGTAAAGGTAACTGTGGAGGAAAAGGTATTTTGGACATTTCATTCCTTTAATTTCATATACTGTGGAGATACAGGCAGCCTTAAGATAAATCTATGGCAGCAGAAACGATTGGAATAATCAGGACTTTGACCTTAGTACCTTTAGTAAATGTTAATGCCATAGAGGAAAATGTATTCTGGGATATTACATTTTGAAGGCATTATTTTCCATAATTTCTTCATTTAAAAGTCTATGTATTCTAGTGACGTAGTATAATATATAATCTATTCTTTTTCCTTTAGTGACATTAGGAAACCTGAATCCTCCAAAAGTAGTTACTCAGTACAGCTGAACAATTCCCAATGCTTTACATTTTAAAGAATCTTACTTTCCAAAAAAGAAATCACTATTTTTAAAATCAAGCTACAAAACTATGATTG
The DNA here is from genome assembly GCA_028658325.1 of Potorous gilbertii. Lineage (NCBI taxonomy): Eukaryota > Metazoa > Chordata > Mammalia > Diprotodontia > Potoroidae > Potorous > Potorous gilbertii. Next base: position 633,860,557 of record CM053769.1, read on the forward strand.
TGTAAGGATTTTAAAAAGGATTTGTAGTCCAGTTTTTAGCCTTGAGTTTGTTGAAAAATATTTTTATAATCTTTATGTTTTGGTTCCTTTAATAGGTTCTCCAATTAATAACATAATGCCATGTAACTCCCTTAACGAATCAAGTCTTATTAGTCTACTGCGATACTACTACTACTACTAATAATAGCATTATATAGGTCCAGCAATGCAGAGACAAACACCACTCAGGTTTTAAAAAGGACCATGTTCTGCATCTCAAAGCAAGTCTGGCCTGTTCTTTATAAGGACAGGGGCTTGGCAATTTATAAGTCACAATTTGTTACCTCTCACTCCTGCTTAAAAGTACATCTTGAACCTTAGATGGCCAAATGCCTTACTTCTTATTAGTCATTCAAATTTTAACTGATTTTGTGATTTTTTTTTTGTATGCATGTATTGGATAAGGTAGAGAGCAAAGTAAAAACAAAAAGCTAAAACTGCTAATCAGTACAATTTATTGATAGTCACTTTCTCTAGTTCGTTGTTTATTTAGAAAGAAAATGGGTCTTGGATCCAATAATCTTTATATGGCATACGTTTTGAAGGAATCTTAAGTATGAGACCATATCATTGGACATTAGGAGCTTTCAAAGAAAGGTAGATCAACAAAAATGCAGAGAGGACTGGCAACAAGGGACAACACCACATTTATATCATATGGCTATAAATATGATACATATTGTGAGGGACTGCCTGTGTATTAAAGCCACATTTCTATAAAGGTAGATAAGGAGAAAGAATTCCTCACCCTCTGCCATACTGGGGATCCATATGCCACTCTCTTGAGGATGAAATCTGCTCTGGTTACTTAAGGTGGCTGATATTATATGTGAAGATACAAACATCAACATGTACCCTAGTTAAAATAGCTGAATCTTGTGGATCACCCCATTATGTAATCAAAATTCACCAGAGACTCCAGGAGTTTTGGAGTCTATGAACTTAGAGTTGAAACAAGCAGTGGGACCAATATTGTGATATAATATAGGAAAAGTTTGAAATAGAAACAACTGGTTCCTTCTTGATATTAATGCAAATAGTCATGAAGTACTGATTTGGTGAAAGGCAATATGGAAGGCAAAATACCAATAGTTATTAAAAAAAAAATTACGTTCCTTTAAAAGACATGGTATTTAAATACAAAGCAAAGTAGAAAAAAAAGGAGAACATTATTGTGCAGAGTTAGCTCTGTATTACAGAGTACCTGGTCTCAAATTCCAACTCTGAAAAATACTGGCTGTTTGGACTAGGGAAATTTATTCCAAATTTATTTAAAATTTTAGTGTCCCAGGCAACTCTCTAAATACCGCCAGTTGTAGGACAGTTGTTGATATATACTTATAGAGAATATTTACTAAACCAATACAATGAGGATCCAGACTATATGTATGTGTGTGTGTATATATATATATATATATATATATATATATATACACACACACACACACACACACACATATATATATATATATATATATATATATATATATATATATGTATGTATCCTGAGATCAGGACAAAGGAGATATATCCCTATAATGTGCTTTCAGAAAAAGACAGTGAGGAAAATTGTCCAATTCAAAGACTGAACCTTTCAAAGTGCAAACTTGCTGTGATCCATTTAAATTCTTTTAAAACACAAGGCTTCCTAAAGAAAAGGTATTCTTCCTTCTAAGAGAAAAGTAAACCTGTGGAGTTTCCTCACTCTGAACCTAGGGTCGAGAAGAATGTTAATACATTATGCTCTCCTTCTTCAGAGAGGGCAGTAGTGGACCCATCCCAATCTCAGCACGCCAAAGAGATGAATGTTCCAGATATCATTCTATGTATATTGTTCTGTGACATCTGTGTCACCAAACGTAAAGTATTCATTTGTGTTTCTGCTGTTCCTTCACATGGAGCACTTAGTGAGTTGGCAGGACTAATTTAGAAGCTTGCTTTTCAGGATCCCCAATGAACCAGATGTTTCTGGTCTACCAACAGGAATAGCGTGCAACCAAGCTATTCTAAATCTGTCAACAATTGCTTGTATTTTTCATGGCCATAGTTCTTTTGTTTGTCAAATAATCATTCCCCATAATAAATGAGCAGAGTGTAGACACTATCTTCAATAATTTCCCTCTCTTTGAACATCTGATTCTTTCATGGAATGAACAGGAAATGCTGATGAGCTTTATAACTGCATAATGTGTTTCCAATTACATTTTAATGAAATGAAAGTCAAACCTAAATGTGACACCTTAGAAAGTACTGATTCTTTAGTGACGTTTGTGTGTTTATTTATTTTTCAGTTGCTTCTATGGAGTAAGTTACTCTGTAAGAATAAAAAATCCAAGACTCCCTTTTGATGTACATTAAGTCCCACCTTTCTACATCACAGGTGTTATTTCATTTCTGTAAACAGTGATTCAAAGAGTTACAACTTAAGGGCTTCTTTCTCACTCAATTATATTGCCCTGTTTTTTTCCAGTAGTAATGTTTCTCTCATATACTCTTCTAAAAATTTGGTAATAAGTTACTAAGAATCTTTCTCCTTAAGCTGGCATTATATGTATGTATATGTAAGTATATATATGTATGTATGCAAGTATATATGTAAGTATTTGTCTATATGTACATATGTGTACATGTATATGTGCATGCATGTATATTTGCATAGTGTGTGTTTGTGTGTAAAATGTGACTTTTATCAAATTTACAATAGAAAATCTGAAAGGATATTTGAGCTGATATACTAGCTGACTAGAGTAAAGATTTTAAAAGATCTTAGGCTGGAACACAGAAACATACCAAATGGGGTAAAATGTAACAAATAAGTTAAGTTTCAACATTACATTTCTGTTAAATATTTTACAAGCAAAATATTGAAAAATCTGACTGTCATTGTTGATATGAAATATCTTAGCAGTTTTTAGTAGATTACAAGCTCTATATGTGTCAACAATAGGACATAATAACCAAGAAACCTAATGAGATCTTAGATTTCATTAAAAGAAAGACTATCCAATACTAAGGAGCTGATGGTCCTGCTCTAGATTTTTCCAGGTAGAACTCATCTATATCATTGAGTTTTGTTCAAATAATCACATTTCTGAAGAATATTGATAAGCTGGAGAACATCCAGGGTCAATTTAATCAATTAATCAAAAAGTATTTGAATAGCACCTATAGTGTGCCAGTCATTGTGCATTAAGGGGATTTTTTCTGTGAAGTTTAGATTCAGTTATGGCCTACACTTGAGTATCTAGAGGGCCACATGTGCCCTCAAGGTCATAGCTTCCCCACTCCTATCTAGACCATGACAAAAGACAAAATAGATGAAATGATTCAGATTCATGATGTGAAAGTACCCATTGATACAACAAGAAATATTTACTATGCAGAAGAAATACTTTTTAGAGAATGTTATCACTGTCTTCAAGTATCTGAAAGGTTGTGCTATGGAATAGGTATTAGACCTTGCTCTATTTGACACCAAAAGTAAAATAAAGTAGGAATAATAAATGAAAGTGTACAAAGCAGATTTAGGATTGATGTGAGAAAAAAAATCAAATAGTACTTCCATGAGTGGAGAGGAGAAGAGAGTGTATGAAGGGTAATGAGTTCCCTATCACTTTAGGTCTTTAAGCAAAGAACTTAAATTAAAAAAAAATTGGTATTCCTTAATCAATGTTCTTCCTAAACTTCCATCTCTGAAGCATTGAAAACTATTGCCTACCTCCTATTTCTGGATACACACTCCACGGATTTTTATGATATTGCTATTTTGATCATGCATATCCCATCTCGTATATATGGGTATACTTCAAAGTCAAAATTTAGGTCCTTTTCCCTTAACTGTGTACTTTGTCTCTTGGTACTCCCCTTGAGTCTTATGAGTTCAATTATCATCTTTAAGCAAATGATTGAGAGATCTATATATACATTCTCAGTCTCTCCTCTGTTCTTTAGTCTCATATCACTGAATGAGATACGCTGAAGATATCTCAAACTTACATGTTAAAAACAGAAACTGTTTTCTTTCCTTCCCAAATCTTTCTATCTCCTCTTTTCCCTATTTCTTAAATGGGTATCACCAGCTTTCCAGACAGTCCATTTCTCTCCTTAGAGTCATGCTTGACCTTTATTTCTCATTCACTCTTCACATCTGACCAGTTGCCAAATCTTGTTAATTCTGTATGACATCTCTTGAATTCATCATTATATTCTACTTGCCCAATTGTAATATAGGTTTTTGTCATCTCTTATCTGAGCTTTGACCTATCTTAATTCTCTTTACTCTCTAATCTATCTTCTATGCAGTTGAAAAATTTATATGCTGAATGTGCAGTAAAATATACACTACTTGGGGAGAGAAAAGGAAAAGTAAAGAAATTCACATATTAACTTTATTGTGTATTTAAAAGGAATAGCAACTCATACACAGCAGATTTGCAGTTTCTTGGGTAAGTGCCTTTTTTAAAAATTATAATATGTTATGGAAATGCTTCTTTTATTTCATAAATTAAAACTGTAATTTTAAAAAATCACATCATTTCTCTATACTCAAGAAGTTCAAATGAGTTGACTAGAAGTCTGTAGATAGAGATCTATCTACAAATCAAGGAAGACAACGAGCTTGAGCTCTTCCACAAACCCCTCAAAATACCTTTAAATAAGGACTAAACAAATTCTGGAGAAGCAGAACCTACAAGGAAAAAAAAGTGGTGTGAAACAATTGTCCATCCCAATATAACTTGGAGAATTGTCAGGAAAGGCCTGTTGTACAAAGGTGAACGAGAAATGCATTCCAACACAGGTTAGGCCAGCTCAGATCTGACCTCAGCAATCCAGGGGCAGGCTTCAGCGTGACTGAATCAGTGGTAGCAGTGGCAATTTCCAGACATCACAACCTTCACAGGTTCACAAAGACAACTTAGAAGTTTGGAAGCAAAAGTCTGTCACACTGGGGTGAGAATAGTACATCTAAAACATATAGGGAACTGAGTCAAATTTGTAAGAATCAAAGGTTTTCCCTTTAATCCAAACTTAGGAATTATTTTACTGTATGATTAGATCTCGGCCTGAGTAACTCTTTAAGAAAGATTTCCCGCACTGTTTGGTTTCTGGATAAGGAAGCAGAAAGGAAGAAAATCCTTGGTAAGGAGCTATCTCCACATAAGCCTGAAGAGAACATGATAGCTCTACCTACCTGAGATTAAGTTACTGCCGAGCGTGAGTTGTGTGCATGTTTGTCCTTCATTGCCAAAGAAGACCATGCCATCAGAGAAATGATGACATGACTTGCCCTTGACTTTGTTTTGAGTGAGGGAGGGCTGTGAAGGTCACTAACCTCACTTCTCCTCCAGAGCCATCTGAATTCAGTGACCAGATATTCATCAGGATGACTGGAGATGACCCAGGATGAGGTAATCGGGGTTAAGTGACTTGCCCAAGGTCAAACAGCTAGTGAGTGCCAAGTGTCTGAGGTGAGATTTGAACTCAGGTCCTCCCAGCTCCTATACTGGTGTTCTATCCACTGCACCACCGAGCTGCCCTGCCGAGCTTGGGTTGACCTGGATGAGGAACCTCAATGCAGTCTTACTATCAGTAATGTTCTTCTAAAGAAGAGACTGAATTTTGGAAGGAGGAAGCTAAGCAAAGCCCTGAATCTCCAAGATAATGATTATTAAAAGTCTTTTTCACAATATGTATGTACATATACACACATATATATACATATATACACACATATGTACACACATATGTACACACATATATACACACATATGTACACACATATATACACACATATGTACACACATATGTGATTTTTCCCCCATTTGGATTTTAAAATTCTAAGAATGAATCCAGGCTTCCAGGCTACCTCTTTCAGGAATGTGCTATGTTACTCGTTCCAAGACAGCTAATTGAAATTCACCAAGTCTCCATTGCCAGGGCAATGAATTGCCTGAGGCCTGCCAGACATTATCACTCCCAGCCTGATACCATTTTGTGTAAGTCCTAAACTCTGCCCTCTGGAATTCCCAAGTATTCTTTAAGGACTTTCAAGAGTTATGCAAAATCACCTCCTGGTGAAACCATAGAATGTCCCAAACCCCTTGCACCTGCAACTTGGCCATTCCCTCCACTTTTGTACCCTATACAAACCCTGTTCCCAGCTCCTCTTCAGGTACCCCAGTGCTTGCTGTGTGATACCTATACTTGCTATCTCTTTTCCCCCAATTAAAGACCTCAATTTTGTTATACTGGCTGTTTTCTCTTGAGTTCAGCTTGATATTCACTTTCCCCCACTCCATGTTCCAGTCACATTGGCTTACATTTTTTCCCCTTATGCATCACTCCATGTCATTCTTAATGCCTTTGCACAGATAACTTCTTCCCCTACCCTCACCCCACACCAGGAACCTGCTGTTACCTCTACCTCTTAGAATACTGAACTTTCTTCAAAACTTAGCATAACCCATGCCTTCAATATGTGCCATATCCTCTAGCTGTTATTGTGCTATTTTTCTATCATCTATGCTCTCTGTTGAGTATGTAATAAATATAATGACATAATGGAATGTTTCCCAGACTATTATACATAGATGTCCCATTTCCACCAATCTATCTAAAGAATTTCATTGAGAAAAATACATATGACAGACAAGCACATAGAAATATCTTTTCACTTTACTCTCTGTTTCAACCCCTACTGCTAAGGGTCATGGGCAGATAGTGATTAGTGTTAGTGCCTCTAAACCTCTTGCATCCTGGTCACTGTAATGAGCCTTTATAACATATATTTAGCAGACCCTACTATTGGGTCCACAGTCCAGCTGGGGGGGAGGGGCTGAAATCCTCAGCATTGGCAAGGGTTTCCAGCGTTCCTTTCACCATTAGGGACAGCTTTGTCATTGCCTCTGTTTCCTGCATTCATTTTTCTCTAGTGAAGCTGACATTATAACCCTTGTGTCTGAGGCAAAAAGCAAGAATTACAAAAGTAAAAGTAACCAGAGGCATAACAAACGTCTCTCTCCATCTCTTCCCTTGGAAGTATTTACTCTCCTCCATCTAGGGGATAAAATTGGAATAAAATTTTTAGTTAATATCACACGTATATGGATTTTGGAACACCTTTCCCTGAGTTTTAAATTTCTAAACCCTGCATTTCCTTGTCTGCCGTTTGTAGTAATTCCTGCACCCCCTGTGTTGTGCTTGGAACACTATGTTCTTTGTGACCTCTGACTGCCAGGGTTCCAAAGCATCTCATATCCCCAAGTCTAACAAGTCATGGAAAGGATTCAGAAGGTACTGCCAGGTATACAGGTGTTTCTCATCTCCTGATACAGAGTAAGGATCACCCCAAACCTTCAGAGTTCTCTGTGAACAAGACACAAGCAACTTGTAGCAAGGAGTAACTTATGAGCCCTTCCCTGGTACACGCACAACTTGGGAACAGACACACTGAGATGAATTGGAAAAGCCACCCAGGAGTAGCAGTCCCTTGCAGCTGCACTGTTCCACATGAAAGAATCTCACCTGGCTCTCTTTCCTTCTTTCATGGATGACCAGCTCCGCAAGCAGCAGCATAATGAGCCAGCCTGATTTTCTAGCCTGAAAGGTTTGCTTCTTTCTGCTTTTATCTATGGCCTGCAGGCTGCCTCAAAATCAGAAGGATGCTATAGCAATAGGAGTCTGGGATATTGCCTGCAGCTACTGCTTATTATCCTACCTTTCAGATGCCTTTGGCTTCCTTAAAGTGGTAGCAGAGCTAGGTTCCTGCTGCTATGCTTTCTCTTCTCTACCCTCCAAGTATCCACACACCCCATCAGCTCCATAGTTTCATCTTTTTCTCCAATCCTCATGCATTTCTACCTCTTTCTTTGTTTACTTCCCTCTAATTCTTTTTGGCTTATGGGCTTCTCCCCATTAGCTAACTCATGAGTACAGTAGCCATAATGCCTCCATTTTCAAGGATAGTCTGGATTTTAAATATTCTTTCCAAAGAATAAATAAAAGGTAAAAAGAGTTTTTCACTCTATATTTCTAGTGGAATATCGTCATGATACATATGCATTGCTTAAGGAACTCAAACGAGTCTCCTATTCATAAATTTAATTGTTATCCTCCTTGTAGAGTATACTCTAAGTGGGACAGGCTTGGTCTCTCTTTGTCTTCAGTTTTACAGTGGCATGGGAAATCTTCAGCTAAGATATCCCAATTGTCTCCCTCCTTGCTATCTAAAGGATCCATTTGAAAAAAACCCACTAAGATTTCTAGGATATTCTTTTAATGTTGAAACATTTTGAAATCAGAAGCGAACCTTTATATAATATGAAAGGGCATTCATGCTATTCAAATTGGTCTTCTTTCTTTCCTTTTTCCCTCCTGCCCTCCTTTTCTTCCTCTCTCCTTCCCTCATTCCTTCTTTTTCCTTACTTCCTTTCTCCCTCTTACCTCTTTCCTTCCTACATATTTTGTAATAACATCTAAGAAACCGAAATTAATAGTCTTTTAAAAATCAGATTTAAATTTGTTGGTACCATTAATACTAAAGAATAAAATAACCTAAATCTACCTGACTACAAAGGGTAGGCCATAATCTTGTTCCCAGTATATAGTTCACCCACTTAACAAAAATAAAACAAGAAGAAAAGCAGTGGTACAAAAGGAAAAGACTGAAGTTTGAATCTCTTGGTCACATAATGCCTGTGTGATTTTGGGAAAAGAGTTAAACTGCTCTGAATATGTTTCATCATATTAAAAATGAATATGACATTTTCTTTATTTCACTAGTTTGCTGCAAGAATTAAAAGGGCTAATGCACATGTTTTATAGCGTTGTCCATACATTCATATATAAGCCACTACCTACCTGATATTTTATGTGAAAATATCTCATTATTTGAGGACAAAGCTGTTTTCTGATAAGTAGACTTCATAACCTCTTTTAGTAACTAGCCAGAATAGGGCACCCTGAAACTCCCAAGTGTCAAAAATAATAAATAATTACTTTGGTGCTGACTTCTCTTCTTTCTACCTCTTGCACCAAATAAAACCATGCTTTTATCACATCCTACTTTACTGAAGCATTTTGACTGACAAAGTGCAGGAATAAGTGAGGGTGAGGAATGGGTCATTGACTTCTTCCTCACTAATAAAACCCCAGAAGTACTACTCAGAGCAATCAACAGAGACTGACATACAAACATACATAGACAGAGACACAGATATATACATATAGTCAGAGAAAGAAATCAGAGCTTTTAGAGACGTTCTTGTTCTAGCCCATTGCCAAAAGAGGAGAAAGCTGAGCCCTATAATCAAGTTCAATCAGTATTTATTAAGCTTCTCTTATATCTGAATCACTGTATCAGATGCTAAGAATACAAAGACATAAATAAAATAATTCCTCAATGAATTTATACTTTATAAAAATTTGTCTAAATTCATATAAGGAGTTTAATGAAAGGCTAAAATACAAGTCTTCTTTCTCCCAGTCTTATGTTCTTTCCACTCTCCAATAGAGTCCTCATTTTAGAGAATAAAACTCACTGTAAGTGAATCAGCCTTTCTACAGTACAACAGAATAGAAAGAGAAGACAATGAAAATATGATGTGTTACAGTGACATATGAAATTGAGGTATATACTTTTTTGCATACTTTTATAAATGAGTACTTTGTGATTTTCCACATATTTGTATGTCAGTTAATCAGACCTGAGTATGTAAACCGATCTTTGTAGCAAATTAGCATTAAGGGAATCATGTGGGCCTTAGCAAGATTCTAATCTCCTGATCAAGCTAGACTTTTGTCTGGCTATACTTTCTCCGTGTATATACTGTCTTATAAAAAAAACGTTGTTGGTCATTCCTGATCAATTTTTTTTGTGACCTTGAACAGGCTACTTGGTTTTCCATACAGGCTTCTGTTCAGCAGGAAAACTAAGTCTAAGCAGTATCTCAGTGCCAAACAGATGCTACCTCTGAGCTGAATTGTCCTGAGCAAATTAGAAAATAATAATTAATAACCAGCAGACAGTGCACAACACTTATGCAGGCATACCCATTTTCATTGTATATAAACAAAATCAATTTTCATTAAATATGCTAATGTTACCCAGCATCACTCTGGCAATGACTGACTAAGGCATTATGCCTTATTTTCCAAATCAAGCAATATCATTTTTCATTATTTGTTTTGATCATCTTCAATATGGCTTGTCTTAATTGTGTTGAGTAACAGGTGCACTTGTGTTGCTAAAGGAACCAAAATAACATTCTGATAATGCACCCTTTACGTGTCATGCTGAGTAATTATTTCATATGGTTGCTCAGTGGGAAGCATTGTAGCAGTAAAACATAAATGTAATTTCAGTCCAAATGGAAGAATGGGAGAGAGAGAGAGAGAGAGAGAGAGAGAGAGAGAGAGAGAGAGAGACAGACAGACAGATAGACAGACAGACACAGACAGAGAGAATTATGGATATTGTTGTCTAGCATTATCTTTTAACTGAATTGATCAATAAGAAAAGTTTATATTTATTCTATAACACTATAGCAACTGGTAGCATGAAATATTTTACAATAATTCTGTTTCACAGTTTTTAAAACCCAAGAAAATCACTACTTTTAACACTGTTTACATGATTGTTAAAATGACTTTCCTGTTACTTTATTTCCAAAAAACTTAAGTCGTGTTAACCAGTTAACCAGCATGCTAATATATAAGAAATAATCATTTTTCCTGCATTTTGGTGAAAAAAATAAAAGCAAATTATTTTATTCAGGTGAAAAATCACACTATATTTATATAGAGAAGTTCAAAAATAATCACATTTGAGCATTAGAGACATTTAAAGAAGTATTTTTATTGTTAGAATTATCTCCCGAAGTTCATTTTTTTAATTTATAAAAGGACTTTAATCATTAATATAATCATTTCATTTTTAAAAACAATAATATTCTTCTGGTAATACTTTCTGGCTAATAGCTAAAGAAAATCAGTTATAAGAATTAAAGAAATTGACAATTCCAAGGACAATAGGAAAAGGAACATGGTGATTATGAGAAGGCTACTACATATTACAATTTAAGCCTTTTGAGGAGAGTTACTTAAGAAATTTCAAAATACATGGGCTAATCATATCTTCTTGGTTTAGAAATTTGGGCTGAGGCAGATTTGTTTGTAAATACAATCATTACCACAGCCCCCTATATTTAGCCTAGTCCAGATACTCAGACCATTCTTCCTCTCATCGATTAGAGTATAGTCTGGATGCCACCCAATCTATAACTCAATGATTGAATAAGACGTAGTGAAAATTTTCATTTTCACTTACTTTACTTCTTGATTATCTATCTGTATGTGCTTC
>CM053769.1:633878511-633895057 GCA_028658325.1 Potorous gilbertii
TTTTTTTTTCAAAATCAAGGTAATATGAATTATTGTAGGTTTTACTAGAGGGAAATGCAGAACAACATAACCCAAGTACAACACCTCAGTCTTTCTGATCATATGTAGCAGCAATTTTAGTCTGAGATATTTCTGAAGTAGAATGCCTTAGCTAAATATGACTTAAAAATCATCCATGGAGTGCCATCAGTGAGGGTCAAGTAAAATCGCAGTAATATGGAAATATAGAGGGACTAACTGTTATGTTCTTGGGTAATTCATGGACATTGCTTGAGAGTATAATAACTGCAAAATGTAACCCAATGAAAGTATTTTTATTTTGTAATCATAGAACTTTGGGCAAAACTGGACCTTCTGAATTTTTCAATACCAAATGAAATCCAGAATCTCTGTGATTTAAAAGCTGACTAATATCATGGTTAGGACTGAATCTGTTGGTATTGCATTTGTTTATGTTATGCTCTTTCCAAAATTTTACATCAAATGACATCTATTTGCTTTATATTTGATTATGTTAAGTTCAGGCATTTAATATTTTATTGAAAATTATATATTGAGTGAAGGCAACACTGCAGCACTAGTCTTGAAAATGAAAAATGAGTGAGGTTAGTCTGGAGAAAATTTTAGCCAAAAGTACCCAACCTTGTAATCTATGTCAAATGAACTCCATAATTTTCGATTGCTTTTATCCAGCTATGTGATAGACACCAGCAGTGTTTTTCAAGGAATATTGGTTCTCTAAGAGACAGCTGACAGAAAAGATTTCCATTGACTTGGTCACAAATAGCCAGGCTCCCAAGAAAACAAACTGTGATGGATAGGTTAGTCTGTGTATACTTTTGGAGTTCTATTTCATTCTATTTTAGGTGGTGAAAGGAAACAAACACAAATATTCTCATGTAATAATTAATTTTCTCTCCTGTTTTTGGCATGGGATGAGATATTTAGTTAAGGAAATTGTTGTGGAATAATATAGAGCACATTGAAGTTTTCTGAGTGACTGAGACTTGTTTGTGGTTATAAAACTTCAAATGAGATTAATCCATTTACTACCTGGTATTGAATCTCAAGTGATCTTTGTGGATGCATGAGGTAGAAAAAGGAAATGTTCATGTAATCTTTTTTCCCAAGGGGGAAGGGGTAATGTGTCATCAAGAAGGGAAGGGACCCTGCAGGTTGAATTATCACTGGGGAAATGTTAGTTCTACCTACTCCTCATTTCTCCAATTCATTTTCTTTTCCCTCTATATGGCAGCCACTTAAATTAAAAAGCTTAAATATCATTCATTTTGAGATTGACTAGTTTTCCACACATCCACTTTTTAATTATTTTCCCTGACATATTATTTCTAAACTTGTTTCATTCTTTTTCTCATGTTTAAAGCATGCCAACTCACAAAAATACCTTACTTTTGTTATTTGAATCGTGGCATAATTGGAGTAAGGGAATGGATATCAGAATCTGGCAGGAAAAGCACAAAAATCTGTGTCCTTCTGTATTTGGGGTCCAGTCCTGAGCTGAGGGGTCCTGGTACTGATACACTGCAGAATTTTTCCCCCTACCAATGAATAGATACACTACTAAAGTAGAACTTTTCTCTCTTTAGTCATTTCAGTCAATCCCCACACCACATATACAAGACTAAATGGAGAAGGCAGAGACTGGATGTAGGAAGACTACTTAGGAGATTAGGGGAGTTGAGAAGTAATAAGAATATGAAGTACATATTGTATGTGCATATGAAGCATATACATTTAGTATGAGTGTAAGAAAGGTGACAGATGTGAGAATTATTATAGATTTAAAAGGACAAGATAGTACCTGGATAGATATTAGAGTTCAAGTTAATTAAATTAGACAGAAGGGAATGTTAATTCTTTATTCAAAGATTGTAAATAAGAAAGTCTCAGGTTCACCTAGCTCTATTAGTGTTTGAAGTGCTAATGCAATACCCACAGCAGTTGCTATGGATATATATGCATGTATATTCCCAGGGTAAATATGCAAAATACAAATTCTCTTCCTCAAAGACAGAACCAAAATATTTATTCAAATACCAGAAAGCCAGTTCCAACACAGTAACAATGAAGTTTGTACACATTGCCAATACAGGGAGCACAACCATCCCCAAGCCTTCGCTTCATCAGGCTCCCCACAAATATGCTCTCTTAGGCAAAATCATTCCCTCTCTCACTGATGCTAGCTGCTGTGCTTCAGCTGTGCCTCCTCTCTCTCTCACTTCAGCTCTGCCTCACTCTCTTTTCCTTGCTCCACCCATTCACCAAGATCCTCCCACCATCAGGCTCCCACCATGTGACTCAGATTGTGGGCTGGGTTAAAACTCAAAATTGTTCACATGGGCCTATTAAGGGGCAAGGAAGCTGTTCAGATCCCTTTAGCATTACAGCATTCCAAAGGTAGATCAAAATAAGGTCATGTGTATTCTGTTGTGTAGGAGCACCTGGCTTTTTTGTTCTTGTTTGGAAACTCTTTGCCCTAGAAGTCCTTTCATATAGCAGATATGGGGTTAGTGGAAAAGAAAATTAGACTTTCCTTATTGCGTTTTTGTTTATTAGTTGGTTGGTTTTGTTTGGAGTATTCTCCCTAAAGGAAAATAATAACATATCAGCTTGTGGAGCATATTTTGATGATATTTAGGTATAGACTGATATTTGTTACTACTACATCCCTAAGTGATATATTAATGTTAATGTAGTTTCCAATGACCTTAGATGTTATGCAAATAATTTTTGTATTCTATAAATTTGATGATGTCATAAATAATAAATTTTTAAAATGCACTATAAATACATAACAGATTATAATGTTATCCAAATTTTAATAGTGATTCCTACATTTATAGACAGTAATTTGTGAAGTAACATTTCATATTTCAAAAATATCTTCCTTTCAAATTTTCTTCCCCATTAGAGATATGTTCCTACATATAAAAATAAATCTAAATGAGTGAGCTGAAAACATGCTTTGTATAGGACAGAGTTGTAAATCAATTACAGTTGTCTGAGGAATTTGAACCATGACCACCAGATTTCATCACCCCAAAACTACTGGAGCATGGGCACAGAAGCCTTAAAGATATATTACTGTAATTATGTACTAACACTGAAAAATAACTCCACAATGGTCTTGAATAAATTTTCCTACCATGACCTGAAAACTATAGTTTCAAAAATCTGTGGTGATATTCTTTTTCTGAATTTTCTCATTCTTATTTTAGAGATGTCAGTATTTCTTATAGTTTGGAGATATGTATATATATACATACACACACACACACACACACACACACACACACACACACATATATACCCAATGATATAAACATACATATATGCATACATACATACATACATACATATATATTATATATATATGTATATATATATTTGAGGACTTGGATTGAGCATCTAAAGGCTGTATCAGTCCTGTTCCTTTGTTATTCCCCTTCTCTCCTTCCATGCTTAGGTACTTCCAGTAAGCCATAGGAATGTCCTATATGTATCTCAAATAAAAAAAAAAAGAGTGTTGCATTCAGCACAAACTGGCTCATTCAAATAATCCCATTAATTTTAGTGATATACCCAGATGAAGACATAAAAATGATTGGTATAGCTCTCTTCTTTTACAAATAAGGAATCTTAAGAGTTTAAATGTCATAGAAAGTAAATAGCAAAATCAAGACAAGACCTGATTTTCTGCCTAGCAGTTTTTTTTCCATTATAGCAATAGCTGACATTTACATAATACTTTCAGTTCTATGAAAGAAATGATATTACATATATATGTATATATATATAATATCTATGATATTATATGTGTGTGTGTATTTTTATTTTGAGAAAAGTACCAAAGGTATTTTCTTCCTGTTAGAGAAAAACTGAGACTCAAAACAAATGTATTTTATTATTTTGATGTTTTCTTTTTCTGACTGACTCTATCATGTTTCCCTCAGAGTTTGTTTATAAATTTTTCTTTGCCAAAGCCAAGCCTCCTGCCACACTCTTTCACTTTATCTCCTTTTATTTCTACTGGGAGCTTTGCTGTTTTAATCATTTCTTCTCCTTAATTTTCAATTCTTCACCCATTGGCAACTTTTGTGCTGCCCACAAACATTTCATATCTCTACCCATTCTCAAAAACAAAACAAAAATAAACAAAAAATTATTCATTTGGCCTTGTTTTCTTCCAAATTATTTTTCTAGATCTCTCCTTTCCATCACAGCCAAACTCTTTGTAAAAAATTATCTCTTGTTTTCATTTGCTTACTTATCACTCTTCAACTTTTTCTAATTTGGCTCCAATTTCTAGCGCAAGTGAAATTATTTTCTCTAAATTCACCAATGACCTCTTTGTTGTTAATCAATTCAATTAATTTTCTTCGATTACATCTTGCTTTACCTGTCTGTAACCTAGTTGTGTTGACTATTCTCCTTCCTTCTGTACATTTTATCATTCCTATGTCTGGAAATATCAATACAACTTCTGAACTTTTCTAGTCTTCCATCTCTATCTTCTACTTTTATTAGTCCAAGGATAAAAAAGATGGCACTTTAAGTAGAGATAATATACGATCCCTAAGTATGTCTTATTCTGCTCAAAAAACTTTGCTTGTCCTCCTTCATAAGGGGAAAAATGGACACTCTCATTCTTCCTACACAAATTACGGATTACTAATCTTTAGGTATTTTAGGCTAGCATGATTCATTTTACCTAGAAATACTTCATAACTGTCTAAATGAAATGAAAAATAAAAAGTTACAACTGTAGATTATTGTGTTATGACTTTTTGGATGTTGAATTTGCATATTTCAGACATTATTATTAAGTGAAAGTTTTTTTTTTTCTTAATGAAATAGATGCCAACTGATATGTCACAAAAGTAACTCAAACAAGTGGTTTATGGGTATTATGAGAGCAAATAGTGTAGAGGAAGATTTATCCTAGTCAAATTTACTTTCTTTGAAGGAGATAAATGAACATACTACTCAGAGTAACCAATTTTTACCAGTACACTAGCAGGCATTCTCCTTGCAACTCCTCTGTGGCCTATCACTAAAGATTATGATAATCTTCTTACTTCCAAATCTCCACTCTTGCTTCATATTTTTATTCCATTAATTTGAGCCACAATTTAAATTCAATTTTAAATTCAGGCTAAGTCTCCTAGTCCACCCTGTATTTCTATTTTTAAGAAAAACACAAACCCCAAAAATAAATAGTACAAATCACAAAGCACAGAGGTACATGCACATATACAGAAACATTTAAGCAAACAAAAATCCCTCTATTTGGCCTTAGCATGATTGAATCTACATTTCCTCCTCTACTGGGGGTGTATTTTTTTAATCATACCAACTGTTGATTGAGGAAGCTAAGGACTCAATAAAAACTTATAATAATTGTTTTCAGACTCTGTGAACAAAAAGTCATTATGTGATTTTTTTGTTCTCAGATAATTGTGCACTCAATTTTGCTTCTGAGAATTTCACACAAAAGACTATAAATCACTTCTCTGCTGCTTGTGCTAATTTCCATCTGACAATTAGCACCCCCTCCCAAAAAGGAAAATAGAGCTTCTCCACCAGCCATCACCACACTACCAACATGTGAAATCATCAATTACAGTAAGTGGAGAAATTTTGAATGCTGTGGATAAGTTCATTTACCTTGTCAGTATGTGTTCCTTGGGATGTACACGTAGATGACGAAGTTGTCACCATGTATTATCAGAGGTGGTTCAGTGTTTAAGAGACTGCAAAGGAAAATTGAGGAGAGAAGAGATCTATCAATGTTTGTATACTATACAGAAATCTGTATAGTATACCAACATTGTGCCAGGCAATTGAATCACTTACATTTGAAATGTCTTAGGAAGGTTTTGAAGATAACTTGACAGAGTAAGTTACCAGACATTGAGGTTCTTTCTCAAGCTCAACTGCCAACTATTCAAACTCTATTACAGACAACAAAATTCAGATGGGCTCTTGTGCTGTTCAAATGTCAACTGCACATTTGCCCAAAATACTATTTTACAGGTAATTCACACAAGGCAAGTGTTGACATGGAAGTCAGAACAAGCACTACAAGGATGCACACAAGGTCTCTCTGAAGAACTTTGGAATTGATTGTGTGCATAGTAGACACTAGCACAGGATCAGTAAGGATGACTTGCTCACATCAAAGAAGGAGCTGTGATTTAAGAGCAAAGCAGAATTACAATAGCTCAAAGAAATGTGAGGTGAAGATTTATTCCATTCGAAATATTCATATGACTTTGTAAGTCCAACCATTGGATATCATTCCAAACTCATATTGGTCTGTTCAATCATAGTCAGACACACTGTACCTTGATGCTATTTTGATCATCTCCAAGCATGAAAGACAACAAATTTTTCAGGCTAGTTTCACCTTATTTCTCTCAAAACTTATATTCCAGACAAACTGGAATAATATTTATTTTTTGTCTACCATTTCACCCTTTCCCACATCCATATATTTTTGTAGACTACATTCATAATGGGTAAAATTTGTCTTTTCTTTAAAAGTCAAACATAATTTCTAATTTCTTCATGAAATTTTCCTTGGATTCCCCAACTGAAAGTGATTTCTCAGTCTTTGTATATGTTTAATCATTTGATTTTAGATTCTTTCTTTTCCATAATCATATCTCATTTGTGCCATCCTTATTTGCATCTTTAGATTTGCTCCTTTATTACATTTTGACACACTTAGGGTAGAAACTTTGTGCTCTGTTCATTTCTATATATCCAGTAGGATGTTCCTATGCCTTGCCCAGAGGAGGTGTTTAATAAATATGTGTTGAATTGAATTTGATCTCAATTGGTATCAAAATTGTAAGTTTTTTGACACTTTGTTAGCTTTCCAGTATAATAAAATTCTCTATTCCCTGTATCTTGCCAGATACTTTGGCAATATATTATGGAACGAACTTTTTCTGTGAAAGAAAAGAAAAAAAATGTTAAAAATTTCCCTGAAAGGTATATCTATTGGGGCATAAGATTATTAAACATAGTAGATGTTTATTAGCTATAAAGTCTTAACAGGGAATGCTAAATAAAATGTTAGACATGAGACTGAAAATGAGCATTGCACTGAATCACAAACATAGCATCATACATTATGGTTCTGCCAAGAATAGGATATTTCAAAATTACTGCAATATGTATGAAATATGTAATACTAAATATTCCTAATCTCACTGAAAAATATAGTTTCACTAAATATATTGAAGTGATCGTTCAAGAATTAAAATTTCTAAGGGAAATATCACTCTTGTAAATTCAGAATAATGTTAGGTTAAAAGTTTCCTGTACTGATTATTTGATCATGTTTAACCAAGTCTAATAGGAAATGTTGAATTTTTTCTCATATATTCCTTTTTTGTTCATTATTTTCTGGGACCTGAAATATTTTTCATATTCCTCAATGTAATGTGATGGGAATCCTAGATTCTTGAAGCTGAAGGAGAGAGACACAAGATGAGAGGGCTAATACTAAGGTGGAAAGGTTTTGAGAACATCTATAGCACCAGATTGTTGACTGAGAAGAAGAGGGAGACATCACCAGCAGATTAGATATTAAATGATGAGTTATACATATCAATATGAATCAGTCCAATTCAAGATTTCAAAGAGTAGAAATAAAATGAACAGAACTAAAAGGTAACTTTAAAGTTTATGAGTACAAATAAAATACTTGCTTTGTGGGTTGTTATCCCAAGTCTCACTCATACTGAAAGATTGATATTTCTGAAGGCAGGTAGTTACTTACCCCATCAGGTTTCTAGTTATAAGACTACATATCACAAGTCCCTGGTATGCTTCTCACAGTGACAAATTGATAACAACTAGACATGCAGATAGCCTATAAGATAAGACATTTCTTTAGATGGTGTTATAAACTAACTCATTCAAAACAAGGTTCAAAATCAAGATCACACTCTCTCATATCCAGGTCATACTTGCTAACTGTGCCCTCTTCTCTTCTCCTTCTATAACATCTCACTTGATGATCTCATCAGCTCTCATGGATTCAGTTATCATCGCTATGCTGATAGACTTAACATTTATTTATCTAGATGCAGTACTGCTAACTTCCAGTCTCATGTCTCTAATTGCATACAGGATATCTCAAATTGGACATCACACAGTTTAAGATCAACATATCCAAAAGTAAATTCACTGTATTTTCCCCCAAATCCTCCCTTCTATCTAATTTTATGTAGGGAGCAATAGATATATAGATATAGCGTGTGTATGTATATGTACAGATGTACATGTGTATATTTATTTATCTTTGTATATATATCTATTTATCTACAATATGTATATATATATGCAAATACACACACAATCCATATTACAAATCTTACCAAAATTGAAATAAGGAAACAATAAGAATCTATTGCTGAATTAAGAGACATTAAATTACAGAATAGTATAAAGGAATTGGACCTCCCATTGATGACACTGGAAAGGTGGGGGATTCAGGCACTCTTCAAGGATCATCTGGAATGAATACACAGACTTAACCATTCTTGAAGTCAAGTTGGCAAAGATTTATTGCTATACTTTTCAGAGGACAAGAGTTCTTAGGGAACGAGAGACCTAAAGAGGAGACATTTAAAGTTTATATAGGATATTCTATAGATAAATAACTGGCAAATATGTTAACTAGGTGATTCAGGGTAGGAATAGGGAGTGGTTAAGGAGTGCTTAGTTCCTAAAGGAATATATACTTTTAGTATCTACTAAGAAGGTTTTTTTTATCCATAGTTCATTGGGAAATAGCCCAAAGGAGGGCTACTTGGAGGTGTGGTTTTAGGCCTGTAATGTCACTACGTCAACTAATATTCACGGATGACAGAGGAATACTCAGAATTCCACCCATGATTGTCTTTTTATATATAGGGAGTATATATATATGTATATACATACATACATATATATATGTATATCCATGTATACATATATATACATATATGTGTGTATATATGTGTGTGTATATATATATATATAATATATGTATATATATATAATATACATATATATACATGTTTAAGTCTAGGATTCATATAATGAAAAGTCCAGGATGCCTATAATGAGATAGGGAGATGGTATAGATAGCCATGCGGGTATTAAATATGTTTATGGGCAGTATAAAGCCAGTTCAAACTAATAATTCCTTCAGGTGTTATTTTTCACTATACCCAGAGAGGAAGATAAGTGTTTTACTGGCATCCATTCACAATTAATCGTTAGACATAGTGCCCTTGGGCTGGAAAGAAAATGCCAGGCAGAGTGTTTTGAGACTGGGGAGAAATGTGATTTTGAAATTGGGGTCCAAGCACAGGACCCCAAGCACCCCATCACTAGAATGTATGATGAACAAAGGAAATGGCAAATTTGATTTCCTCTGTGTCCAGAGGAGGTAGGACCTTTTCTTTTAATGGTACACTTAATTCATCTCTTCTTTAAGTTCTTATGATAAGCATAAGTAAACAGACTGTAAGAAAAATGATTGTACCTCACATTATTTACTTGGGATGAAGAACTGGAAAAAATCTCTATGAAGAAATTGACCAAATATCCCAAAGAAGCCAATAGTCATCTTGATGCTTAGTTATTTCAAAGCAAAGGTAGACATGGGAGAGTGGTGAAAACATTATGTAAGAAAATATCTGGTAGGATCAAGAAATATAAGAGGCTAAATATTTTAGACTGGAAAGAATGCTCAGGCATCAAAAAAAAGATCACTGAAAACAAATGACAGTTTAAGGCTATGTAATTACAGCATTAATTTTAAGTAATTTGATAGGCAATTCCCTCTCCATAACACCCTTTTAGCTTTAGGTTCTACTTTTAGGGCTACAGAATTTACTTTTAACCTCTTTAGTTTAGATATTTATTGTCTGGATGTGAGTTCTCATCCATATGGGTACTTATTCCAACAGTGTTCTCACAAGTCATCTCAATCACACACTTTTCACATCTGGTGTAAGTCTTGTCACATATATACATATACTCTCCAGAGGAAACCAATCTACTAAGCCAGGATCCTTTTCAACAACTCTCTTAGAATCTTCCCACATCTTTATTTCTAGGTGCACATACCTTTAATGATACTCTTTACAGCAGATCTCCAGCACTGACAACAAATTGTTTTCTTCAGAGTCCCAGTAACTAGCACGTTAGATTTTACTTGTCTAGGGTAAGTATTTAAGAAGAAAGACAGATGACATTGAAACCCTATGGTAACTCAAGAAAGCAAATTTTTGCTTCTGGAAGTGTGTTTTACCTATCTTGACATTCTTCACAATTAACACCAGGGTAGTACTTATTTTTTTCCCAAAGCTTATCTGTTCATTATTTAAAGAGAGGGAATACTTTACTTGAGCTTTTATTTGTGAAACAATAACTTTCAAATTAAGCTATGGAAAGGGCAATTCATGTTCCTGGTCAATAGATGGAAAAAAAGAAAGATTAACACAAATTAAATGACTATATTATAATTTTAAGACTTAGGGAAAATATTTTCATATTATTAATATTGATTCCTTATTCATTCATCTATGTGTAGCACAAAATTTAAAGAAGTATGTTATCACTATATGGTCACTTGTTCTTAAAATCATGTCAATATCTTAATCAGCAATGACATAGTTCTATTAAATAGGAATATATATATATGTATATATGCATAAAGTTAAGCATCAAAACAAACTTTGTGTGAAAACTACCAAATTATTGGTGCAGACCATAAGTAGTAGAAATTAATAGTAAGGAGAAATCCTGTGTTTTTCATTATTCAGAAAAGGTTTCACAGCAGAGGTAGAAACTAAAGAAATTAGGAAGAAAAGCAACAACTCAACAATGTGTCATCTCTTTACTATAGTAATTTCAACGGAATTTCTAGTTATTTAAAAGATAACAAGATCAAAGGGAATTATATTTTAACCAAGTATTTTTTCACACCTACGACTAGGGAGGAGAATCTTATACTAGCGTTTCTAAAATTTTTTTATGTAACAGTGAGAAGAATTTGCATTAGGAAAATTCCTAGTGCCTCTCCATTTTGAAGAATGCTAGACATTGATTTTAAATGTTTGGGTTTTTTAAACATACAAAAGAGTATTTGACTGTGAATATTTATTCGAATATTTGAATCTGTTAACTATCAGATAATTTCACATTCACATGTGGATTCATGGTCCAATTTTACCTTTATCGTAATTTTATGTTGCATATATTTAAAAAATAAAATATTCCAATAATTTGGCAGCTCAGATGTGAACTGATAACTTGTAAACTGAGGTAAAATGCCATTAGGCAAGATTGGAGACACAATTTATAAGTCACCTCATTTGTTCTTCCTTTGATTAGTATGCTAAAAAGAACCACATAATGTCCAGCGAGCTAGAATAATGCTACAATAGCACCTAAAGTTTTATCCAACTGATATTCACTTGCAGTATGACCTTGGGTAATTCATTTAACTTCTCTAAATCTCACTTTCATCTAAAAAGTCAAGTCGCTTCGTGACATGATTGTGAAAATTTTATTGGATAAAATTTGTAAAATGATTTTAAAGTGTATATAAATTTCTATTATAAAGACCAATGGTATCATGTTCAGCATCATTGTGATGAGTTTATTTTCAATACAACTTGTAGATACTAAAGGGTATTTACATACTTGTATTTCACTTAAAAGTTCTGGGAGAATTGTGGACAAAAGAGACTTCTGTTAATATCCTATGACTTGCCCCTAATCTGTGGACAAAAGGATTAACCTCTTCACAAGTAATATCAATATTTTTTCCATTGGTTGTATTTTATGTTTGAAACAAACCTATGCTTTGATCCATATGATATTTTAACACATTGTAATAGAATGAATACCCTGTTTATAAAAATTAGTCCTAGTTTTGATGGGGTATCAGTCCTGGAAACCCCTCATTCCCTTTCACCACTCCTAACTCCTGAACCTTCCCACATGACCCTAGCATTCACCAGAGGCTCATATAATCCTTTCAGCTGTCCTTGCATAGTGACTTTGACCCTACCCCAATCTCCAATTCTCCCTTACCTCTAATCTAGTTGCAGACTTTCATTGTTTGGTTGGTCCCCAGGTCAGTTCCCACCCTTAATCCTATCTAGATCCATTCTTTGTTAACTCTCCATCATCTCAAACTATTGGCCACACTATAAAAAAGGTGAGCCTTGTCTCGCAAATGACTCATTCTTAATATCTAGGCAATAGTGTAGACTCTCTAACCATCTTGCCCACTCCAAGTGGTGTTTTAGTAAACCTTGTCTCTGATTGAAAGAACACTGGAGTCACATTATTTCAAGGCAGGACCCACAATTTTGCCCTTGAATTTCAGAGTTCTTTGCACCCCTAAACCACAATAGTTTGGAAACTCTTCTCTGTCATTCATTAATGTTTTTTCATCCTTCATTTTCAAACAGGTCCAAAGATATCATGAGGTGATATCTTGATGTGCCTATGAGATGTCTGCCTCTTCTTTCTTCCACAGTCATCTATGTCCAGTGAGAAGACAATGTCAGGATGACTGGTGGTGGTTCAGGATGCATTAGCTATACCTTCTATGTCTGATCAAGTTCAAAGCACTTCACAGCATCTTTTTCAGCCACCTTCATAGCCGTTGGAAAAATTTGTTCTCATCTACCAATTCTGCCAGGGGAAGTCTTCACATGCTTGGGGTAGAGATTCCCCTAAATTACCTATGGGTTTGGGATCTCAACTTTTTCTAATCTATCTGCTGAAAGGGTTTACCAGGGTATGGCTTCTAAACATGCTACAAGTTCTTACCACCACAGATGAGAGATGAGTGAAGGTGGATGCCAGAAGCAGATTCATATTCCTTAAAAGGACTTGACAAGTCCTCACACAAGAGGGCCTAATCTTTCATGAATAGCTCATATATCCTTTCACTAATGCTATGACATTAGGTAAGATATGTTACCAAGCTGGCATCCATTCTCTTCATTTGTAATGTAGTGGAGATAAATTAGTTGATCACAAAAGCTATTCCCATTTTATTTTATGATTCTATAATGTTGAACATCATTTTATCAATATTAATCTGTAAATTTGAGATTTGTGTCTCCATTGGATAGGAAAAACTGAACACGTGCTCACAGAAAACTGCATAATAAAATGATTTCTAGAAGTAGAAAAATAATTTTTCTCTTCAAACTGCAGGTAGTATTTGACAAGAAGACTTTAAATGATAATTTTTTTCCCCAAAGCATTTAATCTATGCCACAATTCATTTATTTCAGTAGGATTTGGTCTCTTAAGCTTTATAAAAATAATAACAATATTAGTATTTGTTAGTTGGTCTTATTTTTTAACAAAATCTTACTTTTTTTGCCTTAAATTTTTAGTGTAGTTTTGCAGAAAGTTTATTTAAAACAAAACATATATGACATTCTAATTTGGCTGTTGACTATTTGATAATTTGTCATTATTTTCTTTTATAATTCAAATACAAGGGTGGGCATTACTAGATAATTCCTTTAGTAATCCGCAAAAGTTTTTTTTAACACAATATGACTATGATCATCCAACCTTAAAGTACTATTACATGTAAATCATCACCATCACCATCATTGCCAATGTCAACATAAACTGGTCTAGAGGGGAAAAAAACAGAAAAGGCATATGACCAATAAAAGTGCAAAGGATATCTTAATGACTGGGTGAATACACAACTTTTTAAGGAATTCAATGTATCACTTTCCAAGTACAGTACCTTTGCCTTTTCCTGAAGCTATGTATAGTGGGCATTTTAGATAACCATATGTAAGTTTGGAACAGGATTATTTTCAGACATGTAAGAAAAGGATCCTTCCTCACACTTTAGATAATGCACTACAACATGTGGAGGCCATGTAAGACTATTTCCATCCATAAGTTCTTGTGATGGGATAGGAGTGAGACATGGTATGATGTTGAGCAGTTTTCTGGTTGGTGAAGGATTTGGAACTGAATTAGTTTACAAAAGATACTACATACTTTTCTCTCATATTAATCCACTTTTCTTGTTTTTGTTTTTTCTCTTTCTTCTTGCATATAAGAACTTGTATGAACCAGGGCAAGTAAGGAGAAATGCAGCTAACTACATTTGTCTGTACCTAGTCACCACGTATTTCTGAACACAAGATGCTTTTTTCTTCCATGTTAATTTTTTTATTTTAAGTAAATAGGTATCATGACACAAAATTGATAAGGTTATACCTTGCAACCTTTGAAAGTTTGCAAGAGTTATCAAAGTTCCATTGGTAACTAATTTTGGTAGCAAAGAACATTGGGAGTGGTAATAGAAGTATCTGAATCTGGTGGGGAACCATAAGTCAAGTGATTCGCAGTAGATTGTCTCCTCAGGTGAGATACTGTATTCAGTAAGTATTTGTGTTGAGGTTTGGAGTGCTGGGACTTTGAAATAGCTACATGTAGGTCCTGTCCAAATGAGTTTTACCTAAATCTTCTTTCAACCAAAGAAAAACGAGGTTTATTTAAGATCCTCTATGCTGACCGGATTCTTACGGAATTTGTGCATTTGTGACACTTCTTTTGTAAACCTGGGAGATTGAATCTGAGCACTTTTATGGAAGCAAGGTGGATGTTAAATACAGAAAGACTGTGGGAGAGATGTAGGGTTAACCAAATTGTTTGGGGTGACTGGAGAAGTGCTCTAGGGAGAATCTTGATTGGAGTGATCAGTAGGTTTGGATAACTAGAGGTCTGAAGCCAAGAACCAAGAGAATGTGGTCTTAGATAGGATCAAGTGGTTGGTTGGTTGTTGTCCTTTGTCTTCAAAGTGAACCAAAATGACACCACCATGATAAAGTGAGATTTCAATGTGTCTGACTGTGACTGATCAGACCAATATGAGCTCAGAATGCTCTACCACAGATTGGGCACAGATAATCGATGTGAATATTTGGGGTGGATATCCAAAATTTGCATGCCCTGAATTTACTTTGTGCTGTCTTAATTCTGTTTTTCTCAAAGAGCAGAGAACCCTTTCTGATGTGGGCATGCCATGCTGAATAGTCCTGTGTCAGTGTCTCCCCTGTTGCACAGTCAAATCCAGACTCTTGAGAGAGACCTTGATAGTGTGCTTGTATTGTTTGTTCTGGCCACCATGTGACCTCCTGCCCCATGT
Organism: Potorous gilbertii; assembly: GCA_028658325.1. Lineage (NCBI taxonomy): Eukaryota > Metazoa > Chordata > Mammalia > Diprotodontia > Potoroidae > Potorous > Potorous gilbertii. The sequence goes on from CM053769.1 coordinate 633,893,750, forward strand.
GAGTTCTCCATAAAATAGTCTTTTTGGCAAGTGTATATTTGTATTTGAGCAGTGTGGCCAGTCTGAATTGTGCTGTCTGAAGCATAGTTTGAATACTTGGCAGTTCAACTCAAGGAAAGCCTTCAGTGTCTGGTACCTTATCCTGCTAGGTGATCCTCAGAATCTTTCTAAGACAGTTCAAATGGAAGCGATTCAGTTTCTTGGCATGGTGCTGGTAGACTGTCCATGTTTCACAAGCATATAAAAGTGAGGTCAGCACAATAGCTCTATAGACCTTCAGTCTAATATCTCTTCTCTCCCAAACTTTTCTTCGGATATACACATTGACAATGAGGTTGATGCATGCGTTGCCAGAGCTAGCTCAGTGTTTGGGAGGCTCTGAAGGATCAAGAGGTCGAGGTCTATGGTGGCACCAGGTGCAGACAATGAAAGGTCAGTTGAGTGGGAGGGATAGCTGCCTTAGAGAAAATGAAAGGCCAGCTGAGAAGATTATTGGAATGCCTCAGGGGAATGGCAGGTCAAGTGGGAAGATTTAAAAAGAGCTAAAGGGGGTTTCCAGAGCTTCAAGAGAAATCACTCATCTATCACGAGCAATTGACCCAAAAACAAATTTGTTGGAAATAGTGAAGGGAGAAAAGGATTCCTGGGTCAAAGTATACAGTATATCACTTATCGCAGGAGTTCCCTACATGTGTACATCACCATTGTAGGGCTAAATATTTAAAGCTGGAGCCTACCTTCCGCAAGGACTTATCAATGGGGAATAATATAACAAAGTTTAGGGCTGTTTTGTGAGGTTTGTTTTTCCTATATCTTCTCAATATTCATCATGTGAAAAGGTTAATCAATGTCAACTAACGGAAGAGTTGTAGAGCATCCCAGTTGGATGATTCTGAAAAATAGTCTTAGAATATCAAATTACCTTCAGGGCTAGCCAAATGCAAATTGCTAAGGAAAGGAGTAGTTAGCTGTTATACCTAAGCTGTTATGCCACTATGAGTGGAAAGAATGACGCCAGAGGCAGTGATACATACATTTTCTTATTTTTTAAATATTTATTTATTTTTAGTTTTTGGCATTCATTTCTTTATATATATATATATATATATATATGCATTTATTGATTTAACTTTCAACATTCATTTTCACAAGATTTTGGGTTCCAAAATTTTCTCCCCATTTGTCCCCTCCCCCCTCCACAATACACTGAACATTCTAATTACTCATATCACCAATCTGCCCTCTCTTCTTTCATCCCTCCCTTCCCTTACCCCATCTTCTCTTTTGTCCTGTAGGGCCAGATAACTT
>CM053769.1:633895557-633913444 GCA_028658325.1 Potorous gilbertii
CCGCATAAATCTTCCGCATTCCTATATATTAGCAACAAAATCCAAACGCAAGAGATAGAAAGAGAAATCCCATTTAAAGTTAGGGTAGACACGATAAAATTCTTGGGAGTTTACCTGCAAAAACACACCCAGGGACTATATGAACACAATTACAAGACACTTTTTGCACAAATAAAGTCAGATTAAAGTAAGTGGGAAAATATCAGTTGCTCATGGATAGACTGAACTAATGTAATAAAAATGACAATTCTACCCAAATTAATTTACTTATTTTGTGCCATACCAATTAACCTATCAGATATCTATTTTCTAGAGCTGGATAAAATAATATTAAAATTCATCTGGAAGAATGTAAGGTTCATAGTATCAAAGGGACTAATGAAAAAGAAATGGTAGGAAAGGTGGTCTAGTACTACCAGATCTCAAATTGTAGTGTAAGCAGCAATTATTAAAACCACTTGGGACTGGCTAAGAAACAGAAGGGTAGACAAGTGGAATAGACCTTGCATTCAAGACACACTAGGCAGGGAATATAACAACCTCCTGTTTCATAAACCCAAGGACCCCAACTTCTGAGATAAGAACTCATTGTTTGACAAAAATTTCTGGGAAAACTGGATAACAGTGTGGTGGAAACTAGGCATAGACCCATATGTGACACCCTACACAAGGATAACGTCCAAATGGGTACACGATCTAGGTATAAAGATTGATACGATGCACAAACTGGAGGAGCAAGGAATAGTGTATTTATCAGATTTATGGAGAAGGGAAGAATTTTTTACTAAAGAAAAGATAGAAAGCATTATACAATGCAAGATGGCTAATTTTGATTATATTAAACTGAAAAGTATTTGCACAACAAAACCCAATGCAATCAAAATTCGGAGGGATGTAGTAAATTGGGAACGAATTTTTACAGCTAATCTCGGGGAAAGGCTTCATTTCCAGAATATATAAAGAACTGACTCAAATGTATAACTATACAAGTCGTTCCCCAATTGATAAAAGGTCAAAGGATATGAACAGGCAATTTTCAGTTGATGAAATTAAAGATATGTATAATCATATGAAAAATGCTCTATATTGCTTTTGATTAGAGAGATGCAAATTAAAATAGCTCTGAGGTACCACATCACACCTATAAGATTGGCAAACATGACAGAACAAGAAAATCGTAAATGTTGGAAAGGATGTGGGAGAGTTTGAACACTAATTCATTGCTGATGCAGCTGTGAGCTCATTCAACCATTCTGGAGAACAGTTTGGAACTATACCCAAAAGGCTACAAAAATGTGCTTACCCTTTGACCCAGCAATACCACTACTAGGACTGTATCGCCAAGAGATCATAAAAATTGGAAAGGGTCTCACATGTACAAAAATATTTATAGCAGAACTCTTTGTAGTTGCCAAAAACTAGAAGCCAAGGGGATGCCCATCAATTAGGGAATGGCTGAATAAATTATGGCATATGAATGTAATGGAGTAATATTGTACCTTATAAAATAATGAACAAGAAGACTTCAGGGAGGCCTGAAGAACTTAAATGATCTGATTCTGAGCAAAAGGAGCAGAACCAGGAGAACTTTGTGCACAGCAACGACACAGTGTGTGAGAGTTTTTTTCTGGCAGACTTGGAATTTCGTAATAACACAAGAACTTAAAAAAAAAATCCCAGTGGTTTTCTAAGGCAAAATATCTTCCACACTCCGAGAAAGAACTATGGAATTCATTTGCAGAATGTAGTAGATCGTGTTTATGTGTATGTGTGTTTGTGTATTATGTTTTGATTTGTTATATGATTTCTTCCATTTATTTTAGTTCATCTACATAACATGACTATAGTAAAAATGTATTCAATAGGAAAGTATATGTAGATCCTATATAGAATTGTAAGATGTCTGGGGGAGGGAGGGGGCAGTAGGGAGTAGGAATGGGGGGATTGAAATCTAAATTTTATGGTAGTGATTATAGAACATTAAAAAAATATATAATTAAATTTAAAAAAAGAATCTGGATGCTAAAGAACTTGGTGAATATATGTTAATATTGATATTTCTTTATTTTCTATGATATCTCTTAGCAAGATATGGCTTTCTTCTTTACCTCTTTTAAATGAATCAATTTTTGCTTTATTTTTGCTTTAGCTAAAACATTATGGATTGTGCTTTAGCCTCTTACCTTTACTCTGTTGGTATGTCTGTCACTCAAGTTTATTTATTGTAAACAATACATTGTAATATTCTGTCTTTTTAATCCACTCTTCTTTCTGCTTTTTTTAATGGGATAATTCATCCCATTCACATTCATAGTTATGATTACTATTTCCATCTCTCCTACTTTTTGCTCATTTTGTCCTTCTCTCTCTCCTTTCACCCTTCCTTTTATCAGAAGTTTTTTGCTTCTGACCACCACCTATGCCTAGTCTACCCTCTCCAATGTCAGTATCCCTATTTATGTAAACTTCTACTTCCCTGTGTATTTAGATATATATCTATCCTAAAATGACTTTGCATGTTATTTCCTCTTTGATACTATTCCAATTAGAGTAAGGTCCAAGAGATGCCCACTTTCCACCTTCACTTCTTTACCTCCATTATAATAGGTCTTTTATACCTCTTCACATGACATAATTTACCCCATTCTATTTCTCTTTTCCTTTTACTTCCAGTGTAATCCTTTCCCTCCTTTCTTAATTACTTGTTTTTATGCTATTCATTCACATTATGCCCACAGCCTCTATGTATACTCCATCGAACTGCACTATTAGTATATTAGTACATATTTTTAAGAACTGAAAGAATAATTTCCCCATTTCTGAATGTAAACACTTTAGAACTGTTTAATCCCTTTTGTTTTCTCTTTTATCTTTATCCTGTTATGTTTTTCTTTAGTCTTGATATTGAAATTTTTCTTTCAGCTCTGTTCTTTTCCTCAGGAATACTTGAAAGTCTTCTATTTCATTGAAAAACCAAAAATCATTGAAAGTTCATGCTCATTTTTGTTGAGTAGGTGATTATTTCTTGTAGTTTTAGATCCTTTTCCTTCCAGAGTATCTTGTTTCATGACCTTTAACCCTTAAATGTACATCTGCTAAGTCCTGAGTAAGTATTGACTCTGGTTCCCTGTTATTTGAATTGTTTCCTCCTAGTTGTTTAAAATAATGTTTTGTTTTTTTTTTCCCTTGACCAAAAAGTTCTGCAATTTGGATAAAATGTTCCTGGTAATTTTCTTTTTCCTCACTCTTTAGAAAGGGAAATGGTAGATTCCTTCAGTGTCTACTTTATCCTCCGGCTCTCGGGTATTAGGGCAGTTTTCCTTGAAGATTTCTTGAAGTATGATGTAATTTCATCTTTCTGCTTATCGTTTTCTGGTAGTCCAATGATTCCTAAATGACTTCTTTTGGTTCCATTTTCTAGGCCTATTGTATTTACAATGAGATTTTTTACATTTTCTTCTACTTTTCTTTTTCATTGTTTCAATTGCGTTAGATTGATTTGTGATGTCTTATAGAGTCATTAGGTTCCACTTTGCTAATTATAATTTTTAAAGAAGTGTTTTCCTCTTCGAGTTTTTGTACTTACTTTCCCATTTGACTCATTCTACTTTACAAGGAGCTGCTCTCTTCATTGTGTTTTTTTTTTTCAATTTGGCCAATACTACTTTTTTTTTAAAGGAGTAGTTTTCTTTTTCATTCTGACTCATACTATGTTCATGATTTTCTTTAATGACTCTCATTTCTTTTCCCAGTTTTTCTTTTACTTTTGGCATTTGATTTTTGAACTCTTCTATTATTTCTTCCATGAGTTCCTTCTACATTTAAGTGCCAGTTCCATTTTTCTGTGGAATTTGCATGTAAGCTCTTTGACATTAGTGTCCTCTTCTGAGCTTTTGTCTTGATTTTTCCTATCACCATAAAAACATTTCATGGTCAGACTCTTTTGTTGTTGTTGTTCTTATTATTATTGGGTTTCTTTTTGTTACTCTTTCTAGTCATTTTCCTTACTTGGCAGGAAGGGTCTGTTTCCCTCACATTAAAAGGGAGCATTGTCCAGGACAGAAAACATCATAGTAAACCAGCAGGAGCCTTTGAGTTTCAGAGAAGTGTCAGGCAAGTAGACAAATGCCCAAACTGGGACCCTCCACATACTTCAGCATGGAGACATCCAAATGGGCTGACTCCAGTGTTAAGACATCCCATGTGCCACAGCTCAACATGAGGAGAGCTGATATACACCTGTGAAATCATGTGACCACCTGCCACCCCAACTTCTGAGAGCAAAAAAGAGCAAGAACCTCAAAGTCCCTGTGCATCACAAAGGTCCCCTACATGTACAAGCATAGTGGCACTGCTGGAAACAGCTAGGTTCTTCCCTGGTGATGCACATATGTAGAGGGTGGAGCTACCTTCCACCCACGCTGAGTATACATGTGTGTAGATAAATGATAACTACATTATACATTTAAAAGTAGGTAAAAATGAAAATAGTATAAAATATGATATGCAGTCAATGCATAGCCAAAGGAGGTGTTACATCAATGCATATATCATAGACACACATTAGAAATGGAAAGCCAAATGAGTCCAGAATGAAATAGAGTTTAAAAAATGAATTGCTTAATAGTTAGTTAACTACACATGCTTTTGCTAACCCCAAGCTTTTCCTAGAAATAAAAGGTTATCTTCTTAATGAATGTGTTCTTTCAATGTTACTATATATGTGTGTATGTGTTTCTGCATGTGTTTCTCTGTGTGTGTGTATGCATTTATGTGCATGTGTATCCTTTAAGATCTGAAAAAACTCAAGGTACCAAAAGGGTAATGAAAATATACATAGTGTGAATGGGGAAGCTTTCACAGATAACCAATGAAAAATCATAAATTGGAAATGATGCAAAAAATTATTAAAAACAATATTGATCAAAAGAGAGACAGAGAAAGAGAGACACAGAGACAGAGAGAGACATACAGAAACATAGGGAGAGAAACAGAGAGAGACAGAGACAGAGACAGAGATATTGAGTCAGAGACAGAGTTGAACCAGGCACATAATGTATAAGCAATGTACAACCATTGTGTTCCAGTATTAACTATTCCGTGTCAAGAAATCTGGAGACCTATACCTCTAATTCACCATAGACTTGAAACAGAGTAGACAAACTAATTATTTGACTTTTTACTCAACACAAAAGAAACTTTTGTAACTTTCTCATGCACAGCTATATCCAAAAGAAGAATGAAGTTTTAATTATTCCATAAGCCAACATTAATAAACCATGCAGTAGGCATCTTTCACATAATCTACCATGTAAAATAAACCTTCATGGAAGTTGCTATTAATAAATCTATACATACACAACAACATACTTGATGTAAGACTGGACAATGAGGATCCAGTTCTTAGAGGTGATACAGATTTCTCCTTCCTGGTGCAGCATAATTAGCATGCTCAATCTTTCCTACCAGATTACAATCCTACTCTTGGAGCCTTGGTGAGTCTACTTCTGGCTATGAACAATTGAAAGGATTTTAATAGAAGGTGAAAACTTTCTGGTTGACTAAAGAGGGGGAAGGCCTGGAAACAATGATATTGCTGGCAAAGGACTCTTCATTTACTGTATCTGAGATGAATGGTTAAAGTAGGGAAGTTCTTGGATGAGAGCACTGAGTTGAATTTTGAAGCTAGCTATCTATCCAATACATCACATTATACCACCCCAAATGATGTGGCAAGAGCTCCTCTCAGTTCCAAAAAATATTTCTTGTAATGGTGTTTGAAAGAGTTCAATAAACTGAATCCAAAAGAGGAAACAATCCTCGCACTATAGCTTGAGTGGAACTTTTATATAAACTTACCCTCTAATTTTCTTAAATATTAGTGATATGAATAGTAATAAGAACCATACCTGTTTTTCTCTAGTATAAGGAAAAAATAAAGAGATATAGGAATTCTCTACTCATATCAGGCCTACACCTTTACTTATTGTTTTGGAGAGGAGCCTGGAATGCTGAGAAATTAAATGACTATCACAGGGTAACGGACAATGTGTCAAAAGTGGGGCTTGAATGCAGGTATTCCTGGCTCTGGAAATGGCTCCTTACACACTACACTACTCTGACTCTCAAAATAGATAGAAGTGTGACAAATAAATTAAACAAAAATAGTAAAACTAGGGAGAATAGAAAGAAATATTTAGTAATTATCAACATTATATGACAATGATTTTTAGTAGAAAATTAAATCAGTGTAACAGAATAGATTTTAAAAAAAAATGGAAACATAAGTTTCTCCTGAAGTCTAATTTTTTTTAAGATGAAGTATACATGTCAGAATTTTTTATTTAATAAGAATCTCTAGAAAATCTGGAAAACTGTATGGTGAAAAATATGGAATAAATTGAAAATGATTCTAACTGCCTTGATTATCTAAATTTAATATTGAACCAAAAAAATTTGATATGAACAATAAGTTATATCTATTTTTTCATTATCGTTGGAGAAAAATTTTTAACTAGAGAAGGAAGGATATGATCATAAAAAAGAAAAATAACTAAGTTCAGGTACATAAAAAAGAAAAATTTTCATAAGTAAAAATCAATGAAGTTAAAGTCAGAAGCAAAGTGATATCAATAAGGGAAATATGTGTTTTGATTGATTTTGAGAAAAATATAGCATTAAATTCATAATGAAGTGAAATAAATTGAAAAACTATTTAGCAACAAGTAGATAATAAAAGATATGAACAAATAGTCTTTAAAAGGAGAAATCAAATAAAATCCAACCATCTGGAAGTTTCAATATCATTAATTATCAGAGAAAATGTGAATTCTAGCAAGACCAAAATATTCCTTTGAATGCATTTAGCTTGCAAAGTTTGGAAGGAATAAGGGAAATATATTATTAGAGGAAGAGTTGAAGGTGGGAAGTGTTATTCACTGATAATAAAGCTATGTTGTTTAAACAACATGAATAGAGATTTTAAATTGCGTGAAAAAATTTTTCACATTCTGTGACCTCTCATTTTCATTTTGCTAGTATGTCTCCATATTTCTTTCCTAGGTTAATTAATGCAAGAAAAGTACTTGTATATGGAAACTTTTCTATCAGAATATAAGCTTATTTCCACTTTTGCTTTTGTGTTTGCATTCTTGTTTCTTGGTTGAAGGATTGATGGAATGAGAACAACATCATTGGCTATAACAAAAAGCTGATAATGTATATGTACTCAAATGTTGTGGAGGGACTAAACAAATTATGTTTGTATTGGAATATTATTGTGCTGTAAGGAAGGATGGATATGAAATATTCATAGAGATATGGGAAGAATTGCTTAAAGTGATTAAAAAGTGAAGGAAGCAGAGCAACATGCCCAATAAATACAGCAGCACAGAAAATATTAATATTCAGAACAACATTCTCTTCACACAATCATCCACGATTGTCCCATGAATACTATTAAAGCTAACAGATGCATAATTTCTGTTGACATATGATAATCTGTTTTGTAGTAATGTAAGATGTGTAGAAGATTTGGGTTTTTTTTGGATATTTGTTAGGAAGTTTCTGTTACATTAAATAAAATTGTGTGTGTGTATGTCATTGTGTGTGTGCGTGTGTGCGAGAAGGGGGGATAGACTTGTCACTTGGAGACTCGTATATGATCCCTCAGCCTATCACTGAACTAGCTATGTTTAATTTTATTATCCAGAACTCTAAAGCAGTTCAGGGTTATGTGTTTTGCTTATAATGTTGTTAATTAATACAACTACAACCTCTTCCTTTCTCATTAATGAAGTGCTATAAAAACTGAGTTCATTAAAAATTATTTATTGAATGAGCTGGAGAAATCTCAGACTCTAAAAGCACTTATTCATGTACAGTTCCATAACAAATGCAAGTAATTAAAAAAATTAAAAAGCAAAGACAGATTACTGTTAACAATATCTTGACTATGAATGTATTCACACTCAGAATCACCTCTAACCATCTAAATGCCAGTAGTTGACTCCTCTATGTTTTGAGAAATACAATTTCACCATTTATTTGACCTCATTTAATGATTAAAGTTTTGAGTCTAGAATCTCTTAATGTTCTCCATTATATTTCTCCTCAAAACAAGAGTTAAATTGAGTCTTTGAGGAAATAAACTAGATCAATCCTTTTTTCTACTATATTTCTTCAGTCATCACAAAATAGTCTTTCCTAGATGTGCTGTGCTTGTCAGCTATGTCAAAATTACATTTTATTCCACTCCCTGAATCACCTCACCACTGTATTACCTTCTGATAAGTATAGATGTATATTTTTAATAAACATTGTAAAAACAATAGTAAGAAGTCAGATTGTAAAGGGAAACCTGGAAGTCGTATAGAAGAGGGAGCATAATTTACAGATCATATTGCATATTAATCAAAAATCACATCCTGGTAATATGTATTTAATTGAAGGAAGCCATCTAGGCTTTGCTGTCAGGGTCTTTTGGTTCTATGATACATATATCCCAGATAAATTCCGGATATACACAGTAAAGACCAACAGATCACCAAATGGTGTTAATAACTTTGAGATAATGTGGACATGTTAACTTTACTGCAATTTTGAAATGATTTGGTTGAATCAATGAACTATCTCCAAATTGTCACAGATAAGATTTTTGTCTATTCCCACAAACAACTCCATAAAAATGAAAGCCCAAACTCCTACCTCCTTCCTCCTCCAGAACTCTTCAACCTCCTAAGGGTAAATGCTGCCCAATGTTCTTACATGAGTGATATTCTTTGCCTCTCCCCATCATCTTCCCCACTATTGCCAGTCTTTCTGGACCATTTCCTTTCTCTGTTTCCATTCTGTCTGCATCTGTCATCCCACCCTCCCCCCATTTACTGATTCTGTGCTCTTTGCTTATCCACCTTTGCTTTTTCACACCTTATTAAAGTATAATTATGACACACTTCTACTGTCATCTTGGTCTTTCCTGGAAATTATCCAAAGAACTTGACTTTTTGGCCCTATTTCTTAATTTCTGAATTATTGATTCACCTACTACTCACAAGTCTTCCCAGAATTCTCTGTAACAAGATTTTTCTGTGAAAACTTAAATCACATTCAATGGTGGTATGCTTGCATGAAAATTCTAGTATCACCTTTTGGGATAAGACATCCTGTATTCCCTACAGCATAGGTAGGACAACAATCTCCATTGCCTGCATCCAGGAACAAGTTGCATATTTAAAACTAAAAGAATGACCATCTTCTCTTTCATTGAAGTACTTCTTGACATGCAGAATGGATACTATGAATTGAGGCAAGTTTAGGGAAAGTCTATCTCTCCCTTTTCGCCTTCAGTTCCTACGGCCACAAGAATTAGACTGGGGTTTTGGTCTGCTTTGTTTGTCATTTTTGGTTCTTGATGTAGGTGGGGGAATCTCCAAGACCAAGATCCCAAATCATTTTGACCTTGGAGCTAAGATTCTAGGCCAGAAGTTACTGTAGTACTAGCAAGTTAACTCTGAGAAGCAAAATCAGGGTGGCCATTTTGATTAGAAAACTCTTCAGGTCTTATTTTAAAGGAAATGCATTAAATTGTGAATTGTATGCCCTTTCTTCCCCAGAGATTTAAATACCGTAAGGGATGATAGTGTCCTCCATGTAGTCAGGGTTAATGTAATTTTATATTTGTTCTTGCTATGCCTTTTAAGTAAACATTCCTTCGTAAAATCTACTTTGTTAAGTGGTTAAAGGACCTAAGGTACAGTGAAAAATTACAATGGTGAGAACATGATCAGTGGGGCTTTAGTCAGAGGCAGAGACTAGACACCCTGGTAATCCCTCAAGGTCACCAGAGAAATTTAGAGAAAGAGTGAAATATAACATACCTGTCCTTCAAGCACTGGAAGCCTGAGTAGTCACTCATATTTCACTATGATCTTCTTGTAAGAATTTAGAAAGCTCTGACTAATTAGTTTTCTAACTTATTCCTTGCTGTCTTCTCCACAGATTCCTCATAGTTCATTAAATATTAAAAAGCTAAAACTCTCATTCTTTCCCTGGTGCCATAGTTAGAGTCACATCAAAGCAAGGCATTTCTATAGCTGATTTTTAACTACCAAAAAAATTTATTTTTTCCTCAACTTTGCATTTGTTTTTTTTTTTAAATATGGGAAACTTATCTGTAACATGTAGGTCAGTCATTAAGCACTGATGAAACATCTACTACTTGCTGGCACTATGCTAAATATCAGGAATACAAAGAAAGGCAAATTACAATACCTGCCCTCAAGGAACTCACAAGCTAACTTTTGAATCCTGTATGACTATTGAAAAATGTGGTTGCAAAAACTGATTATATCAAATTAAATATTAGGAAAACTTTACAGTGTAGAGATGCTTTATTAATGCATAAACAAAAAACCTATTTTAAATAAGATATTTATAGAAATATGATAAGATAGTAAGATTTTTTTAAACTTGACAATCTCAAAATTGAGCAGGCATAGACACCATTTTCTTTATTGACAATCCAAATTTTCTAAAGGTATAAAAAATAAATGATCACCTCTTCACAATCACCACCTTCACCCCATGATTCTTGGAAGAAATAAGAGCAAAGAAGAGAAAGCAAACAATATCCTTTATCTTTTATTAATTTTTTTTTACCAGTGTTTGCGGAATGAGAATTCCAAAGACAATCTGTGACCTGAAAAAGGTAGAGAGGAGGAGATAATGAAGACATAAGAATCTGATACAAGAAGTCCCCACAAAAGATTATTTTTAAAAAAGAATAATTTTGAGGAAAGAAATGCTGATACTTGAAACACTCTTTACCTTTTTATAAACTTGTTTTCTAACCTTTTTCAATTAGATGGTGTTTGATAGCCAAGGAAAATCAAATGTATGCTTTGTTCTGAGAAAACATCCTATCTTGAGAGTTCTGTGAGTTCAGAAAACCCATATTCTCTTAACTTTGAAAATAGCATTGTAAAAATTTCATACAATGGTGTTTCCAGTACTGATTTCATTGCTTCTCATGCACTGTAAATAGAGGAATGTTTACTTTTCTAAATATTATGGGCAAGTTAAATTGGGTGGGTGTTGTGTCTCATTGTTATACCCTTCCTTTCAGTACCAAGATCCACACCACTGCAAGTACCAGAGTAATCTTCCTTCCTTCCTTGCTAGTTTCTTTCCTTTATAATTCTATTTAAAAAAGAAGAAAATATAAAACATTTAATATAAAAATATTGATGTAAAGCATAGGACAATGAGATAATATGAGAATCACTTGATTCCTTAAAAAAAAATTAAATAGAAATATATGGGCACTATATTTCAAGAAATCATAAAGAAAAAATAACCAGATATATTAGAACCTGAGTAAAAAGTGAAAATGGAAAAAAAAATACATCATTCATTTGCTGGTAGGGATCATAAAAACAAAAGTCCCAGGAATGTCATAACCAAAGTCTAAATTCTGGATGTCAAAGCAAAAGCCCTGTTGGTATTTAGAAAAAGAAATCTATTCAAGCAAAGAAGAACTATAGTAAATATCTGGTATTTTCTGCTACAAAACCTGGTAGTTTCTACTTTTCCTGTAAAGAAATATTGGAATTCAATATTACAAATGGAAAAAGATAGCCTTAGAACCAAAAATAGTTTACATCACAAATTTGAGTAGAATCCTATACAAAAAATAATGAACCTTTTAAAAGGGATAGAGGGTTTTCAAGCTTTGCTTATGAAAATACCAGAGCTATGAATAATGTTAAGGGAATTTGAAGATCTTTCCTTCCCTTTCATAGGCCCATGTAACCTGCATTGATGTTTAGCCCAGCCCACAACTTGAGACACATGGAGCTGATGGTGGTAAGAGTTTACTGAATGGGTGCAGAAGGTTGAAAGAATGAGGCAGAGATGGGAGAGAGCTGAGGCAGAGCATAGCAGCTAACTTGGGTGAGAGAGGGGCATTTTGCCTAAGGGAGCTTATTTGTGGGGAAGCATGATGAAGGAAAGACTTGAGGATGGGCATGCTCCCTTTATTCATAATATGTAAAAAATTCCTTGTTACCATGGTGGAATTGGCTTGATAAATATTTTACTTTCATCTTTGAAGAGAGTGAATTTTGTGAATTAAACTTGGAAATATGGTTGCATATCCATGGTGGCTTCTGTGGGTATTGCATTGATGCTACAAATGGTGACTACAATGAGATCATAAAATAGAAAACCTCTATTTGGAGATAGAAAGTCTCTTGGGAAGGAAATGGATATCCCAGAATGAGAGGATTTACCTTTTCCTCCCAGGTGAAAGACTGGATTAAAAGCACAGGACTTTGTGAAAACTGGGAACAAGGGCTACGCAAAGGAGAACCTAGAGATTTATAAAGATATTTGCAGGGAATACCACTGGAACTGGGGAAAGAAATGGCAGGGGTTTTTAGAAGAGTATAGGCATTGTTAACAGTCTATTATATTATATGTAAAAGTAGAGACAAATTGCTGGAGGAAAATGGTCAGTTGAGAAAGGAGTTAGGGTACTTGTAAGAGTTCAAACTTTCCATTAGAAAAGAAAGCAAAAAATATCAGGTAGCAACAAAAAAGGCAATTGTTAGATTGGCTTAGAAAAAAAAAAGGTGGGATGGGGGAAGTTAACAAGGTTAATGCAACATTTGTATCTATGGGGCCTGATTGGGGCCCACACACTTGAGAGGAAGACGTGTGGGAGGAAAATGAAGCAAATTTTGATGAGGAACCTTCTTGCAATATGAGTGTATGTCCAATACTAAAAAGAAAGTAGGAGAACTAGGGTGGATACAAAATGTCTAAAGAAATAACTGAGGATTTTACTCAGCAGGAGATCACTGATATTTTAAGCTGATTCACTCCCCAAAATGGGAAAATCATTGGTATCTTGGATGGTGAGAAGCAGTGATGAAGGGGCAGGAACAGTATGCATAGGTCACATAGAGTGTTTGAAATTCACAAGCATTAATTAGAATCCTTTTGTACAACAAGCTGTTAGGGATTATCATATTTAAGGAAGTGATAATGGAACTACTTTGTTCCATTTAGCTGTCCAGGGATGCAGTAAGCAATATCCCACTGACTCTATGTGGTCTAATGGAGATAGACACTCTAGTATACACTTAGAGACTGCATGAGAAAGTTAACGGAAGAGGTAATAAAAATGATAATTATGATTAGAGATGCCAAGGTTTATCATAGCACTCCCTTAACAGTTTCTCATTAGAATATAATAGTGAAAACTTCTCCTCCTGCTTATAAGTACGCAATTGTTGTTTGAGTAATTGGGGAAATAGGACACCCTCTTTCAGAGGTGCTGGATAAGATTTCACAGTTAGATGACTTAAAGGGTTGGGGAAAAGATAAATTTCCTTAAGGGAGAAGAGTAAATAGCCAGTACATTCAAAGTCAGAATAGATTAACAAGGAGAGAAATGTTTATTGCTTTATGAAAAGCAGGGATAGATTTTGGAAGAGCAGATGGTATTATCACTAATGAACTATCTAAGATGTTCCAAGAAAATGGACTTAATATTAGACTGAATAAGGAAGTAAGAACTGCCCCTACAGATTCCCCCAAATTACTGTGTCCAAGTTTGTCACATTTGCAGGGAGAATAGGATGTTGGCCAAGTCCCAGCTCATATTAAAAAAATTACACAGATATCATATCAGTTTAACCATATTCTGAAAAAATAGATCAATTGCTCTAATGAGGGTAAAAGATACTGGGGTGGAAGCCTCCTTATGTAGGGAAACCCAACAGTAAAGAAGATAGGAATTAATGCAGTTTCAGTCAATTCATGGACTCCAGAAGCATGACTGACACTATATTTACCCTGCTTCTGTTTATTGTTTCTTTATTCCTTTTGACTTTTCTCTGTTTAACTTGTTTGCTATATTGTTCTCCAGCAGGATTAGTGCCCTCCACTTATAGGACTGACTACTCATACTGGATGTCATCCTCTGTCACCATTTTACCTGGTATTGACCAAGCTCTAGATATCTTCTAAAAAACTGACCTGGAACGGGACCTCTTGAGACAGAGAGAGCTCTATGTAAAATCTCAGTAGGAAGTAGTTATAGAGAAACAGACCTTTGTCCCTTACCCCAAATGATTTTGGGTACCATTCATTTGAGGTAGAATGATGTGGTACTTGTGCTCAAGCCACCATCCAAAGATACTGTTTTACATTTGTATTTTGTGTTATTCCTATTATATTGTTTTGCAATTACTTCAATACCTTTTACTCCTAAACTCCTATTGACCTATTAATGGACATGAAATATCTTGAGGCTGGAATGGAATGTTAAAGGAATTTAAAGACTTTCCCTGCCCCTTAATAGGCCCACATAACCTTCTTTGAGCTTTGGCTCAGCCAACAGCTTGGGGGACATGGAGTCAATGGTGGGAGGAATTTTCTGAAGGGGTGCAGCAGGAAGAAAAAGTAAGATGGAACTGAGAGAGCGGCAGCAGAAGGAGAAGAGCAGAGAAATTTGCATGAGTGAAAGAAGCACATTTTGCCTAGGAGAGCTTGTTTGTGGGGAGGACTAACAGAGGAATGGTTTGGGTTTGACAGTCCTCCCTCTATTGCCAGTTTGTATAAACTTCCTTGTTGCTATGCTGGAATTCACCTTCTCTTACTTGAATTAATATTTTGGCTTTGTCACTGAGGAAGAGAATTTATATTTTGGGAATTTATCCTGGAAATATGTCTGCATATCCATAGTGGCTGCTGAGGGTATGGCATTGGTGCTACAGTGTGGTAGAGAAACTTTGAAATATGAACATGAATCCTGAGAAATCTATGAAGGTAAATTTATGTAAACAAATTGAAAGGAATGTATGTAGTGATAATATATTAATATAGGAAGAACAAATAAGTGTTTTCCCAGAACCTTAATGTCTTTAAAGTATTTTCAGAGAATTACATAACAAAAACAGAGGTAATGTGCTAAAATTGTTCGGTTTTGAGGGTTTAAAGAGGGGAGTTATGATGGAAATAAAATACATTAATGCAGGAAGAAATAAAAAGAGGGCAGAACTTAGTGACTCTATAATTATGATATGTGAGAAATGGAATATTCAAACATGGAGTAAGAAATGGACACCTGGGCATCAGATGAACTTCACTCTTCCCTGAATCAAACAAATGAGGGTTGAATATGCACACATAGGTACATATTCACAAATATTTTATTATAGAAATATAGTAAACTTAAAAAGAAAAAATGTTCAAGGGAGAAGGTTTAAGTGGAAGCATAATTTTAGTGAGTAGATGCAAAGAAGAAAATATTTTCTGATACTGAAGGAGAGACTGAAAAGGGAGGAAAGTGGCAAAAAGGAACTATAAACTGAGAGAGTATCTTAGATTGTATCAGATACTCAGGGAATGACTAATCTAATTGAAATATTAGAATTTAAGGGAATATTTTTGTGCTATAATAAATGATGAAAGAATTAAGTCCAGAAAATCCTGGACAGCATGATTTGATATATGTTGAAATGAACAGAAATGAAATAATGACTTTTTCAAGTATCTAATATATCCATATCTACATATATGTGTATATCTATATATGTATATATATATGTATGTGTGTGTATATATGTGTGTATATACATATATCTATCTCTCTATCTCTATCTATCTATCTATCTATCTATATATATTTACTTTGAAGGACTTCAGAAATCTGATGACTGTTATATTAAGTATGTCTTCAGAGTATTTGTTATGAAGCATATTATCTACCTTTGTATAGTAATGAAAATAAGATATGATAATATTATTCTATATTATTAAGATAAGAATGCATGATTTGAAGATCATAAAGGATAGAGAAAAGCATTTTTTAAAATGTTATACCCACATAAAAGAGAGGTAAAATTTATGAAAAATAAACTTTGGGAACTTCAAAATTTTACTTAGTGTAAAATCCAATTTCCAATGTAGTGGTTTTCTATTGACCATTGTATTATAAATTTATAGCTAAAAGAGGTAAGAGAAGGTGTATTATCTAACCAAGAGATAATAGATGTATTATCCAACCAATCCTTTTTCTGATGAGAAAACAGAAACTGTTTGGAGCTGTCATTAAATTCAAAGCAAATTGATGAAATTTTCACTCCTGAGTGGTGGTCCTGGAGTGAGGAGGAACAGTGGAGTTAGAAGGAGCACTAAAATGGTGGAGTTGGTGGCAGCTTTGGAGATGGAATCCTACTTTCAGCTACAGGGCAGAAAAGAGTGTTTGTGGTTGCTCACAGACCAGAGTCCATGCCAGGAGAGGAGTAGCACCTCTGGTTTGATTATACCAATTTGGAGGAACTAAAAACTTATAGGTGTCTAGAAATATCTCTGAAAACAGCTGGACAAAGTCTCTGAAACCCGAGTTAGTATAGCCTCCACTTGACAAAAGGCTCAAAAGTCAAGTAATTGGGTGGGGAAATGCCCCAAAATGGGAAAAATAAGGCTATAGAAGATTACTTTCTTGATTAAAAAGTATTTTCTTCTGTCCTTTCAGATGAGGAAGATCAAAGCATACAACTGGAGAAAGATAGAAAGACTCCAGGAAAAGTATGCAATATTCTCAGGCCATGGAGGAGCTTGAAAAGAATTTTGAAAATTATGTTACAGAAATAAAGGAAAAATTGGACAGAGAAATGAGAGTGATGCAAGAAAATCATGAAAAACGTGAACAGTTTGCTAAATTCCCAAAATACTGAAGAAAATGGCACCTTTTAAAATTCATTAACCCAAATGGCAAAAGAGGTCCAAAAAGAAAATGAGAAGGATGCCTTAAAAAGCAGAATTGGTCAAATGGAAAAGGAGATCCAAAAGCTCACTGAAGAAAATAACACCTCAAAAATTAATATGAAGCAAATGGAAACTAGTGACTTTATAAGAAATCAAGAAATTATAAAACACAAGCAATAGAATGAAAAAGCAGAAGATAATTGAAATATCTCACTGATAAAACTGATGACCTAGAAAATAGATCCAGGAGATATAATTTTAAAATTATTGGTCTACCTGAGAGTCATGACCAAAAAAGAATCTAGATATTATCTTTCAAGAAATTATCAAGGAAAATTGCCCTGATAGTCTAGAACTAGAGGATAAATAAATAACAGAAATTTAAGGAATTCATCAATGTATTCCTAAAAGAGACCACAAAAGGAAACTCCTAGGAATATTGTAGCCAAATTCTCAAGTTCCCAGGTCAAGGAGAAAAAATTACAAGTAGCCAGAAAGAAAAAAAAAATTCAAGTAGTATAGAAACCCAATCAGGATAACACTAGATTTAGCAACTTCTAACTGAAGGGACTGGGAAACTTGGCCTATGATATTTCAGAGTTCAAATGAGATGGATTAAAACTAAGTATCACCTACCCAGCAAAACTGAACATAATACTTCAGGGAAAATAGAACTTCAATGATATAGAGAGCTACAAGGCATTCTTGTTGAAAAGAGCAGGCTGAATAGAAAATTTGACTTTCAAGTAAAAGAATCAATAGAAATTTGAAAAGGTAAACAGTAAAGAGTAGTCATAAGGTACTCATTAAAGTTTAACTGTTTATATTCCTACATGGAAAGATGACATTTTTAACTCATGAGACCTTTCTCAGTATTACAGTAGTTTGAGGGAATATACACATATATACACATGTGTGTATGTATATTTGCATGTGCATGCATATATGTATATTACGTGTGTATGTGTAAGTACATATGCTGTGTTTGTGTATTTTTGTATATTTCTGTATATGTGTATTGAATATGAAAGAAAAATATCTAAAATTAAAATTAAATATTGAAAGAAATTTACAAGGAGAGAAAGAAAGAAGTAGAAAGTAACAAATT
>CM053769.1:633922303-633957576 GCA_028658325.1 Potorous gilbertii
GGTGGAAGCAGGGCCACCTCCCAGGCTCAGTTCCCTTAGGGTGTTTATGCAGAGACCTTCTGTAATGGAGCTCTTGCTGAGCTCCTGCCTGCTCTGGGAGCCTCTCGCAGCCTGCTGCCTCTGCTGCTGCCTCCCGAGGGTGCCTGAGTTATGGAGACACCCAGCTCCCCTCTCAGCCTGTCCAGACGTCTCTCTCACTGACCTGTGCGTCTGTGGGTGGAGGGACCTTCTTGGCCGCTTTGGTTCCAGCCCTGAAGCCTCCTTGGATCTGCTTGCTCCTCTTGGTGCCACATGGCCAGGGAAGGGCAGGGCTCTGCTCGCGTCCAGTGCGCAATGAATCTTTGGGATAGGTTTTTCACGGCTCTCTGGTATGGAAATCTCCTTCACTGTATTGCTGCGTGGCTTCCACTGTTCCAGAATTTGTTGGGAGTTCTTTTTAGAGGAAATCCATGGGTTGTGGGTTCAGAGCTAGCATATATGAGTCTTTCTACTCTGCCATCTTGACTCCACCCCAATAATTTACCTTTATAGGGAATTTGTTTTATCCTTTTAGTCATACAAATCAATGTAATTTCTTGTTTCATCTATGGAGTCTTAGGACAGAGATTAGGAAACATCAAGAGAAAAATGAAAAAGAATCACTCTCCTCACTCCTGATCCTATGCAAAAAGCCTGTGTCCTAGACACAAGTTAAGCCCCATGGCTCAAAAAAGCCCCTTAAGAATGTACCCTTCCAGTCTTCTAGGTGGTGCAGAAGATAGAATATGGGATGGAGTCAAGATGACCAGAGTTTAAATCGAGGCTCAAACACTAGCTTTGTGA
The DNA here is from genome assembly GCA_028658325.1 of Potorous gilbertii. Classification (NCBI taxonomy): domain Eukaryota; kingdom Metazoa; phylum Chordata; class Mammalia; order Diprotodontia; family Potoroidae; genus Potorous; species Potorous gilbertii. The sequence continues at coordinate 633,923,126 of CM053769.1, forward strand.
GAAAATACCTTTACTGAGTTGGCCAGCTCCTAGAAATATAGTAGTATAATGTAACTTTTGGGAACAAATGCACAAATCTGAACCTGAGGATGTGTTTTAGCATGAAGACCTTTTGGTTTATTTTAAAAAGACTCAGTTTGAGACCTGACTTTTCAGTGTATTTTCCATATGGTATTAGGAAGGTAAATTAACATCTGCGAAGCTCTTTCCCCATCAATAAAATTAGGTTATTTCATGCAATTATTTTTCATGAACAATTCAGCTGCAAATCAGTTGTGGACATGCTTTTTTCTTATATGAACTTTCCCATGACACTATGAGATACCAACATACTTTGAACTCTTGTGATTTAACTATTTACAGAAATTTTACAGATATTATGTTTAGACTAATCTTTCATATCTTATACCACAGTTTGTCACAAATTTATACATGATATACTTATATATGTATATATATGTGTGTGTGTATACACATACACTAAGATACATACATATGAATATGTATGTGTATACACATATATGTGTATACATATGTGTATATACATGTGCGTATAGGAAGGAAGAATATATCATTCATATCTATAGATAAGTAGACAGTATGTCTATGTAGAGGGACACATATACAGAACATATATGTATATATATATATACATATATATATATGTATGTGTGTGTGTGTATTCTCCTGCTTGCCCCCTCCCTAACAATTCTCTTCTTCTCTTTATTAATTTACGTTTTCTCCTTCTACATTTAGAAGAATGGAGGGTGAATGAAGAGACAACTGGTTAGAATGGAATTAATGGAATGAACTGTTCAGGAATAGGATGATTAAAAAATTTGCCATAGTGCATAAAGCATTTCATCTAGCATCAGGAAACCTGAATCCATTTCCTACCTCAGACATTCAGTTGCGTGAGTGTGCATGTGTGTATGTATGTATATGTGTGTGTGTGTGTGTGTGTTTAGTGAAAGCTTTGTGGTCCAGTTGAAGAAGTACTGAATTTGGAATCAGAAAGACCCAAGTTCTATTTCTGCTTCAGATACCAACTCCTTGAACAAGTTACTTAACAACATATACTGCAGGTTCCTTATCTATAAAATGAAGATAATAAGTATATCTATCTCAGAGCATTATTCTGAGAATCAAAGGAAATACTATATGGAAAGCATTTTGAAAATCTTAAAATATTATGTACATGTTATTTATAATTTTTACTATTGCTGTTATTATCCATTTGTTTTTCAATGGATTTAGGTAAAAAGAGTCTTGGTACAAATAGCAATCCCGATACTTTTCCTTTATATTATATGTCTTCTGAACTTTTGTGCAGGGGTAAAAATATACTAATTTTGTAGCTAAATACAAGTATTATGAATGTTAGCTAATCCTTAGTGAAATTATCCTTAGTCCAACTTCAGTAGCAGATGATACAACAGGGATGATATACATCTCATTGTGTTACAGAATGACTTTTGATCTCCTTGACTTGGTCTCTAATTTAAAAGATGATTGTTTAATGTAGCTTAGAGATTATGAATATTTGGGATGGCAAGATTTATTAAGAATCTAATAAAGATCTAATAAAATTTCTGGTTTTAACTTTAATTGTATCAATGTCATACGCATATGACTGATGAATGGTAGTAATTTTGTCTCTGATAATGCTCTGGTTCCAGTACAAATCATTGATTCAGTTATTCAAGATGTTTTAAGGTTTGTATTTGTAATATGGGGTTCTGCTGTTTCTCCGTCCACTAAACATACAGAGGTTTTTATTTATAATTCTAACTACCAGGTCTTGCATTAGTATGTAATCATTAAGTACTAAACTTTTACAGCCTAGAATAAACATTTTCCCCTGTTTCCACTAATTTCTGGTATACATTTTATTGATAATTAAGTCCAGGTTCTTTAAGGAAAAGACTTCAGTAGTTTCTAATGGTGATGACCTGGTCCTAAAATGCTAGCATAAATCCTTATATTTCCAGAAACATACACACACACACACACACACACACACACACACACACATATATATATATATATATATATATATATATATATATATAATCCTGTCATTTACTTAATCCTTCTCTATCAATATTTTATTAACTGAGTTCTTGTGGACATAGTCCATGGAAACTCGTTTGATTCCATTCTTGGATTTTACTCCTTTCTTGAACTCCATCTGTAGTATGCCATTTCAAGATATGTTTACCAAATCCAATTGTTTCTTGCATATTATCAGTTTTTATGAGTGAAATGATATCTACAAAGATTAATTTTTCACCTATTTTATATGTGCTCTAAGAACGTCTACCAATCCTCTTCCTACTTTTTAATGTAGAAATTTTCATCCATTTAAAGCTGCATCAGAGGAACATAGTGTAAGGTTTTTAAATGCAGTAAGGGCTTTTCTGTTTTGGTGCTTTCTAAATCAGATAGTGAACATTTTACATTCTAAAAAATGCACATTAAGATTGGTATTGAATAGAGGTTAGCTACTTGAAAGCTGTTTATCCCATTCAGATTTAATTTAAGAAACTCAGTTGGCCTCAATGTATTGAGTCACAGATTTCTTAAAGACTTCATGTTCTATTTGTCTTTCCCAAAGGAGACTGAACTTTATGCAGATATTTCTTCATCTGCTGGTGAAATATTACATTTCATTAAACCAAAATTCTTCATTTTCTGTATTTCTTTGTCACAAGTTAAAAACTTTTGTATTATTAATATTATTAGGGACTTGGACTGGATTTGAAATGGTAATGGTGATGATAGTGACGGTACTGATGAAAATGCAGATCCAGTATACTCCTACTGATACTCCTACTGCAACTTCTACTACCACTATTGTAACTGCTTCCACCACTAAAACTATGACAATGACTATTGCTAATGCTCCAGGAGGGCAGAGTCTTTACAAATTTTCATGACTCACTGACTAATAAATATTGCACAGAAAACAGAGATATTTATAATAATAAATTTGAAATAGATTGGTATGTTTATAAAACGATACAATTAAAATCTTTTCAAACGCTTTGATATCTGAAATTCTTTATTTTACATAACTAAGATTGTATTCTACATATATTAAGCATACTATGCAGAATACTGCATTTTTTGCACATTATATATGCTTATTTATGGATAGTTTTAATGTGTATGAACACCTGCATCTCACATTCTATGTGTACTTAGAGTTCTGCTTTGCTGTCAAGGGAGGTGTGAGAGCCTAAAATAGTCAATGTTGTCCTTTAATAGAGCACACATGTCCAGATTATTCTATTTGAATTCTAAGTAGATTTTTAGTATGTTTCTAGTATATATTCATTCTGATGTTTGTGTTTCCCTCCCCAAAGTCTCCACTGAGCAAGTCATTAAGAGTTCTCTTTAAGTTAACTATGTTAACATCATTTCTAATTTATTCTCTTGAGCTGAAGGAGTTCCCTGCTGCTTGTCTATTTTGCTGTTTAATTGCTTCATGGACTCCCAAATTGAAATCTATAGCAATATAATTCACTGGGAAAGCATTGAGCTTTCCAGCACGGATATAAAAATACAATGGAACTAATGACATAGGGTGGTCATGCAAGGCTATTTTGAAAGTAAAGAGTCTCATACATTATTTCTTCTTCCATATAGTTTTAGGTCACCTGCCAATTCAATACTCTAGTTGCTCTTAAGTTTCCATTCAAAGTTTGATCCAGTATTTAGAAATCTCACTCTTCTTTTTAATGTCTATTTGGTAAATTAATTTGTCCACTTTCAGCATCTCCCATTCCTAAACGCCTAATTAATTCATGATGGGAATACTTGTCAGAGGTTGTGAGAAGACAAGGAACAATGAGAATGTAAGGCAGAATTATAAAGTTTGAGAATTCACTTCTGCTCAACTTAACATTTATACGTATCTGTATATTGGGAAATACAAAGTACCTTATATTTTATCTAAGTACTGCAGAAATTTTGTACTGAAAGTTAAAATATTGTCATTGGCATAACAAAATCATGTACATCTCCGGAGTTCACTTCTCTTCCAAATCCTATGTACATTTCCTTTCCTATAATTTCCTTAACACCGATGTTGAATTTCAAATGAATTTTACATGATGAAACCAAAGAAACTGAGAAAGGAATAATGTAACATGTTGATACCTCTAGTTACTAGTTTGAAAAAAAAAGAAACTGAATTGATTGAATTAATTAGAAATTAGTTAACTAGAGAAAGACAATGTAAAAAAAATTCTTGGTATACTAAGAAGACCCTCTGGGAAAATGATGAACTTTTACAAGTGTAACCTATGTCTATAACTTATAAATGAATTATTGATATCTGCAAAATGAATAGATTGGTATCAGTCTAAATCACCATGGCATATTTATGATTAATCATAAGAGAATTTATTTGTAATTAAAAAGAACTATAGAAGATGTTCAGAAATCTGTTTAGCCTGCTGTACTGAAACTATGAATTTTCTTGTCAATTGAAGGTTATGCCTGCCATCTACTGTGCATGAGTCACCTAACTTGAAATTCCATTGGGGGAGGGATTAAAATAAACAGGTACACTGCTTCTGCTGTGTTAATTGATTCCTGCACTTCTAACAAACTGAAAGATGACACCATATTTTAGATTAATTGCTTCACAAGGAACAAAAACATTGGCTAAATAACAATTCTTGAAAAGATAATTTTATGCATCTAGACTGATCATGCACTTTTAATATATCTATATTTCTTATTAAATTTTAAAAATTTCAATCTTTCAAAAACTTTACATTGAAATTCATATTTTTATAATTATTCATCAATCATCTTAATTACTGTTCTATTATCGCAATATGTATTACTCTGCACAATTCTTTCCTCCTCAGCAAGACTTAAGATATATTTATGATATGATGCAAATCATGTAATGCATATAATTATCCTACTATATTCAATGTTACTTGAAGTTACGATTGATGAACAACAACCAACAAAGGTCTTGCTTCAAATGAAAATTAAAAGAAAATTCTGTTAGGTCTAAACAAAAGTGGTTATCATTCGCTAAAATATATGAACTGTGTGAACAGTGGATAGAGCTCTAGCTTGCAGCCAGGAAGACCTGAGTTCAAATTCAGGTGCAGACATTTACTAACTGAGTGGACAAGTCACTTCATGAATTTGCCTCTTTTGTCTCATTTATAAAATGGGGATGATAACAGCTTTTACCTCTCAATATTGTTATGAAGATCAAGTAAGTTAATAATTCAAAATGCTTGGTTAAGCACCTGACACATAGAAAGCAATTTATTAATTGTCTCTCTGTGTCTTTCACTGTGTCTGTCTGTCTATCTCTCTCATATGAGTGTATGTTCATACACGTACATTTATGGTAAGACTGTCAGTTATTTGTTTAGTCTATATGTGCTATGTATGTAAGCAACATGAAATAAGACCAAAAACGAAAGAAAAATAATTCTACCACAAGCATCTTTCTTCTGACACACAAAAGCAGACCATGTCTTTCCTATACACTGGAAAATACTTATTAACCATTTTTTTGTTTTGCTTTTAAAAGTACTTTCACACCATATTAATTGATTCTCATAGCCACCCTATGAGAGCAACAGACATTATTATTGCCTCATTTTACAGATGGAATTGTGTTTTACTGTAATTAAACAATTTCCTGAGGTTCACATATCTTGGTGGTAAGACTTGAATAAATTGTCTTTTAACTTCATATCTAGTGTCATAGCATAATAACACCTTTCCTCTATTATCTAGGGATTAACAATCTAATTTCTTCTTTATTAAATTCTGAGATTATTCCTTTGAAGATCAGAATCACATCTTGGGTAAGCAGCATTTAGCCAGATTTTTATCTTTCTTAAGTCACAAAAATGGAATGCCCCTCTTCCTAGGCAGAGTTTGAATGTTCTCTCATATTTATTTAGTGCCTATGCAAATTTTCAAACGGTCTTCCTAAAATAATTTAAGATACCTTGATTTTTATATGTAGGTTTGAAAACTGGGCATCTTAGAACTTATTCTTCTGTCTTACTAGGAATTATGAGTCATTTTACTTTACTATGTGAGGAATATATATTATATAGCGAAAGTAGAAATTATTTCAAGTTGACCCTAACATAACCCACATTGTGACAACATTCTATGTCATGAGAGTACGTCAACAATACAAATATGGATATAGTTATCTCAGAAAAAGAACAACAGAGCCTAACTTGTATACTATGGAGATTAGCAAGGTTCAAATTGAAAAATGATAAATTACAAATTTGTAAATATTGTTGATCTACACAGGCAACATATATCATGAACTAGGACAAGGGGAGATTTAAATAATTCACACCTTTGTAATAGTGGAAACTTCAAATTTTTGTTTTTAAAAAGACAAAAAATTTTCTTATTCCATTATTCCATTGTATCTGTGAACTCAAAATTGTGTGAATTCTATCAAAGACTACAGATGGAAATGTCTCCATACGTATCCATCCTGTGGTATTCTTTGTCTTTATTTTCTTATAAAATGATCTCAGACATATGTTTATTAAGTGTTCTAGGATAATGAGAAAGGTAACTTTTCCTAATTAAGATTTTTAAAAAATAAATTTTCTTTTGATTTTATACTGCTAAAATTGCTCTCCTTTTCTTGTAGCTTTCTCTTCCTTAACGTTGTGCCATGAAACCATTTTTTTGAAGAAAATGAATGGACAAATAAAGTAAGGTAAACTGATGAATATATTGAAAAAAATTCTGAAAATGAATAGAACGTTAATAGTTATGAAGTGTGTTATTCTTTTGATAACTTTTTGTTCATTTCCACTGATGACTTATCTATTTTTAATGACTTTAGGATCTAAATTCATATATTTCTATCTATATGTCAATAACTATTACTATATACTCCACCTCTCTTGTTTGTTACCCCATTTTCCTAACTTTCGAGTCTTAACTTAGAATTCATTTTTTTCTTCCTTTTATTGAATTATCTAATTTTTCTATTCTTTTTTCTCAGTTAAATAAGGATACAAGTTCCCCATTTTTTCTGTTTTAATATATGATTTTTTTCTGTTAATTTTTTTAAGTTTTTGTGGAAAATGATTTTTATCTCATTTTCCTTATTAATTATCATCACTTTCTATTAAATTAAAAGTTTTATGGTTTGATTCAAGGATCTTTATTATTTTTCATTTTAGTTCTCAGTGTTTTCCATAGAATAAAGTAGTATTTTGGCTTCCCCTATCTAAATAGTTTCCTTTTTATTGTCTTGTTTATTTCCTCTTTTCCCCTTTATCTATGCTGCCTAAACTAGAATAATTCATGCAGGCTGAGTAGAAGTATGGTTCTATGTCAGAAATTTTCCTATCTTCCTGAAAGTGTGTCCCATCACTACCCTTGGAACTCCTCACTATTATTTTTACTCATTTATCATGAAATGTCTTGTTCAGGTCCTTCCAAGTCTTTCTTTTTTTTTTTTTTTTTTTTTTTTAGCTACTACCAAGAGCTGTTTTTGTCATTCTCCTGAGCCAGTCTTTTGTCTACCAAGATTAAACCCTCTCTCAAAATTACTAAGCACAAAATTGCTGAAGATGATAGGCTCTTCAGGTCCACAATGAATTTAGAGAATCTCTCTTTTCCCTTTTGGGAATGTTTGGTGGTGGGACACTCACTAGTGAAACTAGATTTTCTCCCTTTATTTTTCATGCTTTTACTGAATCACAAAATCTCTAATGGCCCTTTCTCTTCCTAAGAGAGGAATTATTTTTTCACTGTTTTACCACTGACTTATTTAGAATATATCACCCATTCCTATTTATCTTCTTCCTCCCTTCTTTCTTATTGTATGTCATTTCACTCTGGAGTTAAGATCCACAAAAACAACATTGATTTATATGTAGGTAAGATGTGGTGAGGTTTGGTCCAGAGTAATTCATACCTATTCCTCAACTGTCATTTCTAAAGCTTTCTTCTTATCATTGACTTATTGTGTACTATTAGAAATAACTCTTTTCCCTGGATCTGAAACAGACTTTATCTTATTTTTTTATTTTTTCAAAGTTTATGTAAAGATAGTTTTCAACATTATTTTTATAAGTTTTTGAGTTCCATTTTTTATCTCCCTAAATTTTCTCCCTCCTTCCCAAAATATCAAGCAATCTGATATGGCTAATACATAGACAATCATGATAAATATGTTTCCACATTAGTCCTGTTGCGAAAGAAGAATCAGAACAAAAGAAAAAATCATGAGAAAAGAAACAAAGTCAAACAAAAAGAGTGAAAATAGTATGCTTTGACCTAGTTGTAGACTCTGTCTGCTCATTTCATTCAATATCAGTTCTTGTAAGTCTTTCCAGGTTTTTCTGAAATCAACCTGCTTGTCATTTCTTATAAAACAATAGTATCCCATTACATTCATATGCCATAACGTATTCAGTCATTCCAAAACTGAGGGTCACTTTCCTCAGTTTCCAATTCTTTGTCATTCCAAAAGGAGCTGCTATAAATACTTTTGTATATGTCTGTTCTTTTCATTTTCTTGTATTCTCTTTGGTATACAGACATAGTATTAGCATTGCTAGATTAAAGGGCATACACAGCTTGATTCATAATTTCAAAGTGCTGTTCAGAATGTTTGTCTAATCCCATATACCAATCAACAATGCATTGGCTTTAATTTTCCCACATCTTCCACATTTATCATATTCCTATTTCATCATATTCGCCAATCTGATAGATGCAATGTGGTACCTCAGAGTTGTTTTAACTTACGTTTTTCTAATCAATAGTTATTTAGAACATGTTTTTCATATGACTATACATAGCTTTAATTTTGTCATCTGAAAACTATTTGTTCATATTCTTTTACCATTTATCAAATGGGGAATGACTTGTATTCATAGTATTCTGTCTTCTTTATTGCATGCATGACCCTGAAGTCCCAAATTTTCTCTTAATGCTTTGATGGTTTTTAAGCCTCTTAGACCAGTTTTTAGTGCAATCATATAGCTGTTACTAGACCTAAGAGGAACTATAGTTCTCATAGTAAACTCTCTTTGACGTTTGTGGTTTTTTTTCAATTTCTTTCCATGACTCCATTACTTGACTCCAATCACGTTCTTCAAGAGTGTGAAATAAATGTGACTACTATAATTCATAAGGGGATAAGCTAAAATACATTTAAAACTCTTCAACAAATTTTCCTGAAATTATTTATACAGCTTTTGTGGGCATAAATGTAAAGCTTCTTTCTCCAGGATTAGATTTTTATTAATATTTTGCAATTGTCTCAATTTTCCTTGAACATAATACCCATAACCTATGCTTGTAATTATCATAGGCATTTACTACAAAACAGTCTTTCTCTCTCTCTTTCTTTAACTGTTTACCTTCCATGATAAACTGACATCAGAAAGAAAAAAAATGATATTTGGCAATTATCTGTGTAAACTTTTGGGGAACAAAATTACGTATCTTTATTTAGCTTATTATATAAAATTAGCTTATAAGCATGAGGTAGGGAAAATCAAAATCTGTGAGGCCTAAGAAGAAGGGAAAATAGAGGAAAAGTTGCTATGACTCTTGTTTGGGCTTTATTCATCCATTCAATGTCAAATGAGCTTGTAGGTAATCTTGTAAAATATTTTGGATACTTTACTTGAAAACTAACTTATGTGAGTTTTATTTTATCATAAAGTTGTAAAAATATTTATTCTAGGATTGGTTTTTCATGGGATCAATTCTTATATCTACAGATATTTATGAAATACATGCAGAAAATACATCCATGTGAATGCTCAGCTTATCTGTATTCTCATCAGAACAGCTAATTCATTTAACGCACCCAAATAGAAATTCATCTGTGTTGTCTTATTCTTTTCCTTTTCCTTAGCAACATAGTTTATAGAGAACCATTGTGAACAATAAAAATCTTTCTGTCTGTCCCAGTCTTTTGTAAGATATTGATGTGCATCTCAGTCTGCTGACTTATAGTAGTTAATATACCTTTAAATGTTTTTCAAATTGCATGTAAGAGGATTTAATGACATTCATATTTAGAAATAGCAGGGAATGCTGGATAGAGTGTTTGACTTAAGAGTCAGGAAGATCTGAGTTTGAATCATGCCTCAGACATTTCCCGTCTGTGTGATTTTGGAACAATCATTGTGCCTCCCTTAGAATCAATTTCCTCATCGGTAAAATGAGGGAACATAATAGCAACTACCTCGCAAAGTTTTTGAGAAAATCAATATAGTGTTTTGAAAAATTCAAAAGTGTTTATACATATTATATAATTTAAAAATATATTTTATATATACAAAACATGCAAAGACAGTATATATACACACACATACATACAGAGTACATATAGACACATTCATGTATATTTACATATCTGAGAGAAAGCATGATGTAGTTGTTAGAGAACTTGTCTTGAAATCAGAAATAACTGGGTTCATTCTCACTTTCAACACAAATTGGTTGTGTGACCCTGGGCAAAGTATCTAAGACTCCAAATTGCAGAGAATTTACTCACATACATTCATAAAGGGAGTTGCGGCACCTGTAAATTGCTTTTAGTATTGATATCACAAGTTTAGTTTATTTCCACATGCATACTCCCCACATCCATTTTATAGGTTGTGGTCAAGTAATGATATTTTATGGTTTTAAGATATATAAATTTCATCTTTTTTCCAACCTTTTAGATGATCCAATCAGTTTTTCATATTCCATTAAGATTTTCATCAAATGTGACCTATTCACATTATTTAGAGCTTTTATTTCATATTTAATGTATGCATCACATTTTCATTCCACCAAGGAAGAATTTTTATTATCTTAGTAAGCAGATGACTTTCCTAGACTTTTATAATATGCTTTCATAACTGCATTCACCATATTAGCATTGAAAAGATCAATATCATTATCACATAAATCTTCTCAACTATCTTAATGGCAAGCCCTTTAAACAATATCTTCTAATGCTCTGAAATGTATCTCTTAAAATAAATTGAATGTGTCAATTCACATAGTCCCTGAATTTTATGATTAATCAAATGCAGAGAAATCATCATTTGGAAATATCTGCATTTGGCTACTAGTGTCAACAAGACTTAAACAGAAATATCCATATCATATATAACAAACTTATCTTTATAAACCATCATTATAACTATTAAGTAACACACACTTAGAATGTTACATTTCAATTCCATCATTTCAGATATTACAGCAATTTCTCCCCTGGATACAAGGGAATATATGTTACTCAAGCATGAGTGGAGATTGTGGATTTTCATATATGTGTACTCTTCCTCTAAGTCACTCTTAGAAATAAGAATTTTTTTTTCTCTTTTCAATGTGTCAGAATGCAATTTGGTAATACACAGAAAATGATGGAAGGAAGACAGCTCTGTCCCTAAGAATATGCCCAGATATACATGCAGATTAAAAACAATGCAGTTTTAGTTGCTGTAAAATTTCGGTTCACAGGGATAAAACTGGTAATTCTTATTGCTGTAGCTGGGACAAAAGACCCTAAGATGTTCATTTATCAAAATTACAGGTACAAAAACTACAAAGTTGTGTTTAGGAAAGATGCCAAAACAAGTCAGACAACATTTAGTTAGGGAAAAAAATAACCAAATGAACAAAAAAGGAAAGAAACAAAAAAGGAGAGGAACAAGAAAAGAAAAACATGTTTTATCTGCAAATTATTAAATAAATCTGGTACTCAAGCAAATGTAACACCCCAATCCCTTTTGTTAGCCTATAAAACTCTTAAAATCCTCACCCCTTCCAACTTTGCCAATTTTCTTACATTTCAAACCCCATCAAACGTTTTTGTAAATGTGAATTTTTTTTTGTTACCTACATAAGTTTCTCTATGTCTTGACTTCCCATGCTTCTTTTGTCTGCCCTCCAAGCCTGGAACTCTCTTCTTCATCTCCACATTCAAATTTCCCTGGGCTTCTTTCAAATCTCAACTGAAGTTCTACTATCCCAATTCTTCTCAATCTATTGTCTTCTATTTGTTGATTTTCTCCAGTTTTCTCTATATCTCCTTGCACATAGTTATTTACATAGTATTTCCCCTATCTAATTGTGAGGTCATTGAATGCAGAGACTTTCTCTTGCTCTTCTATGTATTTCTAATAGTAGCAAAATGACACATAGTAGAAAATCACAAAAATGTCAGTTTTACTGACCCATTAAGTAAAAAATACAAATATAAGAGATTTGAGAAAAGATAGAAAACAGGATAAAAATGAGCAAAGAAAGATTGTAATATGTGGGTGTTTGTCTCTATGTGTGTGTTTCCCATTCTGCATACAATTTCAAGAAATTCTGTACCCTTTCAGCATATGCATGATACAAGAAATCTTTTAAGCCAAAATTTGCTTTCTTAAGAAATTCTTTAAAGCAGCAAACCATTACAACAGCATGCAGATCTTTTGCATATTTCAATCACTTATTTGACTGTGAAATTGGAGTCTACTGTAGAATCTAACTGCAAAAATATTTACTTTCTAATTTTCCATCTAATAAATCATTCACATAAGTGTAAATAACCTTAACATAAGTTAAACAGAAATTAAATCAATAGTAAAACAAATGCTGTAATTCTCTTAATTTAATTTAAAACCTATATAATATAATCTGTAATTTCTTTCCAAAAGGCTTATTATCTATCCTCCTTTGGATGTCTTAAAAATCAGTACTTGAATTTTTTCAATATTGTATATCACAAGCCATAGACTTCTTTATAGTGAAATCAACTAAAACTTTCCCCCACTTCATTTCCTTCAGGGTCATTTCTCCTTCAAATAACACATTGGGGAATGAGTTAAATGTTAAAGAACAAGATGATCGCACCACCCAGTTATGAAAAAAAAAAGATTACTGGAGAAACATGGCCAGATTTTTTGTGATGCTTGTTATCTTTTGGGGATGATCCAGATTGGTTTATATAATATTGAGCATTCTGAAGACCCAAAATAATAACACCATATGCTTTTTAAATTAATTAATGAATTAATTTAAAGTTTTCAACATTCACTTCCACAAAATCCTGATTTCAAAATTTTCTCCCCATCTCTCACCTCCCCCCATCACAAAACTCCTTGAATTTTGATTGCCTCTTCCACCAATGTGCCTTCCCTTATCCTCTTCTTCTCTCTTGTCCTGTAAGGAAAGTTAAATTTCTGTACCCTCTTGCCTGTATTTCTTATTTCCCAGTTATACCTCAAAGCAATTCTCCACATTTGTTTGTAAAACTTTGAGTTTCAACTTCTTTCCTTCCTCCCCACTCATTCCCACTGAAAAGGCAAACAATTCAATATAGGTTGTATATGTGTAGTTTTGCAAATGACTTCCATAATAGTCATGTTGTGTATGACTAACTACATTTCCCTCCATCCTATTCTGCCCCCCATTTCTTCTATTCTCTCTTTGACTTAGTCCCTCCCAAAGACTATTTACTTCTAACTGCTTCCTCCTTCCATTTACCTTCCTTTCCACCATCCCCCCCAACCCTGCTTATGCCCTTCTCCCCTACATTCCTGTAGTGCAAGATAGAGTGTCATACCAAATTCAGTGTGTATGTTATTCCTTTCTTGAGCCAAATGTGATAGGAGTAAGCTTCAGTTTTTCCCTCTCACCTCCCCTTTTTGTCCTCCATTGGAAAAGCTTTTGCTTGCCTCTTCTATGTGAGATGATTTGTCACATTCCTTTTCTCCTTTTCTCCTCCCGATATATTCCTCTCTCAACCTTTAATTTTATTTTTTTAAATATGATTCCTTCCTATTTAACTCACCTTGTGCTCTGTGTGTTTGTGTGTGTGCATGTGTACACTTCTGTGTATAGACATAAATGTATTAGAATGAACAATTGATAAATAGGGAAACCAGGCCTGTGATTTCATTTATAGGCAAATATCCGGTGAGGAAACTTCCTCTACCAATGAAAAAAGGCAACTTCACTCCAACTTAGAACTTTAGTGGGTTGCCTAGAATATTGAGAAGTTAATAGGAAATAGTAGACTTAGCATGCAAACCCAAATCACTTGTCTCTAGCATAACATTCTTTCTTCTATTAACTGCCTCTCATAATAATGTTAATAGAACTAAAACTTGCCTAAGAAACTTGCAATGGTTTCAACTACTTTAACCACCCGATTATGTGGGTAATATCCTTAATGATGCAAATTCTAAATTCTCCGTACCTGTACATCCTGTTTCCTCATAAAAAAAGAATGATTATATGTATATTTACTCAATAATACTTAAGCTTTAAGTTTGAAGAATTAGATGTCCTCAGAAGACAGACATTCAGAACTTCAGACTGCAGTCAATGGCTATCTTGTTCAGAAGGCCTTGTCATAACATACGTATGTATATGTATATATATATATATATATATATATATATATATATATATATGTATATATGTGTGTGTGTGTGTGTGTGTGTGTGTGTTTGTGTGCATGTAGGCAAGATTAATATTAGTGAGAACATCCAATCCTGGAATCTAAAGCAATCATTTATGCAATAAAAAAGGCCTATCACATTTTAAATTTCTTATGCCTCCTATATCAGACCAAATCTGCATGGAATAATATTTTCTGTGAAATGATTTGGCACAGAGTGAATTCAGATTAAAATGAAAAAAATATGTGATTGAAATAGAAGTTTTAAATATGCTGAATTTTACTGAAAAAAACTTAATGTATTTTCAATCTATCATTCAGTTTGAATGATTCAAAATGGCTTACATATTTTTCTCTGACATTTTTCTTACTGCTTCTCTTTTTTAAAGGCTAAATATTGCATTTCATTTTTTTCTTAAAAAATGACACTAGTAGATTGAACTTTTGAGGTTGCAGTTAATATCTTTCGGTCTCATACTAGACATAATTTGTCACACACAAAGTAAGCTGAAATTTGTTAAGGAATACACACATTTTGAAAATGGTTTTAAGAGATAGATTACATATTTTGTTCTTCTTAGAAGACCTTCATTTCTCTCCAACCTCATTTTTAATCTTACTACTGACTTTGGAAATTACCTTTGTTAAGCCATCATTGATCCTTGAAGATTTAATTGTACCAGATGGTGCAGATTTACTGCTAATGAAACAGTAATCAGTGATATAACGTTTTTCTGATTACCATGTTTCTCAGGGAATATTTCATTAATGGTTTATATTATTTTAAAGCAGTTTCTTAATGGGTAATTATTCCCTTCAGCTCTTTCCCCCAATTCTTTCTTATCACTTAGCTTAGTATACTTAACTTCAGCAATTCTCTGAAAGGATTTCTTGCTGATGTAAAAAGTTCCATTTGAAAAACAAAGCATTATGTAACCTTGAAGAGAAAAATAATCACAGAATTCCTAATAAGTCCCAGTAATTGTAAAATTAACATTATTCCAACCAGAGAACATAGCTATCTCCACATCTGTAGCTCTATTTCTACATAATATTTCTCCTGTACTCCTTTTCTCCATGCACAAAGCTACCAATCTAAATGAATCCTTCATTACAACTTTTTCCTTGACTTTTGGAATCATTTCATCATTTATCTCTCTACCTTTTGAAATTTTTCTGTCCAATCTACCGTCCACTCAAAGGGAAGGTCAAGATATGTAATCTTTTCAATTCTTCCACCCTTGTTATTCCTGAAGTTGCAGATAGATTGACTTTCTATCAACTCCAGACTAGAACATCGTCTTCTGTTTCGTTTAAAGCATATTTTTTGCCTTCCCAATTTTCCAGTTTAACATTTTCTTCCCTTCTGTGAATTCTCCAATATAGCCATATAGGCCTATTTGTGAATCCTCATATTTTGTGTTGCTTTTAAAACTGATTTAATTTTTAATTCATGGAACAAAATAAACATTTCCATAATACAATAAAATAAAAAAATGATTTCACATGAAACTGCAAATCTACCATGTACAACTTGCTACTCCTTCCAAATAGCCAAGTTTTCATATAAATTGTGTTGCTCCATTTTTTTCTTCTCTCTCCCCATCAATATCTGGCCTACTTTACCATCTTTCCAGAAATCCTTTCTTTTTATTTTTGCACAAACTGATCCTCAGCATGGAATATTCTCTCTACATCTCTGAGTTCCTGTGTATCCCTTCAAAACTTGACTCAAATTTGACCTAATGCAGAAGGCCTTTCCCAGTCAAGCTAGCTGTTATTTCCTTCCTCTCTGAGATTATTTTCCTTACTCTGTATATACTTTGTATGTATCTAGAAATTTTCATGTCTGTCAACCCCAATAAAATATAAGCTCATTGAAGGCAGGGGCTGCTTTTGTCTTTCTTTTATCTCCAGTATTTTTTTTCACAATTCCTGCCACATAGTAAAACACTTAACAGATACTTGTGAACTGACTTACTGAGACACCTGTGAAATTTACAAATAAAAACCAAAAATATTGATCCCTGCCCTGAAACATATTTCATTCTACTGAAGAGGAGGGCAGTAATCAATAAAATTGATCTGGAAAGAGTTATTGGGAAATGATAGCTAGGGAGTGGTGTGGACATGTGCTTCTTGGCCCAAAATCTGAAAACTCATTTATCAGCACCAGAAGTTCCAGGGACAAGGACCAAAATTATGAGGATATGGAGATATGAGAATAATGACCACAGTACAGGCATCATGATTTGGAAATGATAGCCAGGAAGTGACATGAGAGTTTTCAAATATTCTTTATTTACTTCAGTACCATTAGAAAGTGCGGATCAGTGCCCATGTTTTCACCAATAATTAATACCACATTTCCTTGCCTCTTCTGTCTCATCATTTTAGAGGAATGCTGGAAATGCAGAAGCATCAACAAAGCAACAATAACACACAGTACTGCAAATGATATCAATGAAGTTAAAAGTGCAGTATAACTCAGTTCTATAATAGAAAATTTTTAAAAAATACATTTGAAGTACAGTTTGCCTCACTGTTCTTTGAAATGTCTTGGGAACCACACTCTGCTTATCATGGAAATAAAAGAACTATTCCACAAAATAGTACATAAGAAATGGTACAAGGATAAAGATGATGAAAACTGTGATAAAAATGAAGGACAATGGAATGTTTCCTACTGAGTCATTTGAAAGATTTTATTTTTAATTTCACACTTACCTTTATTTATCTTTTAGAATTATCAATGTAATGGATCAAGCCTAATCACAATGAAATGAAAGAGTAGATCATATATAAGCTAA
The DNA here is from genome assembly GCA_028658325.1 of Potorous gilbertii. Classification (NCBI taxonomy): domain Eukaryota; kingdom Metazoa; phylum Chordata; class Mammalia; order Diprotodontia; family Potoroidae; genus Potorous; species Potorous gilbertii. The sequence goes on from CM053769.1 coordinate 633,940,385, forward strand.
CTGAAACTAGTCATGAAATAGAAATATTTAGTACTAGTAATTACTATTTCCCCTGCAAATCACAGTGTGTTACACTACACTTACTGTCGATGTCATAACCAGGGAAATGACAGGTGGCACAGAACTCTTCCTAGCACTTATATAACTAATCTACATAAGCACAGTAAGGAAACTCATTACATAGCAACATATGAGGAAACATTGTTTTGGAGCACCATATGCTCTGAAGACACATGCAAAATAATTATCACAGCTAGCCTTCAATAATGTCATATATATTTCCTTGAGCTTAACTAACAGGCTTAATTATACTATCATCACCTCCATTGCATCTACATTAATTTCCTCTTCTTTTGTTTCCTGTGCATCATCTTGAATTCCTTTTTCTTCACTTGATGTTTTTGTCCTTAGATTTAGAGAGAAAAAACTAAGTAAGTGGCTCATGTGTTGAGGGTGAAGGAAAACTTACTTGCTTTTTCTCTCTAGATATATAGGCATTCCTTTATCTCTCATTTGTTGTTCTTGTCTTCTCATATTGGAAGGAAACTTACCTTCTCTTCCTGGAACTAAAAGTACTTTGTTTATTTTCTTGCAAGCAACTAATTTTTTTTCACATTTCTGCAGCACACATAAATTGTTGCCCAATGTAGAATTATTTGAATAGCATCACTAATTTTATTTTTGCATGTAAAGTTATCTTATGAGTATGTAGCATATTAGCAACTAAATAAGAGAAAAGAAACAAAGCAAAATGAAACATAACCAAAATAAACTTAGGATTCTAAATCTTTGACTTCAAATAAAAAGTTAGGGTCTCATACAAATAGTTCAGTGTGAAGCAAGTTTTATACCGCTATGACTTGCATGTTTTAGCAATTCTCTTAAACAAAGAGTAGAAATGTATGATTAGGTTTTTTTAAAATTGTACAAAACTATAAGCAGCTTTAATTTTATTTTATTTCCAATACTCAGTCAAATGGGTATGTGACTATAAATTTGGAGATTCCATTCAGTAATACTGACTATAGCTCATCCTTGTCTTCTTGTTATATGAAATTCTTATCTGTGTCCTCCCATGAATTTCACCACAGAGGGTCCATTCAAGTGCAGATCTTCATTTTCTACTAATGTTGTGAGGACTGTGATTGAACACTGGGTCTATTTACCTGTTATTCCTCTCACTGGTTTCGTGGCCATGCCATTTTTTCCATTATGTATTTCCTTTATTCTATTCTTCATTGATTCTTCAAAATTCGTTATATATTGCATGTTGTCACACCTAATATGTTTCCTTCCTTTGTTATCTGTGTGATATCCACTTTAATTCTTGAATTATAGACTTCTTTAATTCTTATGTGTTCCATCTATGTAGTGGACAGGTAATCTAAGGATCTTACCTGTGCCTTAATAGGCCCATGAGACCTACTTAGAGCTTTGGCACAATTCATGACTTGAGTCACATGAAGCCTGTGGTGGGATGAGTTTGCTGAACAAGTGGAGCAAGAAGGGTGAAACAGAAAGGGAGAGTGAGGCACATCTTGGAGAGACCTGATGCAGAGCAGAACAGCTAGCATGAATGAGAAAGAGAGTGATTTACCTAAGGGAGCTTGTTTGTGGGGAGATCTGACAGAGGGAAGCCTTGGAAATGGTGGTGCACCCTGCATTGATAATGTGCATGAATTTTTTTGTTACTGTGGTGTATTTGTTTTTTGGTGTTTTAGTAAATGTCTTGGTTTTGTTTTTGAGGAAGAGAGTTTATATTTTGTAAATATACCCTGCAAATATGCATGCATATGCATAGCGGCTGCTGTGGGTATGGCATTGGCACTACAAATGGCAATAAGAATGGGATCACGAAATACAAAACATCTATATGAAGACAGGAAGGCTCTGAGGAAGTAAATGTGTATCCATGGATGGAAGGATTTACCACATTCCTCCCTGGAAAGAAAATGTGCTAAAAGCATATGACTGCGAAAACTGAGAACCAAGCCTACAGAAGTGAGAACTCAGATACTTAGTAAGATGTTTGCAGGGAATACCAATAGAACCAGGGAAAGAAATAGCAATGATATGTATAAGAGGATGGGCATTGTTAAAATGTTATCGTATTTTATGTAAAACTAGATACAAATTGTTGGAGGAAAAGGTTCAACTGCAAAAGGAGTTAGCTGATTCGCATGAGAAGCTTTAAATGCTACAGCATCCAAACTTTCTTTTACAATAGCAAGCTAAAAAGCATTAGGTCGTAACATAAAAGACAATTGTGAGAGTGACTCAGAAAAAAAAAAAACAACAGGAAAGTGAATGCAACCCATGCACCTGTGGGGCCTGACTGGGGCCCAGACACCTAGGAGGAAGATGTGTGGGAAGAATATGAAACAAATTTGGTAAAAGAAGGTTCCAAGGAATGTGAGTGCATGACCACTATGAAGGAAGCAGGAGAATCAAGGGGGGCACACAGTGTCTAAGGAAGTAACTGAGTATTTTACTCAGCAGGAGATCACTGGTATTTTAAGCAAATTCACTCAAAAGTGGAAGAATCATTAATATCTTGGATGGTGAGAATCAGTGAGGAGGGGGCTAGAGGAGTATGGATAGATAACATAGATTGATTGAAATTCATCAGGATTAGAATTGTTTTGTACAACAAGCTTTTAGGGATTACCACATCCAAGGAGGTAACAATGGAACTAATCTGTTAGCTTTAGCTACACATGCACTGGGATGCAGTAAGCAATATCCCACTGACTCTGTGTGGCCTCGTGGAGATAGACCATGCTATTCACTTAGAGACTGTATGAGAAAATTAAAGGAATAGGTAATGAAAACTACAATTGTGATCAGAGACCCTGAGGCTTTTCATTGTACTCTCTTAACAGTTTGTCATAGGAATGTAATAGTGAAATCTGCTCCTCCTGCTTATAAGCACCTAACTCTGACTCTAGTAATTATGGAAATAGGGCACCTTCTTTTGGAGGTACTGAATAATATTTCACAGTCAGGTGACTTAGGGGAATTTGTAAAAGATAAATTTCTGCAAGAGAGAAGAATAAATACCCAGTAGATTCAAAGTCAGAATACACTAACAAGGAGAGAAATGTTTTCTGCTTTAAGCGCAGGGATAGATTTTGGAAGAATAAATGGTTTTGAAACTAACCAGCTATCTAAGAAGTACAGAGAAAAAGGATTTAATATTGAACTGAATTAGATTGAAATCTGCCCCTACAGATCCTACTGAATCATTGTGTCCAAGTTTGTCACACCTTCAGGGAGATAGTAAATTGGCCAAGCCCCTGCTCAGATTAAAGAAATATATAGACAAGATTACAGACCTCATATCAGTTTAACTGTATATTGGAAAAATAGATAAACTATTATAACAAGGACATTGATAGTTACTGGCATGGAGACATCCCTTATATAGGGAATCCCTGCAGTGAAGAAAATAGAAATTAATTCAGTTTCAGTGGATTCATGGACTCCAGAAACATGGCTAATGCTATACTCATCCTTCTTATGGTTATTATGTCCTTAATCTTTTTTTTATTTTGTTTGTTTAACCTGGTTGCTAGATTTGTTTCCTTCAGGCTTAGTGCCTTCTACTTGTGAATGACTGACTGCTTAAGTTGGATGTCACCCTCTGTCTTAAGACTACAATATGTCATCCCTAGACCTGGCATTGATGGATTTCCTGGACCTCTTGAGATAGGGACAGCTCTATGTCCAGTCTCAGCAGGAAGTAGTTAAAGGAGAAGAGACCACTGCCTCTCACCCATGGAATTTTGGGTCCCATTAATTTGAAGGAGGAATGATGGGGATGCTTGTACTCAAGAAACCACCCTAAGATATTGTTTTATGTGTTTATTTTGTGCTATCTCTATTATATTGTGAAGTTATGTCCATACCAATTACCCCTCAACTACCATTGACCTATTATTTAACATAAAAAATCTTAGGGTTAATTGTAATGGCAAGAGAATTTGAATACCTTCCCTACCCCTTAATAGGCACATGCTTTGAGCTTTGGCCCAGCCTACATGACATGAAGCCCATGGTGAGAGGAGCTTACTAATGAGGTGAAGCAGGAAGGGTGGAGCAGGGTGAGAGAGTGAGGCAGTGCTGGGAGACAGCTAATGCAGAGAAGAGAAGGGCAGCTTGTGTGAGTGAGAAAGGGAATAGTTTTGCCTAGTGCAAATTGTCTGGGGGGAAGCCTGAAGGAGGGCAGGCTTGGGGATGGCAGTGCTCCCTGCATTAATAATGTTTGTAGATTTCTTTGCTATTATGATGGGTTTGGTTTTCTGGTATTTGAATATATGTCTTGGTTCTTTGAGGAAGAGAATTTATATTTTACAAATTTATCCTGGAAATACACATACAAATCTATAACAGCTGCTATGGGTATCACAATGACATTATAATCTATCACAGCCATATAACCACACTAATACATATTTGGGTTAAAACAGGTGGGGTTATGTTCCATGAAAAAGTGTGAGGATTTTTGGAACTTCTCAGTTTTGTTGGGGTAATTGTTCATTTTTGAAGTCTGCTCCAGATAGAGAAACTGACCAAAGAGGTCAGTAGATTTTTCATGCTCTTCTATGACACTATCAAGGAAATATACATTCCCTATCCACTATTTTTGTATTTTTTTTTATTATTTTCATTTTTGTTCCTTTCCCCACCTCTGACTGGATGATCACACTGAACTCTGTTGATTAAAGATCTCTTTCATAAGAATCTACACTATGTAAGGAAAAAAGGGTATCTGCAGAGTTGTGGTCTATAAAGTGTGGACAAGATTACTCCAAGGGACACAGGACTGCCCAATTCCCTTTATGGCTTGATCCCAAAGGGATTTGCAATTATTCAATCACATTGAGAAGATGAGTTATATATGCAACTAGTTTTGAGTTTGTTTCCAATAGAACTGTGACAGCCTTTAAAAATTCTACTCTCTGTTTACTCCACTGATGGTCTGACTACATTTTGTATGTGCTCCTTATAGTGGTCATCTTAGCCAGAGTCAATAAAATTTCTGTTCCTCCCTGCCATGTCTCCCTCCCCGAGACTCTCAAAACCTGTTACCTATCGCTTCTTGGTTGACACCATTGTCCTTTATCAGGGCTGATGTAGAGTTAAAACGAGTAAGACACCATACACACCCACGCACACACATACACACAAACATTCACACTCACATATGCGTGCATAGTTTTTCATTTTATTAAGTGAGAGAAAGTAGCCGATGATGCATAATAATGAGTAAGCTATAATTTTGTTAGCTTTTCTCCCAACCTCACCTCTTCTATGAATATCCTTACATATATTGAGAATACTACAATCTTTTTAGTCCACATAGCTTCTTAAATGATTTTTCTAAAGTTCTGGTTTTACCATATCATTCAACTATTTGCTGAATGACAATGTCTTCTTATAAATAGTATAATCAAATATTTCATACTTATCACATCTTTTCTCTATGAGCTATACTGTGTGTGGATACATATGTGTGGTATCTATATTAGATATTTGACATTACATTAGATAATAATATATCTAATATATATAATGTTACATATGTATGTCTATAAAATTGGTACAACAGTAACATGGTGATCTATGTCACAAACATTAGTGTGCACGTATACATATATATTCATATGTACATAAAACACATATGTAGGGGGCAGGGAGGAGGTGTGTGTGTATGTATGTATGTGTTTTTCTGTGTGTGTACAGCTCAGAGAGCCAACCTGAAACCAGGAAAACATCTTCCTGAGTTCAAACCCGGCCTTTAGATACTTATTGAGTCTGTCAACCTGGACAAGTTACTTAGCCCTGCTTGCCTCAATTCCTAATCTGTAAAATGAGATTGAAGAGGAAATGACAAACCACTCTAGACTATGACTGAAATGACTAAACAACAAATAGAAAAGATATGTATTTGACACTATGATATTTTAATTTTTTTTAACAGATGTATTCAAGATTAAAAACAAAGACTATTGGAGACAGATGCAGGGAGCATTGGGGATGTGAAAAAAATCTATCAATCAAATGTCTGGGTATGTGTATGTATATGTGTGTATGCATGTATGTATGTATGTGTGTATACATACACATATATATGTGTATTTATGTATGTATACACACATATATTTACATGTATATGTATGTTTATGTATGTATACACACAAAATATATGAAAGATTGTTTCATAAATTCCAAATGTGGGAATACTCTTTTAGGAAAAGAATCAGGAACATTAAAACTCAAAATTAGTTGAAGTTAGCAGTAAGGGCTAAAGACAATAAAAAGGGCTTTCGCTTTTGAAAGCATTCTTCTCCTCATTGGCTTTTTGAACCTCTTTTGCCAATTGAGTTAGCCTATTTTTCAAGGTGTAATTTTCTTCAGCATTTTTTTGGATATCCTTTATCCAGGTGTTCACCTGTTTTTCATGCTTTTCTTGCATTTCTCTCATTTCTCTTCCCAGATTTTCCTCCACCTGTCTAACTTGATTTTTACAATCCTTTTTGAGCTCTTCCAAGGTCTGAGTCCATTGAATATCTATTTCAGATGTTTGGGATACAGAGCGCTTGACTCCCATGTCTTTACCCAATGGTAAGCATTGGTCTTTTTCGTCAGAGTGAAATGGCACAATCTGTTCCCCAAGAAAATAACCTTCTATGGTCTTAGTTTTTCCCCCATTCTGGGCATTTTCCCAGCTAGTTACTTGACTTCTGAGAGTCCCCTCCACCCCAGGCCTAGGTCTGCCCAGCTAGAGCTTGGTGTCTGAGATTCAAATGCTGCTCCCCAGCCTCAGAGCTTTCAGTGGCTGGCCTGGCTGCTATTCAATGGAAGCTTAATTTCTGGTGCTTAGGTGGGGGCAGGGCCGCCTCCCAGGCTCAGTTCCCTCAGGGGGTTTTTGCAGAGACCTTTTGTAATGAAGCTGCTGCCCAGCTCCTGCCTGCTCCCTGGAGCCTCTGGCCACCTGCTGCCTCTGCTGCTGCCTCTGCCGCTGCCTCCCGAAGGGGCCTGAGTCCCAGAGACACCCCGCTCCCCTCTCAGCCCATCACTCTCACTGACCTGTGAGTCTGTGGGTGGAGGGACCTTCGCAACCACTGGAGATTCCATCCCTGGAGCCTGCTCAGATCTTCCCGCTCCTCTCAGTGACACGTGGCCAGGGCAGGGCAGGGCTCTGCTCCCGTCTGGTGTGTGATGGACCTTTGGGATCAGTTTTTCAGGGCTCTCTGGAACAGAAATCTCCTTCACTGTGTTGCTGCATGGCTTCCACTGTTTCAGAATATTTTAGGAGTTCTTTTTAAAGGAAATTCATGGGCTGTGGGTTCGGAGCTAGCATCTTGGGTCCCCCCCAGTAAAAAGGGCTTTCTTGAGAAAAAAAATATCCTTTCTTGGGGTAGCAGTCCTTTCTTTTAACATATATTTCATTTATTTTCACTTTTCAATATTCACTTCCACAAGATTTTGGATTCCAAACTTTCTCCTCATCTCTCCTCAACCTCCACCCCAGGGCAGTATGTACCCTATTTATCTGATTCCACAATTTTGTCCTTCCTTCTCTCTCCCCCCTTCTCTTATTCCCCTCCCACCTATGTTTCTGTAGGCAAGATGGATTTTTATGCCCCATTGCCTCTACATCATATTTCCCAGTTGTATTCAAAAATCATTTTAACATTCATTCTAAAAGCTTTGACTTCCATTCTCTCCCTTCTTACCTTCCCTCCTACCCTCTTTGAGAAAGCAAGTAATTCGATGTAGATCATACATGTGTAGCCATGTAAAATACTTCCATATCAGTGATGTAGTGAAAGTCTAATGAAATGTCCCTCTTTTCTATACTGCCCTCCATTTATTCCATTCTCTCCCTTAATTTGTCCCCTGACAATAGGGTTTACTTCTGAAAACACCTTCCCCCAATTTGCCATACTTTCTATTATCTTCCCTCTACTATCCCCATCCCCAAACTTCCTGCAGGGTAAGAGAGATTTCCAATCTCAGTTGAGTATGTGTTATTCCTTCTTTAAGCCAATTCCAAAGAGAGTAAGACTCACTCTCTTTCACCTCCCTTTTCTTCCCCTACATTGCAAAAGATCTTTCGTGTCCCTTTTTATGAGATTATTTCATGTATTCTAACTCTTCCTTTCTCTCTCTCCCAAGACATTCTTCTCAACATTTAATTTTCCTTTTTAGGTATTCTCTCCTTTTAGTCAGCTAACCTTGTACCCTCTTTCTATGTAAAAATGCATGCCTGTATACATGCCTGTGTAGATATGTATATATGCATGCACATATATGGTTGTTTGCATGATTATATGTACACACATGCATAAACAGACATATACATATATACCTAACTACACATACATATATACATACCTACATGTATACCCATACCTATATGCATATGCATAAACGCATACATACATACATATATACACACATAAACATGCATATATATAAATGCACATATACATATGCACACATATATACAATATAGGCATACACAAACATACATTACATACATATGCATAAACATATATATAAACATTATATATATGTTTATGTATGTGTATATATATATATATATATATATATATATATATATATATATATAGCTATCTGCATCTGTATCTCTATCGCTATCTCTACAAATGAGATAGAGATAAAGACAGAGACAGAGATAGAGAAAGACACCCTCTAACTACCCTAATACTGAGAAAGGTCTCATGAGCTACAAATATCATCTTTCCATGTAGGAATGCAAACAGTTCTGTTTATCTTTTCATGTTTCCCTTGATTCTTGTGTTTGAAAATCAATTTTTCTATTCAGCTCTGGTTGTTTCAACGAGAATGCTTGGATGTCCTCTATTTCATTGAAATTCCATTTGTTCCCTAAAGTATTATATTCAGTTTTGCTGGGTACGTGATGCTTGGTCTTTATCTCAGCTCCTTTGGTCTCTGGAATATTCCAAGTCCTCAGATCCCTCAATGTAAAAGTTGCTAAATCCTATGTTATAGTTATTTTATTTACATAGTACTTGAATGATTTATTTCTAGCTGTTTGTAATAATTTCTGCTTGACCTGGAAAACCTGGAATTTGGTGATGGCATTCCTAGGAGTTTTCCTTTTGGGGTCTCTTTTAGGAGGTTATCAGCGGATTCTTTCCATTTCTATTTTACCCTCTGGTTCTAGAGTATCAGTGGAGTTTTCCTCGATTATATATACATACACACATATGCATAGCTATATCTTTATAGATACATAGATATAGATATATATTGATGTATATATATGTGTGTGTGTGTGTGTGTCTGTGCGTGTTTAGGAAATGAAGTTTAAGCTCTTTTTTGGACCATGGCTTTTAGGTACAACAATAATTTTGAAATTTTGAAATCTTCCCTTTATCTGTTTTCCAAATCAGTTGCTTGTCCATTGAGGCATTTCACATCTTCTTCTATTTTTTTCATTCTTTTAGTTATGTTTTATAATTTCTTGATTTCTCATGAAATCATTAGTCTCCGTTTTCTTCCTTCTAATTTTTAAGGTATTATTTTCTTCAGTGAGCTTTTGGACTTCCTTTTCCATTTGGTCAATTCTGCTTCTTAAGGCATTCTTCTCCTCATAAACTTTAGGACCTCTTTTGCCATTTGAGTTAGTCTATTTTTAAAAATGTTATTTTCTCCAGCATTTTGACGACTTTTCCTTTAGCAAGCTGTTTACTCATTTTTCATGATTTTCTTGCATCACTCTCATTTTTCTTCCCCATTTGTGCTCTACTACTCTTACTAGATTTTCAGAATCCTTTATGAGCTCTTCCATAACCTGAGACCATTTCATATTTTTCTTTTAGGCTTTGGATATAGAAGCTTGACCTTGCTGTCTCCCCCTAGTTGTATTCTTTGATCTTCCTCATCTGAAAGAACAGAAGAAAATACCTTTTCTCCAAGGAAGTAGCCTTCTATAGTCTTATTTTCCTCCCTTTCAGACATTTTTCCAATCAATTACTTGACTTTTGAGTTCTTTGTTAAGTGAAGGGTGCTTCCCCAAGTCTCAGAGTTTTTGTGCAACTGTTTTCAGAGATACCTCTAGGAACCTGTAAGTTCTCATTTCCTCCAAAGTGGCATAATCAATCGAGAGGTGTTACTCCCCTTCTGATCTACACTCTGGTTTATGACCAACCACAAACACTCTTTTCTGCCCTGCAACTGAGAATAGGATTCCCTCTCCATAGCTGCCAATAGCTATACACGTCAGTGCTGCTCCTAACTCAGAACTGGAACCAGACAAGTTATTTGATTTCTTCACCATCTCTAGGCTGTGAGCTTCAGAAGCAGTGGCCACTGGGGCAGTGGCCACTGCTGCCCTGTGCCTAGGACCAGACCATGCTGCCCTGTCACCCAGGTGAGAGAACTTTCTCACTGCCCTTTCAAGCTGTCTTTGGCATTTGTGGGTTGAGACGTCTGAAAGCAGCAGCAGCCAGCAATTCAGCACCCTGAGGACAGCTCCAGTCCCATCTATGCTGGTGCAGCATGGGCTGCACTTTGCTCGAGCTTGGTGCAAAAGATCCTTTCTTTCAGCTTTCCAGATTGTATTGGGCTGGAAATCTGTTTCTCTTTGTCATTTTCTTGTGTTTACTTTTCTAGAATTTGTTTGGAGTCATTTTTACAGGAATTTGGGGGGAGTGCAAGTAAGTCTCTGTTTCTACTCCACCATCCAGGATAGACGTGAGAAAGGAGAGATAAGAATTCTGCTCAGGGTATGTGGGCTGATAATAAATGAAGACAACAAAACAATCAGTTTTTAATCATTAATATTTTTATTACAAAATCTTGTCTTTGTGGTTAGAATTTTTGGCAAATTATTAAAAGATAAATATATAATTCATAGAAATAAGAAAGAATCTGCTTGATTTATGGGGTTCAGGTAAAGATGAATTATAGTTATGGAAACTGAAAAACATCATAAACTTGATGGCTGAGTCATGGCTTCCCATCTTTGAAAAATTGTTAAGAAAGGACAGATGATAAAGAAGTATAGATAATCAAATAAAACTATTTTCAAATAAAGGTAGATTATTCAAACTGTTGGCCAGTTAGCTTGACTTTAATTCATGATAACATACTAGAATACATAAATAGGAATGGTTTGTGAAGATTTAGAAGTGATTACTAAAAGACAGTATGTGTTCAAGAGGTGCATATGATACCTGATTAATTTCATTTCACATTCTAAAACATTTTAGAAATTGTTGACCTGAGGGAATTCCAGATATGAGTAGGGTTTTCCAATCTTACCATGCAAAATAATCATAAAGGGTCCACAACTGCTTGATTGAATCAATAAAATATTAATTAGGTAAGAAATTATATCATAGAACAAATAATATTGGTCAATGATGAAAATAGATTATGAAATGCAGGGAATATCTTCTGACGGAATGAAAGAATCAGAAACAATCCTGAAACTCAGTATAAAATAGTAAGTCACTCCAAAATTGTAACACATTACATTATCAAAATTTGGCAAATCTTTTGCTAGAAATTAATCAAAGATCCTGGGGGATAATCAATTAGAAGGACTTTCATGGAATTTTTAAGTCCTGGTACAAGAAACTAAACCTCTCAGAGTTATCTCTAAAATTCTGAAGGACAAAATAGTCTCTTGCCTTCTGAGTACCCAGCCTACCAATATGAATATGAATTAAAAAAATTATTTTGAGAGGGTGTTATATATGGACATAATATGCTTACTTTTCAGGAAGATATTTAATTTTTTAAATAGTTAATTAATTAAATTTATTTTCAGTGTTCTACAATAACTACCATATAACTTACATTATTATTTCTGCCCCCCCCACCTCCTGCCTCCTTCCCCAAGATGACATGCAATTTTGTATAGGTTCTATACATGCATTCTTATTAAAGACATTTTCACTATAGTCATGATGTGCTGAAGAATTAAAATGGATGGGAGAAACCATCTAACAAAACAAAACGCAATACAGACACACACACACACGCACACACACACACACACACACACACACACACACACACACACACACAATGATCTGCTACAATCTGCGATAGAATTCCAAACTTCTTTCTCAGAATGTGGAAGGTACTTTGCCTTAGAAGACCATTGGGAATTTTTTTAAGTCCTTGCATTGCAATGAAGTTTCAATTCTACCAGAGAAAAACTCTCTCACAGTGAGGCTGTTGTTGTGCAAAAAGTTCTTCTGGTTTTCCACCTTTCAGTCAGCATCAGATCATGTAAGTCTTGCTAGGCCTCTCTGAAGTCTTCCTGTTCATCATTTCTTATAGCACAATAGTATTCCATGACATTCATATAACATAATTTATTCAGCCATTCCCCTTGATTTCCAGTTCTTGGCCACCACAAAGAGTGCTGCTATAAATAGTTTTGTACATGTGGGACCTTTTCCCCTTTTTATGATCTCTTCGGGATACACTCCTACAAAGGTTCTTGCTGGGTCAAGGGGTATGCACATTTTTGTAGCCCTTTGGGCATAGTTCAAACTGCTCTCTAGAATGTTTGGATCAGCTCACAGCTCCACCAACAGTTTATTAGTGTTCCAACTCTCCCACATCCTCGCCATGTTTGCCAATCTGATAAGTGTGGTGTGGTACCTCAGAGATGTTTTACTTTGCATCTGTCTAATCAAAAGTGATTGAGAGCATTTTTTAATATGATTATAGATGTCTTTAATTTTGTCCTCTGAAAATTCTGTGTTCATAACCTTTGAGCATTCCTCAATTTGGGAATGACTTGTATTGTACATTTGACTCAGTTCTCTATATTCTAGAAATGAGGCCTTTATCATTGACATTAGATGTAGAAATTCTTTCCCAGTTATCTACATGCCTTCGAATTTTGGTTACATTGGGTTTGGTTATGCAAAACCTTTTCAGTTTAGTGTAATCAAAATTATCCATTTGCACTTCATAAAGCTGTCTATCTCTTCTTTAGTTAAAACTTCTTCCCTTCTCCATAAATGTGATAAATACACGATTACTTGCTCCTCCAATTTGACCATAGTATCTATCTTTAAACCTATATTGGGTACCCATTTGGATTTCATTCTTGTTTACAGTATCAGGCATTTGTCTATGTCAAGTTTCTGCCACACTTTTATCTAGTTTCCCCAGCAATTTTTGTGCAACAATGAGTTCTTATCCCAGAAGCTGAGGTGCTTGGTTTATCAAACAGTGATTTCTATATTCGTTGTCTACTATGTCTTGCGTACCTAGCATATTCCACTTGTCTACCTTTCTGTTTCTTAGCCAATACCAAGTGCTTTTGATAATTAATGCTTTACAAATACTATTTGAGATCTGGTAGACTTAGGCCACCTTCCTTAGCTTTTCTTTACATTAGACCCCTTGATATTTTGGACGTTTTGTTCTTCCAGATGAATTTTGATACTATTTTTTCCAGCTGTAGAAAATAATTATTTGGTATTTTAATTGGTACAGCGCTAGATAAGTAAATTAATTTAGGTGGAATTGTCATTTTTATTGTGTTGGCTCAGCCTACCTATGAGAAGCTCATGTTTATTCACTTACTCATATCTGATTGTATTTGTGCAAAAAATGTCTTGTACTTGTGTGCATATACTCCTTGGGTTTGTTTTGGCAGGCAAATTCCCAAAGGTTTTAGAGTGTCTACCCTAGTTGTAAGTGGAATTTCTGTTTCTCTCTCTTGCTGATGGGATTTGTTACTTGTATATAAATATGCAGAAGATTTGTGTGGGTTTATTTTGTAACCTGTAACTTTGACAAAGCTGTTTATTGTTTCAAGTAGATTTTTTTACCTGAACCTCTGGGATTTTCTAAGTATATCATCATATCTTCTGCAAAGTGTGATAACTTAGTTTCATCTTTAACTATTCCAATTCCTTTAATTTCTTTATCTTGTCTAATTGTTATAGCTAACATTTCTAGTACCATATTGAATAATAGTGATGATAATGGACATTTCACCCCTGATCTTATTGGAAAAGCATCTAGCTTATCACCATTGCATATAATGCTTGCAGAATATTTTAGATAGATACTGCTTATTATTTTATGGAAAGTTCCTTTTATTGCTATGTTCTCCAGCATTTTTTAATATGACTGGACATTGTATTTTGTCAAAAGCTTTTTCTGCATCTGTTGAGATAATCATGTGATTTCTGTTACTTTTGTTGTTGATATGGATGATAGTGCTAAAATTTTTCCTAACATTGAACAAGCCCTGCATTCCTGGTATGAATCCTACCTGGTCATAACGTATTATTCTCATGATAAGATGCTGTATTCGTTTTGGTAAAATCTTATTTAAAATTTTGGGGTCTATATTGATTTGAGAATTTGGTTTATAATTTTCTTTCTCTGTTTATCTCTTCCTGGTTTTTGTATAAAACCATATTTGTATCATGAAAGGAATTTGGGCGTTCTCCTCCAGTTTTCGAATATTGTCTATATAGTATTGAAATTAACTGTTCTTTAAATGTTTAATAGAATTCACTGGTATATCCATCTGTCCCTGGAGATTTTTCATACGGAGTACATTGATGATTTGTTCAATTTCTTTTTGAGAGATGGGGTTATTTAAGTATTCAAATTCCTCTTCTGTTAATACGGGCAATTTGAATGTTTTTAAACTACCCATCCATCCCATTTAGATTATTGAATTTGTGGGCAAAGTAATTTCTAATGATTGATTTAATTTCTTCCTCATTAGGGGTGAGTTCACCCTTTTCATTTTTGATTTTAGTAATTTGATTTTCTTTTTTCCTTTGTTAAATAAGATTGACCAAAGCTTTATTTAATTTTATTAGTTTTTTCATATAAACAACTATTGGCTTTATTAATTCTATAGTTTTCTTAATTTCAATTTTATTAATCTCTCCTTTGGATTTCATTATTTTTAATTTGGTATTTATTTGGGGGTTTTTAGTTTGTTCTTTTTCTAGCTTTGTCAGCTGCATGCCCAACTCATTGATCTCCTCTTTCTATATTTTATTCATGTAGGCATTTAAAGACATAAAACTTTGCCTAAGAACTATTTATGCAGTATCTCATAAGATTTGGTAGGTTGTCTCATTACTGTCATTTTCTTGAATGAAGTTGTTGATTCTTTCGATGATTTCTTGTTTGATCCACTGTTTCTTTATGATTACCTTATATATTTTCTAATTAATTTTTGGTTTATCTTTCCATGGCCTTTTATTACATGTAATTTTTATTGCAGTATAATCTGACAAGGAAGCATTGACTAGCTCTGCCTTTCTGCACTGGATTGTGAGGTTTTTATACCCTAAAACATGGTCAATTTTTGTATATGTGCCATATGCCACTGAGAAAGAGATATATTCCTTTCTATTCTCATTCAATTTTCTCCATAGATCTATCATATCTACCTTATCCAGAGGTTTATTTACTTCCTTAAACACTTTCTTTTTTATTTTGAGGTTAGATTTATCAAGTTCAGAGATGGAGAGGGGGATGGCCCGTACTAGTATAGTTTTGCTCTCTATTTCTTCCTTCCTTCAATTCACCCAACATTTCCTCTATGAATTTGGATGCTATGCCACTTGGAGCATACATGTTAATAACGATATTGGTTCGTTGTTTACTGTGCCTTTTAGTAGGATATAATTTCCTTCCTTATCTTTTTTCTGCTTTTGCTTTTTCTGACATTACCATTGCTACCCCTGCTTTTCTGAAATCAGGTAAGGCACAATATATTCTGCTCCAAACTTTTACCTTTACCCTGTGTGTATCCTCACATTTTAAATGTGTTTCTTATAAAAAAAAAACATATTCTTGGATTATGACTTTTAATCCATTCTGCTATATGTCTCCGTTTTATGGGAGAGTTCATTTCATTCACATTTACATTTATAATTACAATATGTGTCTTCCCCTCCATCCTCTTTCCCACCATTTTTGCTTTTAGTTCTCCCCTCTCCCTTGCCCTCCTCAATAAAGATTTTACTTTTCTCCACCACATCTTGCAGTTTTCCCTTCCTCCTTTCAGTCCCCCTCCCTTTTACTCACATTTTTACCCTTACTACTTCTTCCATCCCTTTTAGCTTCCTCTCCCCTTTCTTTCCCCTACCCCTCCTACTGCCTATAGAACTAGTTAGATTCATATCCTTAAGTATATTGTTCCCTCCTTGAACCAAATCAGATGAGAGTACCCCTTAAACAATGCTCATCTCTCTCCCCTCTTTCCCTCTACTATAATTTTTTACTTCTTCTTATGATGTAATTTATCATTTTCTGCTTCCTCCTTTTTACATCTTCTGTTACAATCCCTTTGCTTGCTTACATCGTATCTTTTTCATCACATCATTTACTTTATACCTGTTCCTCTATATACATCCCTTGTATATTTCAAAATAGATGCACAATTCTCAGGATTAACAAGTATCATCTTTCGTTATGGTGGATAAAGAGTTGGCTCAAATTGAGTAAAAGAAAATTCTTTTCCCCTATTTATGTTTTTATGCCTCTCCTGCAACCTGCATTTGAAGTTCAAATTTTCTATTCACTTGTGGTCTTTTTGTCAGAAAGGTCTGGAAATTTGAATGTCCATTTCCTTGCCTGAAATGTTATGCTGAATTTTGCTGGGTAATTGATCCTTGGTTGTAGTCCCACCTGCTTTGCCTTATGAAATATCATATTCGAAATCCGTGAATCTTTTAGTGCAGGAACTGCAACGTCTGGTGTGGTCCTCACTGTAGTTCTTCAATATTTGAATGGTTTTTTTCTCGCTGCCTGTAGTACTTTCTCCTTCACTTGACAGTTCAGGAATTTGTCAACAATATTTCTTGGTGTTTTTAGTTTGGGATCCCTTTTGGGAGGTGAACCGTGGATTCTTTTGATGACTATTTTGCCCTCTGGATCTAGCACTTCTGGGCAGTTATCCTTGATGATTTCTTAGAAGTTATTATCCAGACTCTTTTCTCATCATGACTTTCTGGTAGAACAGTAATTCTTAACATTCTTGAAAGTCAAATTTTCTTTTCAGATCTGGTCTTTTCATCAAGAGTGCTTGAAAGTCCTCAGTTTCATTGAAAGACCATATTTTCCCCTGAAGTATTATACTCAGTTTTGCTGGGTAGGGGATTCTTGGTTTTAGACCTAGTTCC
>CM053769.1:633958076-633994837 GCA_028658325.1 Potorous gilbertii
GAGGGGGGAGGGGACTAATGGGGAGAAAATTTTGAAACCCAAAATCTTGTGAAAATGAAATGAATGTAAAAAGTTAAATAAATTCATTTAAAAAAAAAAAAAGAAAATATTGTAAGCAATCATTAAGAAACAATTTGAGTATTGTGGAAATACATTCAGGATAGCAATAAATCTAACAGCTTCTACATTAAGGAACTTCAGTACTTGGAGCATGATATCCTGGAGATCAAAGAAGTTAGAAATAAATCCAACAATCACCTACCCAACAATATTTAGTGTAATCCATCGCAGGGGAAGTTGATAATCAATTATGTAGAGGAAAGCAATGAATTCTTGAAAAATAAAAGACAGCTGAATAGAAAATTTGACTTTCAAATACAAGACTAAAAAGAAGCATTAAGCTATAACCAGGAAAGAGAAACAATAAGGGACTTTTTAAAGTTGAACTGTTTATGTTCTTACATGAAAGGATGATATTTATAACTCATGAGACCTTCCTCATTATTAGAGTAGTTGAAGAGAATCGATAAAGATATAGACAGATAGGTGGATGTATAGAGATAGATAGATAGATGGAGAGAGAGAGACAGAGACAGAAACAGAGAGACAGAGAGACAGACACAGAGAGAGAGAGACAGAGAGAGGGAGAGAGAGAGAGAGAGAGAGAGAGAGAGAGAGAGAGAGAGAGAGAGAGAGGATAACAACTTCATTCTCTAAAAGGACCAA
Organism: Potorous gilbertii; assembly: GCA_028658325.1. Lineage (NCBI taxonomy): Eukaryota > Metazoa > Chordata > Mammalia > Diprotodontia > Potoroidae > Potorous > Potorous gilbertii. The sequence continues at coordinate 633,958,803 of CM053769.1, forward strand.
AATGACATCGTTATGATAAAGTCAAGTTTCAATATGTCCTGCTGTGGCTGATCAGATCAATATGGACTCTGAATATTCTCCCACAGTCCAGGCACAAATAATCCATGTGAACACTTGGGGTGGCTACTCTAAATTTATGCTTCCTGTGTTTCCTTTGAGCTGCTTCAACTCTACTTTGCCATAGAGCACTGAACCCTTTCTAATGTGGGCACTCCATGCTGAGAATTCCTGTACCAGTGCCTTCTATGTCACACAATCAATTCCAACTTTCTTGGGAGAGTCCTTGAGAGTGTTCTTGTATCTTGTATCACTTTTTCTGACCACCGAGTAATCACTTGCCCTACGTGAGTTCCCCATGAAATAATCTTTTTGGCAAGCATACATGGCCAACCCATCAAGGCTTCACTCTGTAGCATAGTTTGAATGCTAGGCAACTTAGTCCTACTAAGCCCTTCAGTGTCTAGTTCCTTATCCTGTCAGGTGATCTTCAGAATTTTCCTAAGACACTTTAAATGAAAATAATTCAGGTTCCTGGCATGGTGCTGGTAGACTCTCCAGGTTTCACAGGCATACAACAAGGGGGGCAGCACAATGGCTTTATAGACCTTCATTTTATTAGTTAATTACCTCTTCTTTCCCATACTTTCTCTCAGAGCCTCTTAAACACTGAGCTAGCTCTGGTAATTCACAGATCAATCTCATTATCAATGTGTACATCCCTGGAAAGTACGCTACTACAGTAAGTGAACTTATACACAGCATTGTAAACATCTCTATTTGCTATAACAGATGGTTCCATGTATGGATGGTGTGGTGGTGGCTGATAAAGCACCTGTGTTTTCTTGGTGTTAATTCTTACACCAAAATTAGCACAAAGAGCAAAGAATTAATCCATACTTTGTTGCACTTCTGCTTCACAGGCTGCATTGAGTACAGAATTTTCTGCAAACAGAAAATCATGCACCAACATTCCCTCCACTTTGTAGCCTTTTCAAATTGAAGAATTTACCATTACTGTGGTAGCTGCCCTTGAGGCCATGTTCATCATTATTGAAATCATTTGACAACATGGCTGAAAACATCATAAAAGCATGGGAGCAAGTATATACCCTTGTTTCACTCCATTGGTGACTAGGAACTCACAAGAGCATTGCCCATTATCTAGAACTCAAGCAAGTATGATATCATGAATTTGATATAATACAACACGGATGAACTTCTTCAGGCAACCAAATTTTCACATAATTTTCCATAAATCCTCAGAACTAACAGTATCATAGACTTTAGTCAGATCTATAAATGTTGTGTGCAGATTGATATGAATAGATATAGATATATGAATAGTCAGACAGACACATAGATAGACAGATAGACAGATAAATAGATTGATTGAGATATATAGACCGAGAGCAAGGGGTGAGTTAAAAATGAGGGTATAATATGTAAAAAATAAATAAAGAAGTGATAGAGGAACATATTGGGAAAAGAAGAAAATGAGATGAAGAATAGGGCAAATTACCTCACATAAAAGCACCAAGAAAAAAAAATTACTTGAATGGGAAGAGTAGGGGAAGTGAGAGGAATTGAGTGAACCTTCATCTCACTGGATTTGGCTTAAAGAGGGAATAACAAATACACTGCCTTAGCTATGGAACTCTATCTTATCCTACAGGAAAGTGAAAGGGAAGGGATAAGGGGAGGGATGATTGAAGGGAGAGCAGAATGGGAGAGTGGGTAATCTGAATCAAACAATTTTAAGTAAGAACAGAGTCAAAGGAGAGAATAGACTAAAAGGAGGGTGGGCTAGAATGGAAGGAAATAGTTGGTGTTTCACAGCATGACTATTATGGAAGTATTTGACATGACTATACACGTATAACCTATATTCAATTGCTTGCCTTCTCAATGGGGATGGTTGTAAAAAGAGTAAGGGAGAAAATATGGAGCTCAAACTTAAAAATGAATGTTAACAATTGTTTTTACATGCAGCTGGAAATAAGATACATAGGCAATGGGGTATAGAAATCTATCTTACCTTATAGGAAAATAGAAGGGGAAGGGAATAAGAGAAACAGATGTGATATAAGGGAGGGTGGATTGGGAGAAAGGGTAAACATAATGCATGCAATCTTGGGGTGAGTAAGAGAAGAGATGGTGAGAAAATTTGGAACTCAAAATTTTCTAGAAGTAAATGTTAAAAACTAAAAATATAAAAGAACTCTCACTGGAAAAGAAAAGACGGTTCAGGCAAGTACTGTTTAGTGTTCTGAGGAAGAAAAAGCTGAAGTCTGTCCAGGTACAAACATTTACCTACCCAAACAGTCTTTAAAAATATTCTAAATAAATATACATTTTACTTTTATTTCATTTGGAATTGTATCTATGATATAATCAACTTATTCAATTATTGTCGGAACGGGTTGTGAAAGGTCTATTCAAAGAATTAATGAAATCTGAAGTAAAGCAGATTATCTTTCACCATCTTAATCTCTCTCTCTCTCTCTCTCTCTCTCTCTCTCTCTCTCTCCTCTCAAAACTGCACTTCATATAATTCCACACAAACATAAAGAGTGAAAATTGATTCATCAGCTTTGCCAGTATATGCAAATAGGACAGCTGTTCTTCCACCACAGGTATTGATGCCAGTTACTTTCACTCCATTCATAATATTTTCCAGTGACTCCAACTACAAGATATGAATATTATGTTCAAGATAACATACTCTATGCTCCTCTATACAATGCAACACAAAAGCATCTGTTAAGTGGCAGATATCTTTAAAAAACATACCAGAGGTATATCATAGGAAGGCTGCTGACAAAATTTGGATCAATGAGAAGCCACCAGCACAGTACTGAAACAAGACTGATCATGCCAGTATACCAGATGGCAGAATGTGGTGGTGAGCAGCATCAACATCTCCAGCAAACTGATTTTCTGTAATTAATTCTTCACAGAAGAAATGACAGAAAAAGATACAGAACATTGACCAGTAATGAGAAATCAAGGATCTTGGTCAACTGAAGTCATAGTAGCATTTAGAAGATAGCCCTTAGAAGAGCATGTGCCATCACAGAATATAAAAACAGTTAGCAATTGTCATGTTTTCTGAATCAATCAAAAATGTACTATTTTTACATTTAAGGTATCTCAGTTCAACCAAGATTTATTAAATATACACTACATGGAAGGTAGGGTGTGGGTGCCTATCTACTAGATATGTATAAATGGAATTTTAACTCGAGAAATTTACAATATTGTTTGATATCCAAAACTAATATGTGCAAAATAGTTAAACACTAAATGTGTGATACAGAGTACAAGTGTAAAACACTTTCACAGAATAGGAAATAATTGAACTTGTGTTAGAATCTTCATAAAAATCTTCATTGGAAAGGTGAGATGTTTGAGGGAGGTACAAAATTTAGAAAATATATTTTCTTTGGCCTTGGCATATTTTAAAAGTAATAATTTCAATAGCATGTGTGAAGGCACGGAAGTCAAATAAACTGTGAGAACACTACCACGAGGGGTCTTTGAGCTGAAAAATGACCAAATGTCCAGTGTGCCAGCCGTATTGAGAAAATGATTACATTACCCCAAAACTTTGTAAAGTAAAAACTTTGGAGGCTGTTTCAATAATGAGTGAAGTGATCAGGAACTCACACTGAAGAATGTCCATTTTAAATGAAGAGGAAATAAATGGTCTTAAAGATATAGAAAGGATTTTTCTCATAGGTTGGATTTAGGGTATAATAATATGACTCTTAAAAGGCTTTTTCTTTTGCCCTTCCTTGAAATTCCTCTTCATTTCTAATTGATATTAGAATAACTACTGAGGGCCTTAACATTAAATTAGAATAATTACCTCCCCCCAAGTATGAATTGGTTACTTGATTAGCATCATAGATTCATAGACTAGAGTTGGAAAGACATAAAGAAGTCATCTAGTTCAACTTCTTCATTTTGAAAATGAAGAAACTGAGCTAAGGAAAAATCAAATGACTTACTGAAGGTCACATAGATGCTCTGTAGTGAAGCCAGAATTTGAAACCACATGCTCTGACCACAAATCCTTATCTCCTTTCCAGTATTCAAAAATGTAGTCAATTTTTCAATTCCAAGTACAAGCATTTTTACCAAAAAATGATTCATCTCTTTTCTCTTTTTCACATTAAAAATAAAATTTGTTATTACTAAAATAATTAAATAAAACATTGTTAACTAGTATTAAGAATCTGAATATTTAAAAACATAATGAGGTTAGAATAAAAGTAAAACAAAAAAATTGAGGGACTGTTCTTATTGAAGAATTAGACATTTATCTCCATAATCCATTTTATCAGTGTAATCTCATCCTTATTCTTATTCATCAGCATTAACTAAAATATTATTGCGAAATTTACACAATTCAGTGTAGAGGAGTCCAACCCTTTTAGAAGTTTTGAATCTCTTGAGAAATATAGCATCTATAGTTCTTCTAAGGGGTATATTAATTCAATTATATTAATAACTGCTACAAATCACTGTGCACAGAGAAATGCAGACTTTTACCTAAAGGAATTTCCTTTCTAAATATATGGTCATTTTTAAGAGCAAATAATTTCTGCCTCACTCATTGGGTTGCCCATTTAAAACAATGTAGGTTAATTTCAGGGAAGACAACACTTAGGCATTATAGCTTTCTTAATCATACAACAAAACTTTTCTTCCTCTTCCTTCCTCTGACTTCTCAGTTCATGCTTACTTGAAGCAAAGGTCAAAACAGTGTGGTGTCAGTTTCTATATTTCTATGACAGTGTGACTCTGTCTGTTTTCTAGAATTTGGTAAGGAAACAAAAGCACCCATTTCACAGACTCCTAAATAGTCATCCCCAATGAAGGGAAGTGATTTCTTGAAATATTGGCACAATAAGATGATCTTCTTTCACAGTAGAAAGTAAATTCTGGTGCACATTACTTTTTTATTTTCTCTAGATTCCCTCCCTTAGTCCTAGTGCAGATCCTTGTATGTTGCCTATGCTTAATAACTTTTCCTCCAGTGGGATTACTAAACTGAATTCTTTCTACCACATTATTTCATAACTTGCTTTAATTATCCAAAATATATTTTGAAAAAAATTTATAGCTTGCCACTCTCTTTAAACAGGAAGTATAATTTTACTATGTCTGTTTTATTGGTTGATTAAAGTATTTTCATCATATTTGAATTTTTTTATTTGTACTATTTGATTTACCCTATAATTTTTTCATCGGTTGTTTTTAATTCCGTTAATATCAGAGTTTCAGAAAAAGCACAAACATCCACAAAATTTTATCATCCACAAAAACAAAATTATTTGGGATTATTGGGGCTTATAACAAAGAATATTATAGCCTGAGTACTCATCTTGAAGAATAGTGAAGATTTCTCCTTCATGTACCCTAACTACTCCATTTCATTCAATAAGCATTCATTAATTACTCATTTGTCTGTCAAAATGTTAAAAAAAAGAGGCAAGAGAAAGTACTTGCCTTCAAGGCGCTTATAATTTAATGGAATAGATGGCATGCAAACAAATATATACAAAGCATGCTATAAATAGAACTATATTTATAAATAGGAAATAGGAAAAAAAATAAAAGAATGCACTGGAATTAATAGAGTTTTGGGAAGGCTTCTTGTATAAGGGAAGTCAGGGAAATCAGGTATAGGGTGAAAGGAGGGATAACATTCTAGTCATAGAGGACATCCAGAGAAAATGAAATGTCCAGAACTGAGAAATGGAGTATCATTTTCATGGAAGAGACAAGAGGCCAGTATCTCTGGATAGAAGGATATGTATCAGAGATTAAGGTATCTAAAGACTGAAAAAGTTAGGAGGAGGTCTATTTGAAGAAGGACATTGAATCCCAAATTAAGCACTTTATATTTGATTCTGGAGGCAATAGGAAGTTACTGGAATTGATTGAATAGAGGTTAATATGATCAGACCTGTGTTTTAGGAAAATCACTTTAATGGTTAAATGAAGAATGGATTGGAGTGGGGAAAGTTTTGAGGTAGGCAAATCCCTCAGCAGTCTATTGTATTAACTCAGGGATGAGGTGACAAGAACCTGAACCAGGCTGGTGGCAGTGTCAGAGGAGAGATGGGGACATATTTGAGAGATGTTGTAAAAGTGAAAAGGAAGTAGTTGCTCTTTGTGAATAACCTTTACATTTTAGTTCATGCAAGTAGGTCAAATATCATAGGAAAATAAAGAACTGCTCTAAGTTATGGACTTACACTAACTACCAAAACCTTCCCCCCTTTCCCCCCCCAAAAAAGAAAATCTCAGTTCATTTGTACTTAGATATCTCTTAAAAGAACTAGCAGTCAATTGAGCTCGTTATCTTTAAGGTGCTTTAGATAACTACTACCAAGGATCACTCCACTACAGTAATTGATCAATTTTGCCACTGTCAGAAAATTGATTATATTAAGTCTTCTATCATGACATAGTGTAGACTCATTTTCTGTCATCACCTTTTCTGCTAATGTCGCTTAAAATACAGATCTTTGATTTTAGAGTAAACTTACATTAGCAGATATGTAAGTATCAAGAAGATATACAGTAGATATAAGGAATCTTAGAAGTCAAGTAACTGGCTGGGAAAATGATCAGAAAAGAGAAAAAATATAAGACCATAGGAGGCTGCTTTCTTGGTGACCAGATGACTCTTCCCTTCCACTCTGATGAGGAAAACAATGCTTACCATCAGGTAAAGACATAGGAGTCAAGGCCTCTGTATCTTAAACATCTGAAATAGATATCCAATGGGCTCAGGCCAAGGAGGAGCTCAAAAAGGATTTTGAAAATCAAGTTAGACAGGTGGAGGAAAAACTGGGAAGAGAAATGAGAGAGATGCAAGAAAAGCATGAAAAACGGGTCAATACCTTGATAAAGGAGACACAAAAAATGCTGAAGAAAATAGCATCTTGAAAAATAGGCTAACTCAATTGGCCAAAGAGGTTCAAAAAGCCAATGAGGAGAAGAATGCTTTCAAAAGCAGAATTAGCCAAATGGAAAAAGAGGTGCAAAAGCTCACTGAAAAAAATAGCTCTCTGAAAATTAGAATGGAACAGATGGAGGCCATTGACTTTCTGGGAAACCAAGACATCACAAAACAAAACCAAAAGAATGACAAAATGGAAGATAATGTGAAAGACCTCATTGGAAAAACAACTGACCTGGAAAATAGATCCAGGAGAGACAATTTAAAATTATGGGACTACCTGAAAGCCATGATCAAAAAAAGAGCCTAGACATCATCCTTCATGAAATTATCAAGGAAAACCGTCCTGATATTCTAGAACCAGAGGGCAAAATAAATATTCAAGAAATCCACTGATCATTGCCTGAAAGATATCTAAAAAGGGAAACTCCTAGGAACATTGTGACCAAATTCCAGAGTTCCCAGGTCAAGGAGAAAATATTGCAAGCAGCTAGAAAGAAACAATTCCAGTATTGTGGAAATACAATCAGGACAACACAAGATCTAGCAGCTTCTACATTAAGGGATTGAACGGCTTGGCATAGGATATTCCAGAAGTCAAAGGAACTAGGGCTGAACCCAAGAATTACCTACCCAGGAAAACTGAGTATAATACTTCAGGGGAAAAAATGGTCTTTAAATGAAACTGAGGACTTTCAAGCATTCTTGAAGAAAAGACCAGAGCTGAAAAGAAAATTTGACTTTCAAACACAGGAATGAGAAGAAGCATGAGAAAGTAAACAGCAAAGAAGAGTCCTAAGGGACTTACAAAAGTTGAACTGTTTACTTTCCTACATGGAAAGACAATATTTGTAACTCTTGAAACTTTTCAGTATCTGGGTAGTTGGTGGGATTACACACTCACAGACACTGGCATAAATACACACATGCATGCACACACAGAGACAGAGAGCACAGAGTGAATTGAATAGGATGGGCTCATATCTTAAAAGAAATCAAGGTAAATGGTGAGAGAGCAATGTAGTGGGAGGAGAGAGGGTGAAATGGAATGGGGTAAATTATCTCCCATAGAAGAGGCAAACAGGAGACTTTTTAGTGGAGGGAAAAAGGAAAGCTGAGAAAAAAAAACATGAAGTTTCCTCTCATCACATTCCACTAAAGGAAGGAATAAAATGCACACGCGTTTTGGTATGAAAACCTATCTTGCAGTACAGGATAGTGGGGGAGAAGGAGATAAGCAGGGTGGAGGGGATGATGGAAGGGAGGATAATGGGAGGAGGGAGCAATTTGAGGTCAACACTCAGGGAGGGACAGGATCAAAAGAGAGAATAGAAACAATGGGGGACAGGATAGGATGGAGGGAAATATATTTAGTCTTACACAACACGACTATCATGGAAGTCATTTGTGAAACTGCACAGTTATGGCCTATATTGAATTGCCTGCTTTCCCAAAGGGAATGGGTGGAAAGGGACGGATGGGGAGAAGTTGGAACTCAAAGTTTTAGGAACAACTGTCGAGTATTGTTCTTGATACTAGGAAATAAGAAATACAGGTAATGGGGAATAGAAAGTTATCTGACCCTACAAGACAAAAGAGAAGGTGGGGACAAGGGAAGGAAGGGATGATAGAAGAGAGGGCAGATTGGTGATAGGGGAGATTAGAATCCTCGATGCTTTGGGTTGGGGGGTGGAGACAAATGGGGAGAAAATTCGGAACCCAAAATTTTGTGAAAATGAGTATAAAACTTAAATAAATAAATTTATATTAAAAAAAGGATGAAAACTCCTAGGAATACTGTAAACCAAATTTCAGAGTTCCCACGTCAAAGAGAAAATATTACAGACAGACAGAAAAAATCTTTATGTATTGTGAAAACACAATCAGTACAACACATGATTTAGCAGCTTCTACATGGAGGGATCAGGGGCCTTGCAATATGATATTCTGAGGCTCAGAAAAAAATATAACCTTTCAGGGGAAAAAATGGAATTTAGGAGATATAGAGGACTTCCAAGCAATCTTGTTGAAAAGACCAGACCTGAATAGAAAATTTGTCTTTCAGTACAAGAATGAGGAGAAAGAGTAAGGAGAAGATAATTAAAAGATAATCAGGAAATAGAAACCATAAAGGACTCATTAAATGTGAACTGCTTACCTCCCTAAATGAAAAAAGGGTTGGGGCTGGACCATGTTCCTTTCTCACTCAGGTGAGAGACTTCACCCCTGACCCTTGAAACTATCTTTGGAGTTTTTGTGTTGAGAAGTCTAGAAACTACTAAAGCTGCCAGTGATTCAGTGCCAAGAGGCCTGCTGCAATCCCATCTGTGCCAACATGGCCCACACTGATCTGGATTCCACTCGGAATCAAGTGTATTAGATCCTTCCTGTCAGCTTTGCCGATTATCTTAGGCTAGAAATCTATTTCATTCTGTAATTCTGGGGCTTCTGCTGCTCTAGAATTTGTATAGTGTAATTTCTTCAAGTATTTTGAGGGGTTTGAGGGGCTTCCACTCTTGGCTCCACCCATAACACTTTGAATTTTATAGTGTACATGTATTATATATCAGCTGTGACATACACTGACCCTTTACGTATGTACTGATCTCTTTATTATCTCCACTCTACAGCTAAAAAAACATGAAGTTTAGATATTTTAAGTATTTGTGTTTTTACATTGCTAGTATGTATCAAAGGCAGGGTTCAAAATTAATGTTTCTTGATTCTATGTTCAATATTCTTTGCTATACTCTATTTTGAAAATAAAAAGTGCCTTACCAGTCTAGAACACTGAGGCAAACTTAATAAGATTGGACTTAAAAAGTTAAATGTATAGATCTATGCTTGTATTCCAAAATTCTGCTGCATAGATTAAAACAAAAATGAGTGTCGAAGTGGGTATGACTGGCCAAGAAACATATTTAGGTCATTAACGGGATTTTAGTCTTTGTCCGATCTGTCAATGTGGCATGTCAGTTAGTACATAAGGAAAAAAAATTAAATAAGTGAATGAACAATCACCTGAATGAATGAAAGAACAAATAAGTGAGTGAACAAACAAATTTCTGAGAAGTTCATCCTTTTGCTTCATTGAGATGTTGAGCATATAGGATGAAGAAAGTGACAATCCCAATATACTATCTTCATGGTCAGGCTACATCAATAGTGATGTGTTAATTCTTAGCATCATAGTTTAGGAAATACAAAGAAAAGCCTAAACAATCTAGAAAAATTAATTAAGGCTAGTGCGATGACTTTAAGAAAAAGAAGGATGTTTATTTTAGAAAAGAAATGATTTGAAATGACTAGTTTGGGTTATAACTATCCTCAGCATTTCAAGGCATGCTATTTGTAGGGAAATCATATTCATTTTGTTTAGTCCCAGGGCACAGAACCAAAAGCAATGGGTAGATGATTCAGAGAAATCAATTTAAGGTTCTATTTTTTATGAAGTGGGAGACTAGAACCAACCCAAAGACCACTGAGTTACTTGGAGGGTTTGTGGATTATCTCTGATTAAAATTCTTATACTGGAGACACTATCCTTGTATTGTCTTACAGAAGATATTCCAGACAAGGTTTGAGCTGTATCAGATACAATCCAAACTAATCTCTTTTTCAACTCTTAGCAAGTATGTGTTTGTGATTAAGACCACAATTTGCCTGGTATATGACTTCATGAGTAGAGCAAAAACAATGACTAACTATATTAGGACAAGGGGCAACATGAATTCTGTTAAATTTCTGTTGTAACTTTTTTTTTTGGTAAAAGGCTGCATTGCAATAAATAAAGATATGGAATCCAATTATAAACAGACTCTACTTTGTGATCAGAGATAACTAAAAAATCATAATGTTAAACTTGTGGCATTTCATATCATAAATTAAACAAATGGATCTATTTCATATATTGATTGCATTCTATATTTGTATTTTATCATATTGCATGTGAAATTTTATGTTTCTCTATGCGTGTATGTGTGTACATACCCATTGTCAAGTATTATTATATATAGTTAATTTATTCTGACACAATCCTTCTGACAAACTTTTTCTCATCCATAATGAGAAGAAATTGGAAGAAAAGAATCTTTAGAAGTTTTCATATATAGCATTTCATGACTCAATGTGCAACATATATTATTTGGAGCAGCTGATCTTGCAATTTAGAGGAGGTTTTAACGTTTGTCATCAGCTTCTGAGAACTACTTTCAAAGTAGGAAAAATCTTATAAATAATAAAGAAATTCATGTGTCATCTCTTGGTACCCACAATCATCATATGAAATCAGAATGATAAATGCATAATTTTAACAACAACAAAAAAGTTTTCTCCATCTTGATTCAATTTATTTTGTGTTACTGTTAATCCTTAAAGATGTAGTTTTGTTCTTGATGACTTATGAATGCTATCTCTTTTAAATCTTCAAATGATGTTTAGAGTATCTTTATCAGAAGTAAGACATGGGGAAGAATTCTCTGCACTGATACTTCGTGGATAAAGAGCAATTATTAAAAAAAAACACTATAAAGGTATGACTATTTGAGCTCCTAAAGGTAGATTGCCTATTGCCACATTATTTGTTTTGATCCAGATGATGAAGCTCTTTGCTTTTAGGAGTATGCTTGTATTGAAGTGAATTATTGCTACTTTTTCTTTGAGTGTATTGTCAGTGCTCTCTCCCAGAATCTGTCTTTAAGGGTTGAAGGACTGTCATTTAAAAAGCAAATTATATTTGCTCTTCTGTGTTCAAGGTGTTAGAACTAAGAAAAATGAATGATTTCATTTAGGTTTACAATGGTCTTACACTGAGTGTAAGGTGTCGTAAAAATCCTGCAAGAGATCAAAGGAATAAACAGGTTACCAAAACCCAAAAATGACATGATGACATCTTTCCAAATATTCGAGATAGAAGTTGGACTGCTCCATCAAGAATGCTTTCATTGATAAATGTAAATACAAATATAATTCCTTTGATGACCATTTGGTTATTAATTACAGCTAAAGAATGAAAGAGGATGATCACGAAAACTATTTGTCTCTTTTACAGAAGATTTCCAACATAGATTTTGAATTGAAAATGTTGCCCTTTTAGGTGGGGAGTTCTCCTAGTTGCTATTTTTTGCAGTTATTCTTATGTCTACTGAATTAAATCTGATCAAAATTGAATGTTCTCTAAAAAATCAGGACTTACAATGCCTACAGGAAACACCAAGTCCATATGTCTTTCAAGTGCTATATCATTCCCCTGAAGTAGTACATTTCCCTATATATCTACAACAGGATTTGGAGATGGACAACAGATTTGTCCCAGAATTGAATAGGTAGACGAAGAATCAGCTTGAATACAGGAAATTTTTCAGCACTTTCAAAGATTACAAGTTGTTTCCTGTCATGTTTATACACACACACACACACACACACACACACACACACACACACACACACACACACACACATATATATATATAAACTGATCATGATCACTTCTATACACATTCAACACATACACATACACACACACAGACACACAGACACACATCCATGTTTTGCTTCCAAAATGTTGAAACTGCAACTTCACTCTAAAGATTACAAACGAATCAATATGCTAAAGAACATATTCAACCAAATACACACTTTTACATAGCTACCTTAATGACTGCTGCATTTATTTGCTTGTTATTATGTTGGTGTTTGGGATGTTTGTTCTCTCATCTAAGAAATATAAGTTAGCAGTTTATATATAGAATTGTAAGGGAGAAAGGGGAACAGTATCTCTGCCTCAATGACACCTTTGATGCCTCGCTTAAAAGAAGGCAAGTTAACTTCTCCTGGCTCTTCTTGGATAATTGGTATATATCCTCTAAGTCTTAATCATCCCTTGGTTTTTTCTGTAATAGTCAACTTCCACCAAGAAGGTCTCCTTTTCTTTTCCTAATAATTTTATAACTAAGTACTTATTTGATCCCAGTTCAGTCACTAATGTCCAGGATCACAGATAAGGTCCTCCACATTCCTCCGAAATGTCTAATCTTGATTAAATTAGAGAACAATTCATTTTCTTTTAAAATGTAATATGTTATTCAAGTAGTTTTAGTACTTTTCTTTTTTTAAGAAATTGAGCTTCAAATTCTATTTCTTCTTCCTATTCTTTTCACTACTTGATGAGAAAGGAAGCAATGTGATGAGAAAGGAAATCATGCAAAACACATTTGTATATTAAACATATTTCAAAAAAGCAAGGAAAACAAAGTGAGCAAAATATATTTCAATTTACATTTAGAGTGCATCATTTCTCTCTTTGGAGGTGTATAACATTTTTCATCCTGAGTCTTCTGGAAATGCCTTGGATCATTGTACTGATTCAAGTATCCAAGTTTTTCACAGTTGGTTATCATTAAAATACTGCTGTTACTATACACAATGATTTTCCCTTTTTCTCACTTAAGTTTCAATCATATAGGTCTTGTCATGTTTTCACTTTTTTCTTTGAAAAAACACACTTTTTCATTTTTATACTACAATACTTCTCCATCAAAATCCTATGCAACAACTTGTTCAGTTGTTTCTCAATTAATGAACAATGTAATTTAATTTAATTTTCTGCCACCACAAAACCCATCCTGGCTTTCACTAGTTGTTCAAAACTAATTCCTAGCCAAAGCTTCTGTTAGTCATTGTTTATAGTCTGATGACTCAGAAGGAATGTAAATAGTAATTGTATCTCTCTTCTGGACAGAAACTTTGAGGAACATTCCCTCCCAAACCAATTTTTTTCTATTTTCTTTTTTTTTGAATAGACAAATTAGGTAATTTTTAACTTTATTTTTTATTTAGCTTTAAATCTGTTAATGGGCATTGTCTCTGACAAACTGAGACCTGGGAATGACCTTAACATAAAAAGGCTAAGGTCTCCCACTGCATTCTGAGTCATCCCTAGGCATCCTGACCTATGTCTTGCCATTGGACTCTTACAATTCTTGGGGAGAAAATAAGGCTAGTGACTTTGCACAGTTATCCCTCACTTCAATCCAATTCACTTCCAAGCCAAGACATCACCTTTCCTATTGTCTTCTTCAAAAAATGAAGGACAAACCATTGAAAGAGCTACTATATGTATCTTTGTACATATAAGTCTATTTTCTCTTTTTGTTGATCTATTTGGGATGCAGACTTAGTAGTGGTATTGATGTCTCAAAGACTATACCCAGTTTTATAACCCCTTGGACATATACAAATTGTTCTCCAGAATGGTGGACCTGTACACTACTCTACCAACATTATATTAGTGTACTTTTCATTTCATTAAACCTTGTCACAATTTATCATTTCTAATAGATGTCATTTCTAATACTCACTGCAATCAAAAGATCCTATGTCTGACCAGTTCTTTGATCCTTTAACTACCACCATGCTGAAAGTTCCAGAAGATGATTCCATTGTTGCCACTACTGTGTGTGGTCTCTGGAGGGACCTACACCTTAGTTTCACAGACTTTTCCTGCTGCCCTCTTAAATTTTCTTGGGATAGTAACAAGTCACTCTTATCTCATATTGGTTTTGCCACTTCAAAATTAAATTTGAGGCATTATTTTAAGTAGTTTTGAATGGGGATATTCTCAGAATTCACCTGGGTGACTTTTCCTAATACATCGTGTTGGATCTATTTTAACACTACATTTTCATACATTCATCACCATTAACTACTGTGTTCAATGATCCCAAAGCATAAATTTGAAAGAGGGTGTTGCATATATATAACACCTTGTTCAACTACTCACTATTTTGGAATACAAGCAGTTCTCACAAAGAAAGAAGTTCATTTAATATATCAGAGATGAAAGTTGTCTCATACCATATTTAAAAAGGGAAATCTGGGAAACCTTCCTTGTAGCTGTCATACTACTACCCCATCTTAAATGGAGGACTTCAGCATACCAGTTCCATGCAATGTCAGCTGTAAGGCCTTGGTATGCTGCGTAAAATATATATTTTAGTAAATCTTTTTGACATATAAGTCTTTTGTATGTTTGCAAGGTTACAATAAGTCATTTATTTGGAAAGATGCTTGCTGTAAAATCAATGAAATAAAATTGGTTGGAAAAACTGATGAAATCTCTTCCTCTTTTTTAAACTCTTTATACTTAAGAAAACTTCAGTTTAATTGCTATGTGGGAACACGAGATTTAAATCTGCACAGCAGCACCACCAGACCCAGTCATTTAACCTCTGCTTGAAGACCATAAATCAAAGAGTCATATGAGGTCCCTATAAAAGCATTTTCTACTTCATACTCCAGAACAATCTTCATCTCTCCCCATACAACAAATTAAAACAAAGCTTTTTCCTTCAATATGGAATCTGCTAAATTTTACCAGACTCCAGAGAGAGACAGACAGAGACAGACAGAGACAGAGACAGAGAGACAGAGAGAATGAGAGAGACAGAGACAGAGAATGAGAGAGACAGAGACAGAGAGAACCAGCAATATTATAAGAACCTGCAATTGCAATCAAATTATGATCTTTTGCTGTTTTTGTTTTACTAAAAGTGCCTCTGTTTGAATAATGTGATTGGGAAAGATTTTTTTCCCACCCATTGATGTGCCTGTCTACTGTGGGAAGCTAGATTAGGGGAAACATCTTGTAGGAGGGCCCTCTATAGGTCAGAGGCTTATGTCCTCTGACTCTAAAAAGTGTATAAATACTCTGAGAGTGAGGTTTTACTTTGAGACTTTCTGACTGGAAGTGTTTCTTTGGCCAGAGAATCTGGGAAGCCACTAAGGACCCCCTCCCCCCAAGCTAAAACCCAGAAGTTGATGCTTCCCTGTCTGGGAACTGTAAGTATATAATGGTTTGACATTTCGGAAGCATGTCTGTTGACTTTTGATTTCCCTGTGTTTTCGTTGAAATTTTGATTTTCTCTGATATCTGTGCTTGATTAAAGTGATTGTTAACCCCTTGAAAGTGACTTTTCTTTTTCTGAGTCCAAATCTAAGAACCTATGATAGCAGGCCTACTATGTATGTTTGGGTACTTACAATTATACTGTATCAATGAGAATAGGATTTGTATAAATTAAAAGCAAAGTATAGGGGCTGGGATGGTTGTCTGTGTCCTGATTATGGTAACTATGTTTCTCTGGAACCCTGGGAGATAGGGGTGACCAGAGCCAGGGCTAGAGTGGGTTAGCCTTGCTGGACTGTGCTGGAGGAATGAACATCTTTAAAGTGTATTGTATTCAGAAACCAGATCAGAGCAGCAGGAATTTGGAATGGACCCCTAGAACCCAAGCAAAGAAGCAGAAGTCTGACTGGCAATGACCCAGGAGGATTTGAGAAAGGCCAGGGTGGTGACCTTGCTGAGGTAAGAGGAATGGGAGAAGGAGCTCAGAGCTGCTATCCCACAGACCCAGGAAGGAACTGGGAGTGACTGGCTCCTGCTAGACTATGGGGAACCCAGGAGTTTGGAGTTCAGCCCTGAGACAAGATTGTAATGGTCCAGGAAGGCACTGAGTGTACTTTTTTGCAGCAATCTCTTCGGACAGTGGGAACCAAGGGGTTGGAGTTGCTATTGTGGATGGGGGGAAGTACCATGTACACCTAAGAAATCAACTCTGGTGATTTGTTGTCCAGGAGCCCCTCTGGACTTAGAAAACTGTGCTCATTAGAACCTACATTTGACAGTGCAGGGTGGGGAGGACAGACCCCAAAGAGGACTTTGCTGGGATATTTCTGTTTGGGATTGAGGAAGGAGGAACTGACTACTCTCTCCTCAAAGAATGATGCTATGTTATTTTGTTTAAGGTCATTTGGCCACCCTGGTAATAAGTTGCTTTGTTCTGTACTCTGTAAATGGGAACTACGTTGTATTTATTAAAGACATGTTAATGCCCATTCAGATATAAATTGCCCATGTACCCTGTTTAAATCATATGGATTTGGGATTACAAAGTATAATACTTTTTTGTTCCAGGATTTAAGGCCATTTAGATTTGTAAAGTCAAGGATCCTGGAGGGTGGACTGTAATGGCAATCAAATTATGATCTTTTGCTGTTTTCGTTTTCCTAATAGTACTTCTGATTGAATAATATGATTGGGGATGATCTTTCCCACCCATTGATGGGCCTGCCCATTGTGGAAAGCTTGATTTGGGGAGTTGTTTTGTAGGAGGGTCCTAAGTACCTTTTGTTTTTTCTGTAGAGGCACTGGGTCAGAAGGTTATGTCCTCTGGCTCTAAAAAGTGTATAAATACTCTGAGGGTAAGGTTTTACTTTGGGGCTTACTGAATGGAAATGTTTCTTTGGCCAGAGAAACTCTGGGAAGTCACTAAGAGCCCTCCTTCCCCCAGGATTAAACCCAGAAGTTTATGCTTTCCCCTCTGGTAACTGTGTATGTGTGTAATGGTCAGACATTTTGGAAGCATGTCTGTTGACTTTTGATTTCTCTCTATTTTCTCTGAAATTTTGATTTTCTCTGATACCTGTGCTTGCCTTCCCTTTTATGAATACAGATCTAAGAATCTGTGATAGCAGACCCCCTGTGTATGATGGGATGTTTACTGTTACAGAACCCAAGCAAAAGAGAATATCCAGGAGTAGAGTAGAGTTAACAGCATCAAACCTGATATAGAGATAGAGCAGTAACCGCAATAACAGGGCAATGGTACTGACTTTGTAGTAATTTTGGATAGATGACTCTGAAGTTCATGCCTTCTTAGTATTTAGTTTTAAATATTTTAATGATTTAAGTTAGCAAAGGCATTGGACTTATTCAATGAGTTATAAATAAGAAGGCAAGAGTAGCCAATTATAATGAATTAAATTACATTGATGATTAGAATACATTTTCTAGTGAAAATATATATTGATTTTGCACTACTTCCTTAGGTTTTTCCTTTTCTTACATTTGTATACTTTGTATATATGTGTATATATTATATATACATATATATACACACACATACTATTCTAGTATTATCTATTTGATATTTATTAGATTTTTTTTCTAGTTGCCACCTTGAAGATATAACATAGAAAATACTCAGAAATGTGTGGAAGAAACAGAAGGCTTTTCTTTGCACACCATTCTCCTTCTCAGATATCAGGGAATGTACCTCTAATTGGCTGGACTTTCACCTCTAGGTCTGAGATTTAGATTATGAGTATAAGTGTTGATGGTGTCCCCATAAAGGAAGACCTCCTGTGGTGCTCCTGATTCCTCACCATGATGGCAGATGGATAATGTTTGAATAGCTGGACCAGTGATTTACACTGGATCCAGCTCTGTCAGTGTCCACTGTTATGTAAATATTTATGATGAAATAGCCATGATATTTAAACTATTAAAAAATTGCTTCTTTTTTTCAAGTAACAAGGTATTATACCCTTTATCCTATAGGATTATTTTTTATCACTTAACACTAAGTCAATTTTGTCGTTTTCAGTTCTTACTTTTCTGAGTGTTTAAGTATAATACTTTAGTGGAATTTTTCCTTGAGTTTTGAGACATCATACTTTGTTGTACAATGCTCATTTCTTTTTTTCAGATTATTAGTGAACACTTCTGGTGGTACGTGAATGAATATATTCATAGTACCCTACGACATGCTAGTTTCAAGATAAATACAATCACAAATGAAACTTTTTTCCAGGTGGACCACCAGATTTTACTCAATAGAGAATCGATTATTCATATTCTAGCTAACTTCAACACCATTTTTCACATCACTCCAAAATTCATGTAGTAGAATCAAGATTTAAGCTTCAGATTTTAAGATTTTATCAAAAGAGACAATTATATTGGTCTGTCATGATTTATGATTTACTCATGCTGTTTATTGCTAAACCCTTGATTATCTTCCAGATGTTTACAGATTTTCATTCTTAAAAGTTCTCAATTAACATAGTAGGAACTGAAGGGTGACCTCATGACTTATTCCCATCTGAGTGTCTTGTTTCTCATGTACTGAGGAAAATATATTTTTTAAAACCTGGAGCTGTCATTTTAGATTTGTGTAATTACAGTCAATATGTTCACAGGAAGTTTTACAGACAGTCTGATCATTCCATGAGAAGAACAACAACAAACACAAAACTTTAAACTGTGCTACCTACTGATTACTGCTGCTACTTTTGTAATCACTTCACACACATGACTTCCCAACTCTTTCTGTTGAGTTGTCATTTCATATACAAGAAAATACTATTTTTATACTTTATAGCAGAAATGTGTGAATATAAAACTATTCAAATTTAACTAATACTTATTAAATAAGAATTCATTATATGCTGAACATTGTCTGGTTGTCAGAGACCGTAATGCCGCACAACCTAGCCTTAAGAAACACTTTGGAAAGAGTAGATTTGGATCCATGAGACACAAGATAAAATTCTCAAGTTGCCACTTACTACCTATGAAAACTTATACAAATCACGTAACCTCCCTGGGCCTCAGCTTCTTTGTTATTGGAATGAGGAGGTGAGGCAAGATGATCTCTGTAGCATCTCCCATAAATAAGACCATAATCCATCTTTGTCATTAAGAGTTTCGAAATTAAATAGCATATAAGAGAGAAATGAATAAGTTTCATATAAGATCAAATGTGATAAATGAGATGACAAGGAGAAGACTAGACAAAATTCTATGAAAGTTTGAGAATGGAGAATCATTTTGAAGTGGAAACATCAAAGGAGGCTTTAAGACGGAGGTGCTTTTTGATAAAGGACTTAAGTATGTCAGTACGTAACATGCTATAGTGGTGAAAAGAGGTAATCTGATTGAATGGGCTGTTTTGAGCCATATTTACCAACACAGTTAAGGGCAGCTAGGTGGTGCAATGGATAAAGCACCAGTGCAGGAGTCAGGAAGACCTGAGTTCAAATCTCACCTCAGACACTTGACACTCGCTAGTTCTGTGACTTTGGGTAAGTCACTTAACACAAACTGCCTCATCTTGGGTCATCTCCAGTCATCCTGATGAATATCTGTTCATGGGATTTAGATGAATCAGGAGGAGAAATGAAGCTGGTGACTTGCACAGCCCTCCTTCACTCAAAACCAAGTCAAGTGCAAGTCATGACATCATTTCTCTGATGGCACTGTCTTCTTCAACAATGAAGGATGAACACACAACAACACAGTTACCAACTTACTAGTAGGGATGTAATATCTAAGGCACTTAATCTGTCAAGGTAAATGAAATTGTGAGGACCAGTCTACTGCTCATAACTTATATATTACATTTTAGGTAGCATGGTAGTATTCTAATGTTTGTTGATTATCCTGACCTAAATCATACTGGACTAGAGAAGAGTAGAGAAGGAAGGGACAAAAAGATGATAATTACAAGCATTATGTTTTGCTACGTAATTAGCCTAAGACAATCCTACTCGGATTCCTTGTTTTGGCAATAGGTGACTCAAAATTTGATTGTTATACCATAAAGCCACAAGTTTTGATAAGTATGACCAGGCAAGGTTACTTTCAAGGACAGTGTTCATGGAGGACTGACTCTTTTGTTCAAGAATCAACTGACTTGGTTTGAAAAGACTCTTCAACAGTATGCGACCAATAGGTAATGCATTATTTTACCAAAGTGAAATCTTTATACTAAGTGAAAAAAAGAAATGATTCTCATACCCATATAGTCTCCCACTACTTTTATAGGGATTGTGGTGAGATAAAAAGGGGACAATGGGTATTATGGCTTATGAAGCTTTTTGAGCAATCAGTATATAAATATCAACTCTTGGCAGTCCACCTGTTAAATCTTAGCCTTGTAACTACCAAACTGACTCATTAGAATAATTCAATGACACTGATATCAGCACACTTTGAGCAAATGAACCAGAAGACAAAAGCAAATTATAGCTAAGTGGAAATAAGGTTCATTGTACTAAAAGAAAATTTCTTGTTAGAAATATCATCTTCAGGGACAATTTGTGTCATAACATCTTCTTGGAGTGCTCATCAAGAACATACACAAAAAGACCACTATGGCAATAATTGTACCTCATGCACAATAATTGATTGCAGAGGATGAAGAAGTAGAACAAAATCTACCAAGTACTTGAAAAGTTCATGAAAAAAACATTAACATATAATTTGGTACATAGTGATTTTGATGAAACATTGAACTGTGAAAGGGATTGTAAAACTTTTCTTCCCCAAAACATGGCATGTCTAATAAATAAAAATGGTTTAAAATTTGTAGACAACTTATTCATCTAGTGCCTATAAAACAAAAATTATCTTTTCCAGAAAAGAGTTGGAAGAAATTGGATATAGAAAACATACGCATACGAATTTAGGATACATCCACTAGACAAAGGTGGATATTACTGTAACTGAAATAATGTGAAATTCATATCAGAATTAATTTTCTCTGTGCATTCTAGTCATCCTCTACTTCTATACCAATGTTCATAGTGCCAGAAAATGGAACAAATGGTGCTAAACATCGCACAACTTTCAGCATCTCTAAACATTAACTGGTTTTGTTTTGTACTATGAAGATGAGTTCAAAGACGATAATGGATATTTAATTAGAAAAGAATGATGAAGAAATGATTTAAAGAAAAAGGAATAAAAGTGTCAGTCTGATCTCATTTAAAAAGCAGAAAAAAAGGGTGAAGGTAATGACTTTGAGTATTGTTATTTTGGAGAAGCTAGGTGGCACAGAGGATAGAATACTCTGTTTCGAATCCAGAAGGCTCATCTGTGTGAATACAAACCTGGCCTTTGATATTAGCTGCATGAACTTGGGCAAGTCATGTAACTCTGCTTACCTCAGTTTCTCATCTATAAAAGAAAATGAGCTTGGTAAGGAAATGACAAACCACTCCAGTATTTTTGCCAAGAAAACCACAAATGGGGTTACAAAGAGTTGCACATGACTGAAATGACTGAAAAACAAATCACTCTTTCTTCCAGATGTTTAATTGCTATAACATTAATTGATATAAATATAACTGATATAAATTATGTGCATTATGAGGCAGATGCTAAATGAGCTCAGTTGGACTTAGACAATATTTTATATCATCACTAAGTGTAAAAGCATGGTAACCAAAGGCAAGGGAAATGGTTTCAAGAAGCATAAGAAGAGATTAGTCTCACAAAATAATAAAAAATTAATAGAAGTGAAAATAAATATACAGAAAATTTTTATGATAACCATTTGTTAGTCCTGCAGTATTTATAATTAAAACTGTATAAAAATAATCAGAAAAAAATAATCCATGGTAAGAGTATACTAATATAAGGACAAGGGATATGACAGAAGGGTTTTAAAATTAGTCTCTCCATTCCCTTGTCACTTAAATAGATAAATGGTGTAGGGGATAGAGTGCTGGCTTTGAGTCAGGAAAATCTGAATTCAAATGAAGACTTAGATATTTGCTAGTTGTGTGACCTTGGACAAACATAACCTGTGATTACTTTAGATTCCTCAATTGTAAAATAAGAATGATAGGACTTGTGTCCTAGAGTTACTTTGAGCATTAAATTTTTGTAAAGCATTTAGATAACTATTTGACATATTTTAGACAAAATAAATGCTTATTCCTTCGCTCCCCTATAAATTCACTACCACCCCATACCCTTACCTTCCTCCCATATAATGACTTACCTAAAAAATTAATAGTGAAGTGATATGAATTGAAACTTAAAGTTGAACTAGGAAGAATCAATAAGTGACACCTGACCCAAAAATTGATGCAGAATGTAATCCATTAATAGGGATTTTTTTTCTCTTTTGTTCAAATAAAATATATGTGTGTATGTGTGTGCACATATGCATATGTGTGTGCATGTATATATGCATGCATGTGAATGTGTGTATATAGTTATGCATGTGTAGACATATGCATATGTACATACATGTGTGTGATTGTGTGTGCATGTATGCAGAGGTGCATTATGTGTGTATAAATATGCATGTCATTCCAAGACTTGTTTAATTGAATCCAGATTTAATTTGAGATCCAAAAGGCTATTTCTACTTGTGGGCATGTGATAAGGCTCTAATTTGTATGAGGTCTTTAGGGACCCTAATGTGAGTAAAGTGTAAACAGAAAAAAATAGAAGATTGTTTTTTCTGAGGAAGGATAAGTACCAGGATTTCCTAAAACATTTTAGTACCATCAATAATAACTCTTTTTAAAAGTCCAACATTATTGACAATACATTGCCAAAAATAATTTGTTATTTCCTTGTTACTACCTATGAAGAGAACTGATAAGAAACTAGAAATTGATATGGCTGCATTACCTGAAATATGTGAATTTGTTTACACAAACTTTAAATGAAAAAACACAGAATAAAATTCAGATATTTTAAATCTATTTTAGAATTATGCCTCCTTTCACCAGACACCAAATATGTTTTAGCAATTTTCAAAGTCAGGCAAAATATCACATCTTTCACATAACTTCCTTTTTTTCCTTAGAGCCAAAAGTTATTTCTCCCTGCTCTGAACTCTTACAGAAATTTGAGTTTTTATATTTATCACATGCTATTTCTATTCTGCATTAAGCTACATTAGTATATACTTTCTTAATTTTGAAACTTTCCTAAAGTAAATTCCCAATTTAACTTGACTTATTCCCTAAAATAATGACTTGCTCATATTAGGCAAGTATCATCGTCATCATTTGTGGGTGTGTGAAAGCCCATCATTTTGCTATTGCACCAGAGAGACGACATTGTTTTTTATAAGCAACTACTCCAAAGATACAGATTGTAACATTTCGACTCATCTAGGACTTCTCAAACTGTGTCAATATCCTCGGTGTCCACATGTTCACCACATGCTTATGTTTATATGTGTGCCTTAGGGAATTCTTTTGGAGAGGGAAAAAAGAAGAGGTTCACACAGCATTCTAGAGGCCTTTTTCCAATTGTTGTGAAACTGCTCACCTATAAATGAAGCACAATTTTCCACCAATTATCTTTTACTTTCTCTCAATATAATAACAGATATAAAACTATATGGATTTTTGGAGTCCAACTCCTAATTTTATTTTTAGAAAACTAAGACTGAGAGAGCTCAGAGTTAGTAAATGACAAGACTGAGATTTGAACTCTTGTACTTTTAACTCCAAATCTATTATTCTTCCTACAAACCTATGTGATGTCATCATTTTCTTCTTCTAGCTACAATTTTTAGTCGAATGTCCTTTTAGCTTCTTCTTCTATGCAGATAATTCACAAATAATATATTGTAGCTTGTTCATGTCAATATGTACCTCTCTATCATCTTTGGGATATTATTCCAAATGAGTAAATGAATGAAATGTATCCCAGGTATGCTGGCAAAGTAACAAAATTCCATGTGTTCTCTTTTTTATTTTTTAAGTTTTTTTTAATGTAAATACACATACACTGAGAAATAGCTCTAAAGAATGTTCCAGTTAATATTCTATAGAATTAAGTCCATTAAATGTAACTTTTCCTATATTTAAAATAATTCAAATACTAGCTCTTTTCTATTGAGGGAATATTGCCAAACTTTACAAATAATATTATATGTAACAGACTTTAAGCTGCCTATGTATTTTTTTAACACTTTTCTCAGTTAGCATGGGAATATTCTAGCTTTTCTTAAAGATCTTTTAATGCTTGATACAAATCTTTCTATAAAAATATGTTTTTAGTATTTTTCCTTCTGTGAAAAAAAGGAATGCAAATGAATCTAGAATGTTGTTTCTTTAATGTGGTTTTAATTCAAATTATATTTGTTCTCTCATTATGGAAATGAGAGACAAGAAAATACTGGTATTGCTTTTTTTTAACTGATGAGATTATGGTATAGATGAAAATATTCAATTTTCCTGAAAGAAATAGAAACTCTTTATTTATTGGCAATATGTAGTCTAGATTGAGGTCTGAATAAAAAAATACAATTTGCCTTTCAACATGCTGAATTCTGCTCAGGGAAAATTAAATATGACTCAGTAAAAATAATGTACAACCAAACGTGGTATTTCTTGAGAGAGTTAATTCTAAAGTGCTCAGAATCTCTACACCATGGTGAACAAAGGGTAGGCTTTAGACTTTGAGAGATCTGGGTTCAAGTCCTGTCTCAGACACATATTGACTCTGTGACCCTGGGCAATAAATTACCACCTCAGTGACCTAGAAAAAGATGTAGAAAACCTTCAAAGACTATAAAGTGAAAAGAAGGTGTTAAATTGAATTGGTAGAGGGAAATTCTTCACCAGGATTTCCTTTCACTGAATGAACCCTGAGTCTTTAACACTATACAAGAAACAAATAAAGGAACAGGTAAATATATAAATAGATGAACAGGCAAATATATAAATAGATGAACAAATAAATAAATATTTACTTGGAAAGATGGATGGATGAATGAAATGAATGAATTGAATGAATCCTTAGTAATACTATCACAGGTTAGGAATTAAGTGGCATAATGGATAGAGCACTCGGCTTAGAATCAGGAAGACTCATCTTTCTTCAAATACTACCACAGACACTTACTAGCTACATGACCATGGATATACCACTTTACCTTGTTTGTTTCAGTTTCTTCATTTGTAAAAAGAGCTAGACAAGGAAATGGCTAACCATTCTAGTATCTTTATCAAGAAAACTCCACAATGGACTCATGAAGAGTTGGATATGACTGAAAAACCTGAACAACAAAAATCAAAGGTATTTTTCCTCCTGGTACAGATTATAACACAGTAATACTCCTGCAGTCTGAAAATTATTGTGTACATAAGAAAGCATATTTTCATTTATCACTCATTACATAACTAACCTACCTTTTTTCTAGCAACTCATGTATTCAATTTTTGTTTTTTTTAATTTTAGACAAACTAAAACTTAAGTACATCATAAGAAAAGAAAGAAATATTATAAACTTAAATATAAAAAAGGAAAAAAATCATGTGCACAGAAGAATCTACAAGAGTGTTAAAAATAAATAGCAATAATTTATCATTTGAAGAAAGTCTATATATTAAATACTGTGTATTAAGTTGAAAACTATCCATCTTTGCTTTCTTGTAGGATTTCTTTTGTTCTTTGTTGTACACTTTTTATTTTATTCCCTCTTTTCTCATTTCTGGTTCAGCGTAGGGGAAAATGATACCTAGCTGCTTCTTGCCCTAACCACTATCCCAAGGCTACAATTGAGCATGGATATATTAATACATAGTTATTGATATATACATACATGTTTACATACACACACATACACATATATATATATTTATACACACATGCATGCATACAAGATAAATAAGAATTTTTGCTGTGTTTGTTTCAGTATAATCAAATGCCTCTGACTGAATTTTGCCTTTATCAATCAAGAGTCTTTACTAGGAGCAAAGTACAGAGTTTCTTTAGCTAAAAACAGCATATGTATTTTTATTGCAATTAAAGATCTTCCCTGCCCACTAATGGATCTGCCCATTAAAAGGAGTTTGATTAGGGAAGATTTGTAGGAATGCCCACACTTTTTGTTAATGAGTCACTGATTCTCAAGGGTTGGGATGCACTCTGAATGTAAAAAAAATATAAATTCTCTGAGCATGGTGTTTTACTTTGGGGTTTACTCACTGGAATTGTTTGCTTGGTCAGAAGAGGAGGCTGGGACGTCACTAAACAGCCCCTGGCTTTGAAAACCCTGATGTCAGTGCTTTCCTATAGTCAGACAGCTGGACCTGTCTGTTGAATTCAAGCAGAAGAAGTCTTGTCCTTGATCTTTGATTTCTCTGCATATTCCTTAAAGTTCAGGGTACTGATTCCCCTGATCTGGTTGAAATATATATATATATATATATATACGTATATATACTTGGTTGAAGGAATGATATATGTGCTTGATTAAAGTGATTGTTAGCCCCTGGAAAGTTGCTTTCCTTTTATGAATAAAGATCTAAATATCTGTGATAGCACTAAGAATCTGCGATAGCAAGTCCCCTTGTGTATGTTGGGATGTTTACTGTTACAACATGCAAACACATACACACATACTTAAGGAAACACTTTCCCTAAGAGATTCTACTCTTAATCTTGATTTTATGTCTATGAATCTCTTTTTTTCATATTTCCCCCAATTTCTCTACATTACTTCTACCTGCTACATTGCCATTCTGTTACTTAACCTACCATGACTCCAGCAATCCCTCCCTTAAACTCCCATTCCTCTTTCTAAATACCTTTTTGTACACCCCTTTGACCTATTGTGTCATCCTCTCCTCTAAAGCTCCCTTCATTATCCTCTCATTCCCCTAAACCTAAATACCCTTCAATAACCCCCTTTTAATCTACTCCCTCACCTCGTACTCTAAAAATTCCTTCTTTATTCCTCTCCACACTGTCCCCTTATAGTTTTGTTTCTTTTTTTAAATTTAGAAGACTTTTATACTCCTCCTGATGTATATGTATTTTCTCCTCTTAAACCTATTCCCAATGAAAGTAGGTTTCCAGAACTAACAGCCTCCCTCTCTCATCAAATTCCTCTGTATTCATTCTTCCTATAGCATCTCATTTTTATAGAATAAGTATTCTTTTAGCTTTTCTTGAATGGTTTTACTTTTTAAAATCATTTCATACTCGTCTACTCCAATGCTTTGTATAAACTACCTAATTACCAGTAACAACTTTAGACATAGGTTTTATAGTTTCCATACATAAAAGGTAAATATTCTGTCTTTAACCCATGTAACTGGTCATTGTTATGTATCTTCTACTTCTCTTGGCTCTTGTATGTCAAATCTTCTATTGGGTTCTGGGTTTTTTAATTTGTTGTTTTTGGAAAATCTGAAAATCAAATGTCCATTTTTTTCCACTCATAATTATGCTTAACTTTGCTGGATATCAAGTTTTCAGCTGGAGACCCAGTGCTTTTGTTGTTTTACATACAGTGTTCCAAGACCTGTGATCTTTTAGTGTTGCCAAAGATAGGTCTTATATGATTCCAATTATGGTATCATTAAATGTAAATTACTGTTTTTCTTTTTGCTTGTAATATTTTGTCCTTGAATTGGGCATTTGGAAATTCGAATATCATATTCTAGTGAGTTTTTCTTGCAAGATATCTTTCAGTGGTGATCAGTGGATATTTTCTATTTCTACTTTTCCCTCCTTTTTGAATGTTTCAGGACAATTTTCTTTACCTGAAAGTTCTGATAAAAAAAAGAATTTTGATTAAAATAATCAAGAAACAGTTAAAGAAAATTGGACAGATGGAAAAGGAGATGCAAAAGTTAACTGAAGAAAGCAATTTTATAAAGATCAGAATTGGGCAAGTAGAAATTAATGATTCTATGAGAAAACAAGAAGCAGTCAAACAAAATATAAAGATTAAAAAGATAGAAGAAAATGTAAAATATCTAATTTGAAAACTATCTGACCTGGAAAATAGATCTAGGAGAGAAAATTTAAGAATTATTGGCCTGACAGAAAGCCACAAAAAAAAAAGAGTCTGGGCAACAAATTCCAGGAAATCGTCAAGGAAAACTGCCCAGAAGTGCTGGATTCAGAGGGCAAAATAGTCATGAAAGAATCCACCATTAACCTCCCAAAAGGCATTCTAAACTCAAAATCCAAGAAATATCATTGCCATATTCCTGATCTATCAAGGGAAGGAAAAAATACTACAGGCAGCCAGAAAGAAACCATTCAAATATGAAGGACCTACAGTCAGAATCACACAGGACCTTGCCGCTTCTACATTAAAAGATCAAAGGAATTGGAATTCAATGTTCCATAGGGCAAAATAGTTGGGACAACAACCAAAGATCAACGACCCAGTAAAGTTCAGCACAATATTTCTGGCAAGAGGATGGCATTCAACGAAATAAGGGATGACCAGACCTTCCTGACAAAAACGCCAGAACATAATAGAAAATTCGATCTTCAAACATAGGTCTCAAGAGAGGCATAAAAAGGTAAACAGGGGGGAAAAAACAACTTGTTACTCAATTTGCACAAACTGTTTACCTCCCTGTGATGGAAGATGATATCTGTTAATCTTGAGAATTGTGAATCTATTATGAAATATAAAGGGGATATACATAGAGGGAACAGCTATAAAGTAAATCATGCCATGTTAAAAATATGATTGAAGTATGCAAAGGGATTTTAACAGCAGATGTGAAAAGGAGGAAGTATAAAATGGTAAATTGCATCACAGGAGGAAGAAAATTATAGTAGAGGGAAAGAGGGGAGGGAGATGAGTATTGTTTGAGAGGTACTCTTGTCTGATTTGGTTCAAGGAGGAAACAATAAGCTTAAGTATTTAATCCTAACTAGCTCTATAGGCAGTAGGAGGGGAAGAGAAAAGAAACTGGAGGGAAGCTAAAAGGGAGGGAAGAAGCAGTAAGGGTGAAGGGGAGTGAAAGGGAGGGGTCTAAAAGAGAGAACGGAAGACTGAAGGAGGTGATGATGAAAAGTGAAAACTATTGAGGAGGAGAAGATAGACAGGAGAGCTAAAAGAACAAATGATGGGAAAGAGGATGGAGGGAAATACATAGATCGTAATCATAACTGTGAATGTGAATGGAACAAACTCTCCCATAAAACAGAGACAGGTGGCAGAATGGATTAAAATCATAATTGAGTAACATGTTATTTAGAAAAAACACACTTGAAACTGGGGGATACACACAGGATAAAAGTCAAAGGTTGGAGCAGAATATGTTGTGCTTCAGTTGATATAAGAAAAGCTGGAGTAAGAATCCTAATGTAAGATAAAGCAAAAGCAGAAATAGATCTAATCAAAAGAGATAAGGATGTAAACTATACCCCGCTTAAAGGCACCATAGACAATGAAGCAACATCATTACTATACATTTATGCTCCAAGTGGTATAATATTCAAATTCTTAGAGGAGGTGTTGAGTAAATTGAAGGAAGAAATTGACAGCAACCTATGCTAGTGGTGGACCTCAAGCTCCTCCTATCTGAACTTGAAAAATCTAATCTCAAAATAAACAAGAAAGAGGTTAAGGAGGTAAATAAAACTCTAGATAAGGTGGATATGATAGATCTCTGGAGAAAATTGAATGGGAATGAAAAGGAATACACCTTTCTCTCAGCAGCAGACTGCACATATACAAAAATTAACCAAGGACTAGCACATAAAAACCTCACAACCCAGTGCAGAAATGCAGAGATAATCAATCCATTCTTTTCAGATCATAATGCAGTAAAAATTATATGTAATAAAAGGCCATGGAAAGATAAAGCAAAAATAAGTTGGAAACTAAATAATGTAATCCTAAAGAAGGAGTGGGTTGAACAACAAATCACAGCAACAATCAGCAACTTCATTCAAGAGAATGACAATAATGAGACAACCTACCAAATCTTATGGGATACTGCAAAAGCAGTTCTTAAGGGAAGTTCCATACCTTGAAATGCCTACATAAATAAAATAGGGAAAGAGGAGATCAATGAATTAGGCATGCAGCTGAAAAAGTTAGAGAAAGAAAAAAATGAAAATCCCCAAGTAAATATGAAAGTAGAAATCCTGAAAACCAAAGGAGAGATAAATCAAATTGAATTTAAGAAAACTACTGAATTAATAAACAAAAACAACAGTTGGTTTTATGAAAAACCAAATAAAATTAATAAACTCTTCAATATGATTACAAAAAAGAAAGACAAAAATCAATTTACTAATATAAAAAATGAAAGGGGTGAACTCACCTCCAAATAGGAAATTATAACAATATTTAGAAATTACTTTGCCAGACTTATGCCCACAAATTCAATAATCTAAGTGAGATGGATGAGTATTTTAAAAAAATAAAAATTGCCCAGATTAACATAAGAGGAAACTGAGTACTTAAATAACCCTATCTCAGAAAAAGAAACTGAACAAGTCATCAATGAACTCCATAGAAAAAATTTCTCCAGAGCCCAATGAATTTAAAAGTGAATTCTATCAAACATTTAAAGAACAATTAATTCCAATATTATATAGACTTTTCAATATTGTGGAAGAAGGAGTCCTCCCAAATTCATTCTATGATACAAATATGGTTTTATACCAAAACCAGGAAGAGATAAACAGAGAAAGAAAATTATAGACCAATTTCTCTAATGAATATAGATGCAAAAATTTTAAATAAGATTTTAGCAAAATGAATATAGCATCTTATCATGAGAATAATACCTTATAATCAGGTAGGATTCATGGCAGGAATGCAAGACTGATTCAATATTAGATAAACTCTTAAGCATTATCAATCATATCAACAACAAAACTAACAAAAGCCACATGATTATCTCAATAGATGCAGAAAAAGCTTTCGACAAAATACAACACTTTTTCCTATTAAAAACACAGGAGAACACAGGAATAAGGGGAAATTTCCATAAAATAATAAGAAGTATCTACCTAAAGCATTCAGTAAGCATTATATGCAATAGAGATAAGCTGGATTTATTCCCAATAAGATCAGGGGTGAAACAAGGATGTCCATTATCACCGTTGTTATTCAATATGATACTAGAAATATTAGCTGTGGCAACTAGACAAATAAAGAAATTGAAGGAATAATAATAGGCAAAGAAGACACAAGTTATCATTCTTTGCAGATGATATGATGATGTAATTAGAGAATCCCAGAAATTCAAGTAAAAAACTAATTGAAATAATAAACAACTTTGATAAAGTTGCAGGTTACAAAATAAACCTGCACAAACCTACTGCTTTCCTATATATTAGCAACAAAGTCCAACAGCAAGAGATAGAAAGAGAAATCCCATTTGAAGCTAGGGTAGACACTATGAAATACTTGGGAGTTTACCTGTGAAAACAAACCCAGGGACTATATAAACACAATTACAAGACATTTTGCCAAATAAAGTCAGATCTAAGTAAGTGGAAAGTATCAGTTGCTCATGGGTAGGCCAAGCTAATATAATAAAAACGACAATTCTACCTAAATTAATTTGCTTATTTAGTGCCATCCTAATTAAAAGATCAGATAATTATTTTCTAGAGCAGGATAAAATAATATCAAAATTCAACTAGAAGAACAAAAATTTCAGAATATCAAAGGGACTAATGAAAAGAAATGCTATGGAAGATGGCCTTGCACTACCAGATCTTAAATTGTACTATAAAGCAGCAATTATCAAAACTGCTTGGTACTGGCTAAGAAACAAAAGGATAGACAAGTGGAATAGACTAGGCACTCAAGACACAGTAGGCTGGGAATATAGCAACCTCCTGTTTGATTAACCCAAGGATCCTTGCTTCTGAACTCACTGTTCAATAAAAATTGCTGGGAAAACTGGGTAACAGTGGGGCAGAAACTAGGCATATACTTATGCCTGACACCATATACAAGAAAAAAGTCCAAATGAGTACATGATTTAGGTATAAAGATTAATGCCATGGACAAACTGGAGGAGCAAGGAATGGCGTATTTATCATGTTTATGGAGACGGCAACTATTTTTGACTAAAGAAGAGATAGAAAACATTATGAAATGCAAGATGGATAATTTTGATTACATTAAACTGAAAATTTTTTTGCACAGTTAAACACAACGCAACCAAAATTCGAAGGGATGTAATAAATTGGGAAAGAGTTCTTACAGCTAATCTCAGGGATAAAGGCTTCATTTCTAGAATATATAGAGAACTGAGTCAAGTGTACAACAATACAAGTCATTCCCCAATTGATAAATGCTCAGGATATGAATAGGTAATTTTCAGAGGAAGAAATTAAAGATATCTATAATCACATGAAAAGAATGATCTAAATCACTTTTGATTAAAGAGATGAAAATCAAAACAACTCTAACGTACCACAACACACCTATTAAATTGGTAAACATGACAGAACAGGAAAATGATAGATGTTGGAGAGGATATGGTCGAGTTGGACAATAATTCATTGTTGATGGATCTATGAGTTCATCCAACAATTCTGGAGAGCAGTTTGGAACTATACCCAAAGGGTTACAAAAATGTTCATACCCTTTGACCCAGCAATATCGCTTCTAGGACTGTATCCCCAAGAGATTATAAAAATGGGAAAAGTTCCACATGTACAAATATATTTATAGCAACACTCTTTATAGTGTCCAAAAACTGGAAATCATGGGGATGCCCATCAATTGGGGAATGATTCAAAAAATTATGATATATGAATGTAATGGATTACTATTGTGCCATAAGAAATAATTAATGAGAAGACTTCAGAGATCCTTGGAAGGACTTACATGATCTGATGCTGAGTGAAAGAAGCAGAACCAGGAGAACTTTGTGCACAGCAAGGACCAAAATGTGTGAGAGTTTTTGGATTTTTTTTGGTACACTTGGAAGTTTGTAACAATGCAAGAACTTAAAAAAAAAATTCCCAGTGGTCTTCTAAGGCAAAATGCCTTTCACACTCAAGGAAAGAAATATGGAATTCATTAGCAGAATGTAGCAGATCATTGTGTGTGTATGTGTGTATTATGTTTTGATTTGCTGTATGATTTCCTCCATTTATTTTAGTTCATTTTCACATCATGACTATAGTGAAAACATATTCAGTAGGAAAGTATGTGTAGATTCTATATAGAATTGTATGTCATCTTGAGGAGGGTGATGGGTGGTGGGGGGTAGGTAGGCGGAAAAACATCGAAGTTTTTGGTAGTGATTTTAGAACACTAAAAAGAAAAAAAAGAGAATGAAGGACAGCATCCAACCAATGAGGGATGGTGCCTCTGTCCTCTGATCCTTGACCTGAAAATCAAACCAAGTCCTCCAGGCCCCCGTAAGTGCCCAGAGTCAGCAGTGTCTCCACTCCACTACTTTTGCACTCACCCCAGCATGTGCTGTTTTTTTCTTTATCATCTCCATTGCTTCAGTTAGGTCTGTTTTTCCTTCTTAGCAGAGGTTTCCTAGATCTTCCCCAGGTCAGACACCCAACTCCTTTCTCTGTCCAAGAGGTAAAAGTTCCTATGGCATGACAGAAGCAGCCTCCCAACTCGGCTAACTTCAAGGATTACGTTTTGTTGTTAAAGTGGGTCTTAGTCTGGAGACTTTTAATGTTCACAGGGAGAAAATCTAGTCCTGAGATTTTTCTTTAGGTCTTCTCTGCCTGCCCCAAGAGTACCTCTGTTCTTCCCCTACTCTCATTTATTTTTATGGCTCTATGTTCTCCCAGAGATGTTATTTTATCACTTTTGTGAAGGAAAATCTTGAGATCTTGAAATTTTCTGATCTATTCTGTTATCTTCTCCGAATTCCCTATCCATTCACATATTTAATTCAGTTGGCATTTAACTTTTCATTTTATTTTCATCTCTTGCAATATGGTACAGATTAATTCTACATGTCAATGGACAGTACTTGCAGAAAAAAATCATATCTAATATAAGCAATGTAATTTGGGAGCATTTCTATTCACTTCTTAAGTGACTGCATGTCTACATATGGAGTTTATGGAACTATAATTAGCAGTTCAACATTAAATTACTCTACTTACAATATTTTATTATATGATATAGAAAGCATAATATAATTGATGAAAGACTGACTTGGAGAACAAAAATAAAGTCTAAGGCTTGTTTCTGACTATTAATAGCTGTGTGAATGTGGTCAGGTTATTTAACATTTCAGTTCCTTTTTCAGTTCCCTGAGATGGTAAGCTACATATCAATTGCCAATCTACATTGCAAAATATAGTTTACACATTAGAATTTCTCTAAATTTATAAAATCATAGATTAGGATAAAAAATATACAGTGTTTGTGAAAAGTTATTTTATAGCCAATGATAGGAGAGAGTCTACTATCAAGTCAGGTAGGCCATTCTACTTCTGGATAAATTAATTTGTTATTTTAGGAAGAAATTTTACCTTTTGTGCCAAATTTTGTCCACAGTATACACACATGAACATGCATATATATGGCTTCTTTTAATAAGAATACCCATGTCTTACCACTTAAAGAGGACAGATTGCTTAGGGTTCAGAGAAATCCATACAAGAAATCCATACATACATGACAAGTAGAACAGTTTGGAGCAAAAACAAGGCATTTCAGACAGAGCACTGAACTTGCAGTCAACAGCATATGGCTTGAAATCGTACCTCAGAAACTACCTACTTGGGACTAAACTTTCCTTACCTGATTCGAAGATTAAAATGTTATCAGTTGAACAAAGCATAACCTATGGATATAACTAAATTCAAAGAGGTAATGCACAATAGAATAGGGATCTTTTTTTTTTAATTAGACAACTGTTGAAATCACTGTGAATGACATCAAGATATGAGTCAGAGAAAAAGATTAAGATCCAGATACTGAAGTCATTGAGAAAGATCAAAGGAAAACAAATATGGAACTTGAAGGGACCTCAAAGGTCAGTAGTCCAACCTCCTCATATTGTAGAGAAGGAAAATGAAGTTCATGGAGGTTGAGTCAAAAAGTGTACATATACAGAGATACACGAACATATACATAAAACATACAACTTTTGGGGGCGGAGCCAAGATGGCAGGGTAGAAAGACTCACATTTTCTAGCTGCGAACCCACAGCCCATAGATTTCCCGTAAAAAGAACTCCTGACAAATTCTGGAACAGTGGAAACCACGCAGAAACAGAGTGAAGGAGATTTCCGTTGCAGAGAGCCCTGAAAAACTGACCGCAAAGGTACTCCGGATGGGAGGGGAGCCCTGCCCTGCAGAGCCCTCCCCACCCCCAGCCCCAGCCACTTGGCACTGAGAGGAGCAAGCAGACCCCAGCAGGCTTCAGGGAACATAATCTCTCGGCCGCGAAGGTCCCTCCACCCACAGGTGCACAGGTCAGTGAGAGAGACGGGATGAGAGGGGAGCGGGGTATCTCCAGGATTCGGACCCCCTCGGGAGGCCGCCGCTGCGGCAGAGGCAGAGGCAGCTAAGCCAGAAGCTTCCAGAGCAGGAAGGAGCTCCACCACAGCTCCATTACAAAAGGTCTCTGCATAAACCCAACGAGGGAACTGGGCCTGGGAGGCAGCCCTGCCCCCACCTGAGAACCAGGAGATAAGCTACTATTGAAGAGCAGTCAGGCCTGCTGCCAAAAGCCCTGAGGATGG
>CM053769.1:633995337-634012895 GCA_028658325.1 Potorous gilbertii
TTGCTAAAGGAGACCCAAAAAATGCTGAAGAAAATAACACCTTGAAAAATAGGCTAACTCAATTGGTAAAAGAGATTCAAAAAGCCAATGAGGAGAAGAATGCTTTCAAAAACCGAATTAGTCAAGTGGAAAAAGAGGTTCAAAAGCTCACTGAAGAAAATAGTTCTCTCAAAATTAGAATGGAACAGATGGAGACCAATGACTTTCTGAGAAACCAAGAAATCACAAAACAAAACTAAAAGAATGACAAAATGGAAGAGAATATGAAATATCTCATTGGAAAAACAAGTGACCTGGAAAAAAGATCCAGGAGAGACAATTTAAAAATTATGGGACTACCTGAAAGTCATGATCAAAAAAAGAGCCTAGACATCATCCTCCATGAAATTGTCAAGGAAAACTGCCTTGATATTCTATAACCAGAGGGCAAAATAAGTATTCAAGGAATCCACTGTTCACTGCCTGAAAGAGATCTGAAAAGGGAAACTCCTGGGAACATTGTGGCCAAATTCCAGAGTTCCCAGGTCAAGGAGAACATATTGCAAGCAGCTAGAAAGAAACAATTTCAGTATTGTGGGAATAAAATCAGGACAACACAAGATCTAGCAGCTTCTACATTCAGGGATTGAAGGGAGTGGAATAGGATATTCCAGAAGTCAAAGCAACTACGACTGAATCCAAGAATTACCTACCCAGGAAAACTGAGTATAATACTTCATGGGAAAATATGGTCTTTCAATGAAATAGAGGCCTTTCAAGCATTCTTGAAGAAAAGACCAGAGCTGAAAAGAAAATTTAACTTTCAAACACAAGAATGAAGAAAAGACCAGAGCTGAAAAGAAAATTTGACTTGCAAACACATTGTTTACATGAAAAAGTAAACAACAAGGAGAAGTCATAAGGGACTTACTAAAGCTCTACTGTTTACATTCCTACATGGAAAGACAATATTTGTAACTCCTGAAATTTTTCAGTATCTGGGTAGTTGGTGGGATGTACTTGCGTGCATGTACACACGCACATACACACATGCATACACACACAGAGACAGAAAGCACAGAGTGAATTGAATAAGATGGGATCATATCTTAAAAGAAATCGAGGTAAACGGTGAGAGAGAAATGTAGTGGGAGGAGAGGGGGTGAAATGGAATGGGGTAAATTATCTTTCATAGAAGAGGCAAGCAGGAGAAATTTTAGTGGAAGGAAAAAGAGGAGAGCTGAGAAAAAAAATCATGAAGTTTATTCTCATCACATTCGACTAAAGGAAGGAATATAATGCACACTCATTTTGGTATGAAAACCTATCTTACAAAACAGGAAAGTGGGGGAGAATTAGATAAGCAGGGTGGGGAGGATGATGGAAGGGAGGGCAATGGGAAGAGCGAGCAATTTGAAGTCAACACTCGGGGAGGGACAGGATCAAAAGAGAGAATAGAAACAATGGGGGGGCAGGATAGGATGGAGGGAAATATAGTTAGTTTTACACAACACGACTCTTATGGAACTCATTTGCAAAATTACACACGTACGGCTTATATTGAATTTCCTGCCTTCCCAAAGGGAATGGGTGAGGAGGGAGGGATGGGGAGAAGTTGGAACTCAAACTTTTAGGAACAACTGTCGAGTATTGTTCTTGCTACTAGGAAATAAGAAATACAGGTAATGGGGAATAGAAAGTTATCTGGCCCTACAGGACAAAAGAGAAGATGGGGACAAGGGAAGGGAGGGATGCTAGAAGAGAGGGCAGATTGGTGATAGGGGAAGTTAGAATGCTGAGTTTACTGGGGTGGGGAGAGGGGAGAAATGGGGAGAAAATTTTGGAACACAAAATTTTGTGAAAATGAATGTAAAAGTTGAATAAATAAATTTATTTTAAAAAATTATTTTATAAATACTTTCTCTCTAGGTGATGATTTGACTTTAATTTTCTTATTAGATATTTCACAATCTTTTCTATTTTTTCATTCTTTATATTTTGTTTTATTATTTCTTTATCTCTTATAACTTCGTTTCATTGCCCCTACCTGATTCTATTTTTCAAGGAGTCATTTATTTTTTAAGATTCTGTGCCTTCTTTTCCAGTTGGTTAACTTTCTTTTCATAATTTTCTTGAATTGTTTTTTTTCTTAATTTTTCCTTCAATCTCTCTTGTTTGATTTTTAAAAGTTTTTTATAAATTGTTTTGTGAATTCTTTTTGTCTTGGTGACCATTTGATATTACTCTTTGAGGTACAATACATATTTTTTGGCTTCAATATCCTACTCTGAAGGTGAACCCTAGTATTCTCTATTCCCATAGAAACTTTCTATAGTTGGATTCTTTCTCATTTGCTTTCTCATTTGCCTACTCATTTTTAAAAATTTGTAGCAGTTTATTGTTTTTTTTGTAATCAACTCTAGCCCCAGGATATGGGGGATAGTGGCTCTGGCCTCAAGTCCTCCTTTAGTTCTGCTCTCTGGTCTGACACCAAAACCAAGACCTACACACTATTGTATGTGCCCAAAGCCAATGACATCTATGTCTCATTGCTTCTGCACTCACTGGTTGCATGCTGGTTCCTTCTTACCGGGGATTCACCTCCACAGTACAGCTGGGTCTGATGTTCTTTGTCAGCTGAGCTGCCCTGAATTGTTCCTGGTTCTGACTCCCAACATCTCTCACTTCTGAGATCATAAAATTTTCTATGCTTAGGGTCAAGGCAGTCTTCTAATCCAGCCTCCTAATCCAGGGCTTGTCAATTCTTGTTTAATTAGAATCAGTCTGAAGGTACTTATTCTTCACAGGGACCCTAAGTTTGATTTAACCTGTCTGCCAAAACACTAAGTGACTAAGGTCACAGATGAACTCAGGAATATGAGTTTTTCTGACTTCAGGTCAGCTATCTCTCCATTGTACAACAAAATTGCTCTTAAGAAGCGAAAGAAAAATAAATTTTTCTGATTTTGAGAATTTTAATAAAATTTCAGTTATTTCTTTGAATCTTTAAAAAAAAAACCTTAAAAACATGTTATTTGTTTTGTTTCTAACTTGTCCTTTGAACTGTGCAACCAAGGAGTTAGTTTTAGGCTTAAAATGGTGCTGGTGGTTCCAGCTTTAAGCTTGAGATAGCATTTGCGAATATAAGCAGAATAAATCTTACATATATTTTTTAAAACAAGTTTATAGTGGACTTATAACTGACTGTTATGATGCTTTTCTATTTTAATACCATTATTGAATACTTATTCTTAAACGTGATAGACTACCATTCTGAAAATGTACACTTCAGAAATACTGGCCTACATTTTGTTTTGCCATGTCTTTTTTTTTAATAGAACTTAACATATTGTCTTCTAAAAGTTTGCTTGCAGACTAAGATTTAGAACAGGATATAGTCTACTGATATTTACAACTCTGTTCTAAACTTCTGAGGACAAGGCTTTATAGCTGAAAATCTGACAAACTCATAACTAAAACAGCAATTACAGGATACCCAGTAAATAAGTCTGATTCTTGCACTGTTTAGTGTTTTAATATGAAAGAAGCACTCATTTTAAATACCTTGATCTTGTAATCTGGTGCACTTAAGGCAACTTTTACTCCACCAGGTTGTTCAATGATACTAAATCACTCACATATATTGGGCAAATAAAACTGAGCTAAATTTCCCAAGTGCACAGTAACATTTTCCAACATATAAGGGTAGATTGCATACAAATTCTTCACTAATTGAGACAAGCCATACAATATGACAGAAGTGATATTATTCCCCCTTTGTTTGGGAAGGTAAGAAAACCCTTTAAAAAAATATTTCAATATATATTTTAAGGTAGAAATTCATGTTCATTTCAGGAAGACAGCAAAGCTGTGGAATCAGTTCATAAGGAAGGAAATGCAAATCAGTTTTACGAGATAACTCATCAGATGGATCTCAACATAACACTCCAAGTCCATCACCTCCAAACCATAGGGAATGTTTCAGATACATTGTAATTATAATTCAGTAAGAAAAAATATGAAAAATACCTGCATATAGCATTAAGCCTTCTAACAAAAACAGAAGAGAATAAAATGAAAAACCTGTTCCCCTTATCTAACCTTGATGATCTCGGAAAATTTAACCACTGAACTTCCTTTTGAAATATAAGTATGCTCAATCCAATCAAGTTGAGAGTAACTGACGGGCCTCAGACCTGTCAGTGAGTTATGAGGATGTTTACTCCAATTTTTTCACTACACTCAGCCTCTCTTTTTAAAGGGGACAAGGAAAGACAAAGCATAGAATTCACCCATCCTAGCAAAGGAGGATGATGATTCAAATTCAAAATAAGTAACTCAGAATTGATCTACTAGGCTAAAAGGAGAAGGAATAAAGATTTTGCTATGGGATTCAACTGAACATCAATGAATTTTTAAATAATTTTGTTCTGGCTTAAAGCAGATATTTTCACCATTTTCAGTAAAAAGGAAAAAAATGGATGTCTAAAACATTGCTTTGGGGATGAGTTCAATGTCAGTTTTTCTCCCCACAACCTGAAACAAAACACGAATGAAACCTGAAAAAAGTATATGATGCCGAAAAAGGACTAATATATTTTTATAAAACACTGACTGAGGTTCATGAAGTTGATTAATAT
The DNA here is from genome assembly GCA_028658325.1 of Potorous gilbertii. Lineage (NCBI taxonomy): Eukaryota > Metazoa > Chordata > Mammalia > Diprotodontia > Potoroidae > Potorous > Potorous gilbertii. The sequence continues at coordinate 633,999,957 of CM053769.1, forward strand.
AGCATATTTAGACTGTTTATCTTGACTTTCATCAAATTCATTCTTTGGATTCCTGTCTCAAAGGTTTCATACATTTTGTGCAGCTATGATCTCCAGAAAGAAAAAAATGTTCTCTCTTTAACATCACCTAGAACTGGAAGGAGCATGAAAGACCACATAATCTAATAGCCACATTTTACAGCTTGGCAAACTGAAAAAAAAAATGAGGTGCTTTGCTCAAGATATGTTAATGCCCAATTTTGAATAAGAAGTCCAGCTTTCTGAATTCTAATTCAACACTTTTTCCCATTTATTCTATCTTTTTCTTTTTTGTCAATTTTATTTTGCTTTCCATTCATTTATTTATTTTTAGTTTTCATTTTAATTCTTTTCCACAGGATTTTGAGTTTCAAAATTTTCCCTACTTTTCCCACCTCCATCCCAAGATGGCATACATTCTGATTAACCCTTACCTCCATCTGCTTTCCCTTTTGTCATCCCCCCTTTTTTCCCTTTCCCCTTTAATTTCTTGTAGGGCAACATACATTTCTATGTCCTATCACCTGTATATCTCATTTCCCAGTTGCATGTAAAAATATTTTTAACATTTGTTTTTAAAACTTTGAGCTCCAAATCCTCTCCCTTCTTTCCTCCTCACCAATCCACATTTTGAAGGAAAGCAATTCAATATAGGTTATTCATGTGTAGTTGTGCAAAACATCTTCTTCATAGTCATGTTGTGAAAGACTAACTACATCTCCCTCCATCCAATCCAGCCCCCATTTATTGCATTTTATCCATTGACCTTGTCCCTTTCCTAAAGTGTTTGTTTCTGAATACCCCTCTCCCAATTTGCTCTCCCTTCTATCACCTCTTCCCTTATCACTTTCTACCCCTGTTTTCCTGTAGGGTAAGATACCCAAGTAAGCGTGTATGTTATTTGACTTAAGGAGGGTATATTATTCCTTCCTTAAGTCAAATCCAATGAGAGTAAAGTTCACACATTCCTTCTCACCTGTCCTGTCTTCCCCTCCACTGTGAAAACTTTTACTGGCTCTTGTATCTGAGATAATTTACTCATTCTATCTCTCTTTTTCTCCTTCCTACATATTCCTGTCTCACCTCTTAATTCTAATTTTTAGTTATCATTCCACCATATTCAACTCACCTTTTACTATCTGATCTATCTATCTATCTATCTATCTATCTATCTATCTATATCCTACCACTACCCTAATGTTGAGAAAGGTCTCATGAGTTATAAATATCATCTTTCCATATAGGAATGTAAACAGTTCATCTTTAATAAGTTTCTTATGATTTCTCTTTTCTATTTGCCTTTTCATGCTTCTGCTGATTCTTGTATTTGAAAGTCAAATGTTCTATTCAATTCTAGTCTTTTCATTAAAAATGCTTGAAAGTCCTCTATTTCACTGCATGTCCATTTCTTTCTCCACTGAAGGATTATACTCAATTTTGCTGGCTAGGTGATTCTTGATTTAAATTTAGCTCCTCTGAATTCTGGAATTTCATATTCCAAGTACTTCAATCCCTTAATGCAGAAGTTGGTCGATCTTGTGTTATCCTGTTTGTATTTCTACAAAGCTCCAATTTTTTACTTCTGACTGCTTTCAATATTTTCTCCTTGACCTGGAAATTCAGGAATTTGGCTACAATATTCTTAGGACTTTATCTTTTAGGCTGTCTTTCCAAAGGCATTTGGTGGATCCTTTCCAGGTCTATTTTACCCTTTGGTTCTAGAATGCCAAGGAAGTTGATAATTTCTTGAAAGATGGTGTCTAGGCACTTTTTTTATTAAGGCTTGCAGGGAGTTTAACAATTTTTAAATTAGCTGTCTTGGATCTATTTTCTGTCAGTTCCTTTTCCAATGATTTTTTTCTTTACATTGTCTTCTATTTCTTTTTAATTTTCTTGGTTCTGTTTCATAATTTCTTGATTTCTTATAAAAAAATCATTAGCTTCTATGTGCTCCATTCTAATTTTTAAGGAATTATGTTCTTCAGTGAGCTTTTGAACCTCTTATTCCATTTGGATAATTCTGCTTTTTAAGGCATTCTTTTTGTCATTGACTTTTTGGACTTCTTTTGCCATTTGGGTTAGTATAATTTTTCAAGTGTTATTTTCTTCAATATTTTGAGAGGGGATGGTCTTCTTTAGCAAGCTTTTGATTTTCATGATTTTCTTGCATAATTCTTGTTTCTTTTCCCAATTTTCCTCTACTTCTCTTGCTTGATTTTCAAATAATTTTTGAGATCCACCATGGCCTGCAACCAATTCATATTTTTGTTAGAGGCTTTTGATGTAGGAGCTTTGACTATGCTGTCCTTCTCTGGTTGTATGCCCTGAGCTTTCTTGTTTTTATATTGAGTTATTTTACTATGTTTAGTCATTTTTCCAGCCAAACACCCAAGTTTCTAATTCTTTGTCAAAGTAGGATTCTGTTTTCTAGTCTGTGTGTGTATGTGTGTGTGCACATGCATGTGTTGTGTGTATGTGTCTATGTGTGTGTGGACTATCCTAGGATTCAGTGATTTTGTATAAGCAGCTTGTTCCTACATCATCTGTGGGACCAGAATTTTAGATGCCACCTTTTTCATACTGCTACTGCTGCTGCTGCTATACAGTCACCAGCTGCCACTACCACCACCCCCTGCCCTGGAACTGGGGTCACACATGGCAGAAGGGCTTGCCCCTCTTTCATCCAAGTCCCACTGTTTTCCCACTGTAATTTTTGGCATTTGTGGATTAAGTAGTCTAGGAACTGCCACAACTGCAAATAAGTCATTCACCTGAGGGCTGCTCTGGCCTTTTTGTGTCAGTAGGGCCCTTTCTGAACTGTGCTCTGCTCCCTGCCTGGTGTGAAAGACCCTTCCTGTCAATTTTCCTGATTGTCTTGGGGTGAAAATTTGTTTTACTCTGTCATTTTGTAGATTCTCTAGCTCTAGAATTTATTTAGTCATTTTTACAGGTATTTGGAAGGCTTTCAGGGAGTGCTCAGGAAGTTCCTGCTTTTGATTCACCATTTTTGCTCCACTCCCAGCTTCTCCTCTATTCATATGCACACACTTCTGTGTGTGTCACATAAAAGATATATTGTGTGTGTCTGTGCGTGTGTGTGTGTGTGTGTGTGTATCGTGTCTGAGGACTATACCTCTAGTGTAATGGCTTGCCAATCCCTTTTAAGGGCTGTTCATCCACCCTTGGTGTCTGCCTTCACCCAACTGTCAACTGTGACTCCAAGAAACTGTGGCACATGCTATGGTAGCATCCCAGAAATCCCTGTCTCAGCAGGTGGGACTCAACCAGAGTCTGAACTACATTGAGAACAACTGACAAGGCTCAGACCCTCATAGAATAAGGAGATATGAACAATTTCTTCCAAAAGACCAACTCTGCTTCACTTAAATCCAGTTCATGCAGAAGTCAAGACATCACCTCATGATATCATTGGTCTTCTTTGAAAATGAAAGACAATCAACAACATCTATCTATTTTCAATATATTTCAGTATTTATATTTTTGGCTATCTATCATCTATCTATATACCATCTAACTAAATTTTACTTCCTTGGATCCCACTTCCTGAAGGCCAGGTGTATTATATTTCACCTCTCCTCCAGGATTCTCTAGTAACCTTGGGTGGATTTGGAAATGCCTAGTCTCTCTTCTATTAGCTTAAGCTAACACTGATTGTGAGGAGATAATATGTTGTGTTATTAGGCCCAATCTGTTATTCCATTTCCTGTAAGAATCTGGTCTGAAGTAACTGTTTCATATTGAATCAATATGGAAAGTTTCTATCAATGTATCAGAAATGAATTTACCTAAGCAGCAGTATTAATGAAATATCTGATATAGCTGAATCAGTTCCTATTAGAGCATCAAGTTCTTGAGAGTAAAGACTATCACATTTTGTCTGCTACTTGTATCACCAGAACATAGTGTAATGCTTTACACATAGTAAGAGCTTTAATAAATGTTTCGTTAATTCAATCATTCATGATAAGAAACCAACTCTTAAATTCATATAATGTAGGATTCCTTGCCAGACCCTCATCTCAGAAGCAATGAATGAGGTGGGAGGGAGGATGTAAGGCAACTCCATTTATTCAACTGAGGATCAGGGTATTGAGGGGCTGTAACCACAATCACGTGAAGACTGAGCTCATCCCATCACTTCAAAATCTCATGACTTACCCATGTCCTTGAACCCGAAGCAAGTAACAAAGCTTATCTTGCTCCTGAAGCTAGTTCCTGAGTTCCTAGACCCAACTGCAACTTTTCTACAAAGAACAGCAGTATCTGCAGGAACATCAGGTTTCAGGGTCATGGAGAGTTTTTGCCAGGGTTTGAGCAAACACATTTCCCACAGGTACAGGCTTTGCCTCAGCTATGGCCTTGATCATGGGACTCATCCACCCCTTAGCCCTCTGCAATGTAACACAATAATTTCCCCAAATACTTATTTATTGTCAGGTAATGGTGACCTTTATTCATTTTTATTGGAATGTTAAATTTATGAAATAAGACAACCCTTTACATGCCATAGAACAATGAAAGCAAGATGATTGTATGTGAAATTGCAAATATACTACACATAACTTGCTATTTCTTTCAAATGTACAACGAAATTAATATGTATTTGTTTTCTTTTTTTTTGGTCACTTTCTTCTCTGCCACCCTAGAGTTGGCTATCATTAGAAACAAATACAAATGTGTGTGTATGTGTGTATGAAATTGCTCTATGCATATTTCTATTAGTTCTTTCTCTGAATGCAAATAATGCCCCTTTTCATATGCCCTTTATAGTTAATTTGCCTATTTATAATATTCAAATTAACTTACTTGCTCAAAGTTATTCTTAAAACAATATGACTGTTATAATATCAAATGTTTTCTTGGTTGTGCTCATTTTGCTCTTCATTATTTCATGAATGTCTTTCCATTATTTTTTTAAAATCATTGAGGTCACCTCTTTTTTTTACTACACTTAATTTGATGAAATTCATTAAATTATATAAACAAAAAGAAAACCTCTAGGTCACTATTGCAATCATGTTATTCAGATCATCTAGACACTATAATTCCATTACTGAAGACAAGTTCGTAAATGATATAGATTATTAGAGTACACATGAAATCTAGAACATAAATTTAACATGATGACATTATTATCCCAATTTGAAATTGAGGAAACTGAGGTAAACATAAATCAAGTGATAATACAATAGTCAGCAATTATCCAAGACCAGATTCAAACTCAGCGTCTTCTTGAGTTCAGACTAAACACTCCATACACCATACCACCAGTTGTCTCTGTGAACACTGAATTTTATTAAGTAGACAAATAAAATTTACTTAATTATTGGTATGCCAATAATTGATTATATATGTGATATAACCAATATATTTGTTAGATAATTAATGAAATGATCTACTAAAGGGAGAAATCATATTTTCTTTTGAGGAAAGGTAGAGTGAAGGAGAAAGGAGTCAAGGGAAACTGAAATGTCAACTGACAATAGTTGAAAGCCAGCAAAAAGCATTGTGGAGAAGAGACAAAACTATCAGCAGATCCCAAATTCCTTACCAGTTGAATGAAATGAGCTGAGTGAGTTTACTCCATTGTACCTTCATGCTCAATATCTAAAACTCTTGGTACTCTGGTTATAGCTTGACTTGGTTAAAAAGCTTGACCTTATACTAAAGAGAAAATCCATTGCTAGCTTCTTTATGTAGTTTATTCAGAGGGATTTAATACTTGATTATATGTACTTGTAAAAAACATCACTGATTCCACAATCCAACCAATAGGAAAACAAAAATCAAATGTATGTTATTGGCCTTAATAGATTAGAATAAGAGTTCATAACTAAAAATCCACTTCCTTTCCTAATAATACCAAGAGGCTGATGAGAGGAAAAAAAAGGCTTGTTAATCTCAAACTAGAAGATTTCTAAATCTCAAACAAAGGGTAGCTAGGTTCTGCAAGGGATAGTTCAAATTTGAATTGAGTTCAAATTTGACCCCTGATATCCATCAAGTTTATGACCCTGGGCAAGTCACTTAATCGCTTTTTTGCTTTAATTTACTGGAGAAGTAAATGGCATAACACTTCAGTGTCTTTGCCAAGAAAATCTCATGGACAATGTTGATGTATTATTGTCCACAAGTTCATGAAGAGTTGGACATGACTGAACAACAACAAAACCAAAGATACTCTCTATCTTGTCTTCTCCAATTTTAATGGGGCTCAGAGTCCTCTTTATTCTAGGCTTTTATTTATAATACAAGCTTTTCAAATATGCCTTTTCCTACCTCTCTCTTTAAAAGAAATAAAAAAGAAAGTAAAAATAAAGTCCAATCACTAGAGGGAACCTGACATATTTATATTAAGCAATTAGGTTGTAGAGTTGATTGAATGCTGAGTCTATAATGCTGATAGTTTTCCCATAATTACACAAGACCTGCTTTGCTGGTATAAATCCTACCTGATCCAAATGTATTATTCCTGTGATAACTTACTGTAATATTTGTGCTAATATCATATTTAAAAATGTTGTATCTATATTCATTAGGGAATAGATCTGCAATTTTATTTCACTGTTTTTGCTCTTCCTTTTGCCTTTTCTTTACATATCAGAAACATATGTATACCATGAAAAGAATTTGCTAAGACTCTTTTCTCAATTTTCAGAAATAATTTATGAATTATTATAATTCTTTAAATGTTTAGTAGAATTGGCTTGTAAATCCATCTAGCCTGGAGATTTTGTCCCAGAAAGTTCATTGATAGTTTGTTCAATTTGTTTTTCTAAGATATAGTTATTCAAATACTTAACTTTCTCCTCTGTTAATCTGGCAATTAATTTTTGTTAACTATTCATCCAGTTCCCTTAGATTGTCAAATTTATAGGCACACAGTTTGTCAAAGTAATTTCTAATTATCGTTTTAATTTCCTCCTCAATCGAGGTGACTTCATCCTTTTCAATTTGGATATTGGTAATTTGATTTTCTTCTTTCTTTTTTAAAATCAAATTGACCAGAGAAGGATCCAAGATGGTAGAGTAGAAAGAAACACATATGCTTAGCTCTCACCCCACAGCCCATAAAATACCTGTAAAAAAGAACTCTCAACAAATTCTAAAGCAGCAGAAACCAGAGAACAATGGAGTGAAGGAGATTTCTGCTCCAGAGAGATATGAAAAACCAGTGGGAAAGGTCTGTCACACACCAGATGCAGAGCAGAGCTCAGCCCTGCCTTGGCCACGAGGCACTGAAGGGAATAGATCTGAGCAGGCATCAGGGACAGAATCTCCAGCAGCAATGCAGATCCCTCAACTCACAGATGCCAAAGGTCAGTGAGAGGGTCTTTTTGGCTGGCCGAGAGGGGAGTGGGGTGTCCCCATAACTCAGGCCCCCTCAGCAGGCAGCAGACAGGGGCTCCCAAAGCAGACAGTAGCCCAGTTCCATTGTTGAAGGTTTCCTCGTAAACCCACTGAGGGAACTGAGACCCTGGTGGAGGCTCTGCCCCTACTTGAGTAGCTGACTGTAATCTCACACTGAATAGCAGCCTCACCCCTGCTGAAAACGCCTAAGGCTTGGGAGAAGCTCATTTGAATCTCAGCCCCCAAGTGCTGGCTTGGCTGAACTGGAGGCAAGGTGGTTGTGGAGAGGAAACTCAGAAGTCAAGTAAATGGCTGGGAAAATGCCCCAACAAGGGGGAAAAAATAATACCATAGAAGGTTACTTTCTTGGGGAACAGGTGTCTCCCCCCCATCCTTTCAGGTGAGGAAGAACAAGTTGTACTGTCAGAAGAAGTCAAGGTCCCTACCTCCAAAAGGAACTTAAATTGGGTTCAGGCAATAAAAGACCTTAAAAAAACAAGTTAGCAGCTTACTAAAGGAAAACCAAAAAACAGCTGTAAAAAGAGGCTAACTCAATTGGAAAAAGAGGTCCAAAAAGCCAAAGAGGAGATTTTAGAAAGAACTAGCCAAATGAAGGAGAAGGTTCAAAAGCTCACTGAATAAAATAATTTGTCAAAAGAGAAAACTGAGTTCAGGGAAACAAATGACTATGAGTTAAACCAAGAAGTTGGTAAACAAAACCAAAAATTTGAAAAAATAGAAGATAATGTGAAACAACTCATTGGAAAAACAACTGGCCTGGAAAATAGATTCAGGAGAAATAATTTAAAAATTATTTGACTACCTGAAAGCTATGATCAAAAAGAGCCTAGACGTTATCTTCCATGAAATAACCAAGGAAAACTGCCCCTGATGTTATAGAATGAGAAGGCAAAATTGATATTGAAAGAATTCATTGATCACCTCCTGAAAGAAATCCAAACAGGAAAACTCCTAGGAATATTGTGGTCAAATTTCAGCGTTCCCAGATCAAAGAGAAAATACTGTAAGCAGCCAGAAAGAAAGAATTTGAGTACTGTGGAAATACAGTCAGGATAACACAGGATCAGGCAGCTTCAAGATTAAGGGATCAAAGGGCTTGGAGTGGGATATTTCAGAAGTCAAAGGAGCTAGGATTGAAACCAAGAATCACCTATCCAACAAATCTGAATATAATAATTCAAGGGAAAAAATGGTCATTCAGTGATATAGATGACTTTCAAGAATTCACGTTGAGGAAGAAAGCAGATCTGTATTTAAAAATTTGACTTCCCAAGACAAGAATCAAGAGAAGCATTAAAAGGTAAACAGTAAAGAAAAAATCATAAAAGACTCCCTAAAGCTGAACTGTTTACATTACTACTTGGAAAGAAAATATTTTAACTCTTGAATCTTTACTCAGTATTTGGGCAGAAGGAGAAATTTTACACACACACACACACACACACACACACACACACACACACACGCACGCACATACACATCAAAAAGATATAGAGTACAGGGTTGGTTTATCACAAGAGATGATATCCACACACACACAAAACAAAATAAAATGAAATAAAAATTAAAGGATGAAGGAGGAAAATTCCAGTAAAAGAAAGGGAGTAATGGAATGGGGCAGGCTATAACTCATAAAAGAGATAAGAAAAATCTTCTTCAGTGGAGGAGATAAGGGAGAAGGGGAGAGGGGGAAAAAGAAAGCTACTCTCCCCAGGTGTGGCTGAAGGAGGGAATGACAGGCACACTAAATTTGATATGAAAATTTATATACACCACAAGAAAGTAGGAGAGGAGATGACAAGTGGAGTGAGGGGAATGTTAGAAGGGATGGCAAACGAGAGAACGGAGTCACTAGAAATTAGTACTTTTGAAAAGGGGCAAGGTCAATTGTAGGGGGGAAAATAAGAAGCGATAGGGTAGATAAGAGAGCAATATAATTGGTATTACACAACATAATTATCATGGAAGTCTTTTGCGAAGTAACACATGTTTAGTCTGTACTGAATTGCTTGGTTTCTTAGTATCGCTGGGGAAGGACAGGGGGAGGGAGAGAAGTTGGAATTCAAAGTATTAGAAACGAATGTTGAGAATTTTTATTGCATATAATTGGGAAATTAGAACTACAGGGACAGGGGTATGGAAATATATCCTGCTCTGCAAGAAGAGAGAGAAGATGGGGATAGCAGAGGGGTGGGGTGTGATGGTGGGGAGGGTACATTGAGGGAAGGAGTAATCAGAATGCAAGGTATTAGGAAGTGGGGGGAGGAGAATGATGGGGAAAATAATTGGACATATTACAAAGTGAGGTAAAAGATATTAGTATTAAAACAATGGACTGAATTAACTACTGAGAATAAATCAAGGACATATTTAGTTTGGAGAAAATAATTTCAGTCTAAATTTCCTAGAGGAAGGTAACCTCGGGTAAAATTTGGTGTTGATGGAAAAGTCAAGATTTTAATGGTAAGTTTGATTTTATGATTTCCATTTAGCCAGAAACTAGAACATATATAGAAAGCCATGTAAGCCACTTAAGACATGCCTCAAAAGGTGTTTCTTGGTCAAAGTGAAACTACAATCATACTTGAAACCTGACTATTGGAACCTGCCATTTTTAGATGCTATAGGACTATTAAGTGACTGTTTTTCTGAGTCCAACTCCATGTATGGGTAGCAAGAAAGGTGATCTGAGTCCAGGATGCCAGTAAGCTGATGAGATGCTGGTATGAACTGCATAGGTGATCTCAAGGGAAGGGTGGGAGAGAGGCTGTTCAGCATGGGCTGAGGTGAGATTCTCCTGACTCAATTTCCCCACTGACACCTGGCAGACTTTAAGCCTGACTGAATGCAAGAGGATAATCTAATCCTGCCTGGAATTTGCATGAAGTTGGGCAGATATTGTATCCCTGCAATGTCCTTACTATTGGTGGCAATTTCCTACAGTCAAAACTTTTGTAAACTTAATATCAGATCTATTCAATTATAGATTATGGGTAGAGGAACATCTGAGGCTGTCTAAAATTAAGCTACTAGGCATAGGATTTTAGACCAACAACAATAAATTACGGTTCTTTAATTCTTAGTAATACTGGGGAGACAATTAGGTCAAGAGCTTGTGAAGTTAGCAACATAAATATTATTTGTGTGTCAGTTGGTTAATGTTTAAAAAATAAATGCTTTTGTGGTCCACACTGTAAATGATTTAAAAATATGTATCACCTGACCAAACGTTTGAATTTATCTGTTTTAAACTATGTTAAAATAAATAATAAAAATATCAAATTGACCAATGGTTTATCATTTTTGTTGTCTTTCTCTAAGACCAAATCTTAGTTTTATTTATTAGCTCAGTAATTTTCTTAATTTCAATTTTATTAATCTCTCCTTTGATTTTCAGTATTTCTAATTTTATATTTATTTGGGGATTTTCAATTTGTGCTTGCCCAATTTATTGATTTCTTTTTTCTCTATTTTATTTCATGTAGGCATTCAATGATATAAAACTTCCCCTTATAACTGCTTTCACAGAATACCATAAGTTTGGTAGGTTGGCTCATTATTGTCATTTTATTGAATGAAGTTATTGATTGTGTCTATTATTTGTTTTTTTTTTTAACCAGCACATTCTTTAGATTTAGATCATTTAGTTATCAATTAGTTTTTGGTCTATATTTCCATGACCTTTTGTTACATATTATTTTTACTGCATTATGATCTGAAAAGGATGCGTTGACTATCTCCACCTGTCTACACTGGATTGTGAGGTTTTTATGCCCTAGTACATGGTCAATTTTTGTATATATGCCATGTACTGGTGAGATAAAGATATGTTCCTTGCTATCCCCATTCAGTTTTCTCCAGAGATTTATTATATCTATCTTATCCAGAATTCTATTCATGTTCTTAACTTATTTCCTGCTTATTTTGTGGAGAGCTCATCATTCCCAATAGCATAGTAGTATTCCATCACAATCATATATCACTACTTTTTCATCAATTCCGTAATAGTCTGGAATCCCTAAAGTTTCCAGTTTTTAGCCACAAAGAAATTGAAACCATTTTCTAGCAATACATCTGCCTATACTGCAGCTTTGATCCTCTCTGAATTTTTTCATGATTTAGGAGATTACAGAAAATGTTCTCTCTGAAAATCATGTCTTGATGCCTCATCTTGAAATGGAAATAACTCTAGGTTCTCTATGCTCACAGAACTCAAGTACTTATAACTTCAATCAAGTTGTAAGATTTTCAAGTACTATCCCTGAGAGGGATTCAAGTTATGTATGCACTATGTATGCATTCACTCCTTTTGGCTGCCGGTACTAGCAGTGTGAATCAGAAGAAATCAAATTTCTTAGGCTCACATGTAAGGTGTTCCACATGAGTTAGAAAAAAAAAAGTAACCACACAATTACAAAATCAAAGGCATGTGATTTTTTCAGCTATTTGTTACACTGAAAAATCTGGGAATCTTGGTGGATGCTATATAATAAGCTGCAACAGTTAAATAACAGCCAGAAGATTGAGTTGAAAGGATAAGTTCATATCTTTAAAGAATGAGGAGGTTTTAGTAATCTTGTACTGTACCCCTGGTGAAAAAATACCTTAGGCAAGTCACTCTACATGGCATCATTTAGCTACTATACTGATAAGTTGGAAAAAATGAAGAGAAAGCTGACTAGGATCATGAATGAATTTTAGAACAAGCCATATGCTAGTGAATTGAAGTAACTGAAAGAGGAGAAGATTTATGTAATGTGTGGCACTGTGATAGTTTTCTCCAAGTATATAAAGGGATGAAATGTACAAGATGGATTAGAACTCCTCTGTTATTATGAATAGTAAGAGTTGTATGTAGTGGAGTGGGAAATTTATCTTTGATGTTAAGAGGGAAAGCAGCCTTAAACCAAAGCAGAAATCAAAAGATCTCATTCGCAATCTTCAAACAATGGTTGTTGGTGTTTTAGAGCAGAAAACTTTTAACGTATGAGTTAGACTGGATAACTGCAAAGGTCCGTGATGGAAAGCAAAATAGGATCTTTTGTTTGTTTTTTTTTGTTGTTGTTGTTGTTAGAATCCACATTTTTAAAATTTTTTTCATTTTAATATAAATTTATTTATTTAACTTTTTACAATAATTTGCACAAAATTTTGGGTTCCAAATTTTCTCCCAATTTGTCCCTTCCCCCCACCCCAATACACCCAGCATTCTAATTTCCCCTATCACCAATCTGCCCTCTCTTCTATCATGCCTCCCTTCCCTTGTCCCCATCTTCTCTTTTGTCCTCTAGGGCAAAATAACTTTCTATTTCCCATTACCCGTATTTCTTATTTCCTAGTAGCAAGAACAATACTCAACAGTTCCAACTTCTCCCCATCCCTCCCTCCCCACCCATTCCCTTTGGGAAGGCAGGAAATTCAATATAGGCCATATTTGTGTAGTTTTGCAAATGACTTCCATAATAGTCATGTTGTATAAGACTAATTATATTTCCCTCCATACTATCCTGCCCTCCATTGTTTCTATTC
>CM053769.1:634012995-634039441 GCA_028658325.1 Potorous gilbertii
CTGTTTACTTTTTCATGCTTCTCTTCATTCTTGTGTGTCAAAGTCAAATGTTCTTTTCAGCTCTGGTCTTTTCATCAAGAATGCTTGAAAGTCTTCTATTTCATTTAAAGACCATATTTTCCCCTGAAGTATGATACTCAGTTTTGTTGGGTAGGTGATTCTTGGTTTTAGACCTAGTTCCTTTGACTTCTGGAATATCTATTCCATGCCCTTCGACCCCTTAATGTAGAAGCTGCTCGATCTTGTATTTTCCTGTTTGTATTTCCACAATACTGGAATTTTTTCTTTCTAGGTGCTTGCAGTATTTTCTCTTTGACCTGGGAAATCTGGAATTTGACCACAATGTTCCTAGGAGTTTCTCTTTTTGGATCTCTTTCAGGTGGTGATTGCTGGATTCCTTGAATACGTATTTTGCCCTTTGGTTCTAGAATATCAGGGCAGTTTTCCTTGATAATTTCATGAAGCATGATGTCTAGGCTCTTTTTGTGATCATGACTTTCAGGTAGTCCCATAATTTTTAAATTGTCTCTCCTGGAACTATTTTCCAGGTCAGTTGTTTTTCCAATGAGATATTTCACATTATCTTCCATTCTTTTATTCTTTGGTTTTGTTTTGTGATTTCTTGGTTTCTCAGAAAGTCATTGGCCTTCATCTGTTCCATTCTCATTTTGAGAGAACTATTTTCTCTCAAAGAGAGCTTTTGAATCTCTTTTTTCACTTGGCTAATTCTGCTTTTGAAAGCATTCTTCTCCTCATTGGCTTTTTGGACCTCTTTTACCAATTGAATTAGGCTATTTTTCATGGTGTCATTTTCTTCAGCATTTTTTTTTGCTCTCCTTTATCAAGGTATTGATCAGTTTTTCATGCTTTTCTTGCATCTCTCTCATTTCTCTTCCCAGTTTTTCCTCCACCCGTCTAACTTGATTCTCAAAATCCTTTTTGAGCTCTTTCATGGCCTGAGCCCATTGGGTATCTAGTTCAGATTTTTGGGATACAGAGGCCTTGACGCCTATGTCTTTTCCTGATGGCAAGCGTTGTTCTTCCTTGTCAGAGAGGAAGGGCGGAATCATCTGATCACCAAGAAAGTAAACTTCTATGGTCGTATTTTTTTTCTTTTTCTGGGCATTTTCTTCTGAGATTCCTCTCCACCCCTGCCTGGATGCCTGGATCCACCAAGCTAATGCTTGGGGTCTGAGATTCAAATGCTGGTCCCCAGCCTCAGGGCTTTTGGTGGCAGACCTGGCTGCTATTCAATGGGAGCTTAAGTTCTGGTGCTCAGGTTGGGCAGGAACCTCTTCCAGGCTCAATTCCCTCAGGGGGTTTATGTGGAGACATTCAGTAATGGATCCCAGCTCCTGCCTGCTCAGGGAGCCTCTGGCGACCCCCTGCCTCTGCTGCTGCCTCACAAGGGGGCCTGAGTCATGGAGACACCCCGCTTCCCTTTCAGCCCCTCCAGACGTCTTTCTCACCGACCTGTGCATCTGTTGGTGGAGGGACATTGGTGGCCATTGGAGAGTCCATCCTTGAAGCCTGCTCAGGTCTGTTCCTCTCCATGCTGCATGGTCAGGGTAGGGCTGGGCTCCACTCCCGTCAAGTGTGCCATGGACCTTTGGGATCGGTTTTTCAGGGCTCTCTGGAACCGAAGTCTCCTTCATCCCGTTGCTGAGTGGCTTCCACTGTTCCAGAATTTGTTGGGAGTTATTTTTATAAGTAACTATGGGCTATGGGTTTGGACCTAGTATATTTGAGTCTTTCTACTCCACCATCTTTTTGTTTTAATATAAATAAGTACCTCTCATTGAATCTTGCCTTTGTCAGTCAAGAGTCTTTATTAGGAGTAAAGTACAGAAAAAAGAGTTTCTTTCAGTAGAAACTGTATATATATATATATATATATACATATATATATGTGTGTGTATATATATATACATATGTATATATATATACACATATATATATATATATACACATATATATATATATATATATATATATATATATATATACACATATACATATATTTGCATTGTTAATAATTTTAATGTGATTAAAGATCTTATCCACCCATTAATGGGTCTGCTCACTAGGAGAAGTTTGATTAGGGAAAATTATGGAAAGGTCCAAGCCTTTTGTTAGGGAAGCACTGGTTCTTCAAGGGTTATGATGCTCTCTTTGGCCCTAAAAACTGTTCTCTTTCTGTTGATGTTTCACATTGCGGCTTCCTGACTAGAAGCATTTGTTTGACCAGATGAGGGCTTTGGGAAGCTGCTAAAGGAACCTCTTCCAACTTGGAAAACATAGATGTTAGTGCTTCTCTCTCTGGTAACCACGGTCAGTCAGTTCGTCCTGTCTTTTGAATTCTGGCAGAGGAAGCCATGCTTATTGATTTTTGATTTCTCTGTATTTTCTTTGAAGTTCGGGGTGCTGACTCCACTGAACTGTGTATGATATATGTGCTTGGTTAAAGGAATGATACATGTGCATGATTAAAGTGATTGTTAACTCCTCAAAAGTTGCCTTTCCTTTTATGAATGCAGATCTAAGAACCTGTGATAGCCACAGCCCCTATGCATGTTGGGGTGCTTATTTTTGCATTATGATGTAGTCAACAGGATGTACATAAAATAAAAGGCAAGTGTTGGGTTTTGGGGGGACTGGGATATTGTCTGCTGTTTCCCACATGTGGTGGCTGAGGTTTTGTGAAGCTCTACCAAGTTGGGGTGGCCAGAGCCTGGGCTCCAGTGGATTAGCCTGTCTCCTGATTGTGCTAGAGGAGTGAAGGCCTTGAAAATATATTGTATTCAGAAATCAGACCAGAGTGGAGAGAGTTTGCAATGGAGCCCTGGAATCTGAGTGGAAATCTGCCTTCGTACTGACCCAGCAGAAGTGGAGAACTGCCACTTTGCCAACCTTGGAGAAGTGAGAGGAACACAATGAGGGAGCACCCTATACACAGATCTAGTTGGGAGCTGGGAGTGCTTGGTTCAGGGTGCAGGAGGAGTATCCCGGGAGGTTGGAGTTGAGCCCTGGGGCAAGATGGGTACTGTGCAGCAAGGCATTGGGTATGTTTTTCTGCAGCATTCTCCTAGGACAATTTTGGACACCAGAGGTGGGATTGCCTATGGTGGGTGGGGGAAAGTACCCTGTATCACCAAGGACTCCACCCTGATGGCTTTGTTGCCAGCTGCCCCTCAGGACTTGGAAGCCAGGCTGGAGAATTGACACATTAGAACCTGCATCTTAGAGTGCAGGGTGAGGAGAACATACCAGTAAGAGGACATTGCTTGGACCTTTCTGTTTGGGATTGAGGATGGAGGAGCTGGTTGTTATCTCCTCAAAGGATGATGTTATGTTATACATATACCTTTGTGTTTGTTTAAAGCCATATGGCCATCCTGAGAATGGGTGACTATGCTATGTATTCTGCAAATGTAAAATTCATGATGTGTTTATTTTGTGGGAACTATATTGTATTTGCTAAAGAAATATTAATGACTATTCAGATACCAGTTGCATATGTGATCTGCTTAAATTGCTTGGATTTGGGATCACAAAGTATAATGCCTCTATTTGTTTCAGGGTCCATGGCCATTTATGTTGTAAAGGCAAGGATCCAGGAATGCTGGATTTTGTAAGGGCAAGCAAAATAGTATCTTTTGGTTTTAGAATAATCAAGTGCCTCTGATTGAATCTTGTCTTTATTAATCAAGAGTCTTTAAAGTATACAAAATATACAAACAAGAGCTTCTTTAACTAGAAACAGTACATGTGTTTGTATTGTTGATTACTTTAGTGTGATTAAAGATCTCCCCCCTCCATTAATGGGGAGTTTGATTAGGGAAGTTTTGTGGGAGGGCCCAAGCCTTTTATTAATGAGGCATTGGTTTTCAAGAGTTGTGATGCCCTCTGGCTCTAAAAAAAACATAAATACTCTGAGTTGTGGTTTTTACTTTAAGACTTACTGACTGGAAGTGTTTGTTTGACCAGATGAGAACTCTGGGAAGGCGCTAAATGAGTCTCCCAGCTTTGAAAACCCAGATGTGTGCTTTCTTCTCTGGTAACCATGGTCAGACAGTTGAGTTCTGTCTGAATTCAAGCAGAAGAAGCCATTTCTGTTGATCCTTGATTTCTCTGTATTTTCTTTGAAGTTCAGTGTACAAACTCTCCTGAACTAGGTGAATGATATATGTACTTGGTTAAAGGAATGATGCATGTGCTTGATTAAAGTGATTGTTAACTCCTCAAAAGTTGCCTTTCCTTTTATGAATGCAGATCTAAGAACCTGTTATAGCAAGCCTCTCTCTCCCAGTATATGTTGGGCTTCCTATTGTTACAAGATCCTTTTACAACCCTAAATCTCTATGGTCTTGGATTCTTGAACTATTGCAGAAGTAACATGAAATCTCCTCTGGGATATCTTTGAATATTTGATTAGTCAAGGTTAACTCTTCTTGATAAATTTCTAAATGTGCTGACTTTTACATTTGTGGAAATAAAAAAACTGTTCACACTTTCTCAGATTCAGTTTCTGATACTTTTATCATCAGAAGAGAAATAATGTGGAGACAAGGAAAAGTTAAATAGTTGCTGCTTAAAATTCTTAGAGGTTGAAGTAGGGCAGTTGGAAGAGAACAAGAAACAAATGTGGAGCAAATGTGGAAGTAGAGAATTAACGTCAGATAGCATAAAGGCATTGATACTTTGATTTTATAAATTAAATATCTGATAATTAATGGTTTTTTATCAAGGTTATTTAAGCAGTAGTGCTTCGGATAAAGCTCCTACTTAATAATAAGATATTGACTTCCTAAATTCCTCCAACAAAATTTATTATTTCCTCTCTTAAAGGAAAAAAAAGAGATAAACACTAAGAATGTGGTATATTCCAGGTACTGTGCTAAACATTTTGCAAATAATATTTCATTTGATCCTCATAACAGCCTTATAGGAGATACTTTTATTATACCCATTTTGCTAGATATAGGACAATGAGCAGACATTAAGTGATTTGCACAGCATCACACAGCAAGTAATTATCTAAGGCTGGATTCAAACTCAGATCCTTTTTAGTCTTAGTCCAGGACTTTACTCATTATGCCACCTTAAGAAATAAATTTCATTGTTTCATGGGTAATAATGCCTGCAGATCAAGAAAAATATCATCATTATCTGACTTTCAAAATATTTCCATGCACAACTTATAGGGACTTATAGGGAAATTGTATTTAAAAGTATTTTCCTCTTAAATTCAGCCTTAAATACAATGATATTAATTCTCATCATGTCAAAATTAAAGGTGAGAAATTCAATTGTGTCAATCTCTTACATTAGTTTCTTTTTTGATGAATAATATTTAAAGATAAATAGTATAATATTGCAATGATTTTTAATAAACTATTCTTAAAAATCATTCCAATATCAATATTTATTCAGTGGCTAAAGTCAATACTGTTAGGTGGCATAAGGAATTGGAAAAAGATTAAGTGATTCTTCTAGACCTCAAAGATTTTAAAATCTAGTAGTAAGGATGACATATATTAACATGTTTAAAATTAAAATAACATCCCCTCTGAAACCTGAGAGTTATTTATAGTATAAATCTGAGTAATCCTTGATTCTTCTTTCTCTTTCTATGACCTTGTTGAATTTCCCCATCCCCATACTACTTATGGCCATTCTAAAATCAAATCAGTCTCTAAATTTAATCTTTCCATATCGGTATTTTCTTGTAATTCTTCACATCATTCCATTCTTAAAACAATAATGCAATCAAATGCTCCCATGCATCTTAACTTTTGCTAATGATTTCTTGCTTGATTAACTGCTTCTAGTCACTCCTTTGCACTCAATTTATTTTTTACATTTCTTTCAAATAATTTTCCTATTTTACAGAGCTTATCATGCCGTTTTCCTTTTTTCCTTCCTTAAGATATTATTTATTCTCAATTATTTGTCAGGTCATTCATCTATGTATATATGTGTAAATATATGTATATAATATGCATATACATATATATATATATATATATATATATTTCATAGTAGTAGTAAGTAGTAATAGTAGTAGTAGTAGTAGTAGTAGTAGTAGTAGTAGTAGTAGTAGTAGTAGTTCAGTTCTTTGATAGTGTTTTACTCTTCATGACCCCTTGGACCACAGCATGCCAGGACTTTCTGTCCTACACATCAGTCAAGTTTATGTTCACTGATTCCATGATACTGTCTATCCATCTCATCCTCTACCATCCCCTTCTGCCTTTGCCTTCAAATCTTTCCCAACATCAGGTTCTTGTCCAGTGAGTGGTCTTATTATGTAGCCAAAGTATTTAAGCTTTAGTTTTAGTGTTTAACTATCCAGTTCAATAGAAAACTCTTCACCACCACCGTTTGTAAGCATCAGTTCTATGGTACTCAGCTTTCCTTATAGTCCAACTCTCACAGCCACACATTGCTACTAGAAATACCATAGCTTTGACCATATGTACCTTTACTGGCAAAGTGATGTCAGTGTTAGTTTTAATTATGCTGTGCAGATTTGTTTTACTTTTCCTTCTAAGGAGTAAGCATCTTTTAATTTCATGTCTGCTCTCTCCATCTGCGGTGGTGTTTGAGTCCAAGAACATAAAATCTGACACTGCTTCCACTTTATCTCTCTTTACTAGGAAGTGATGAGACCAGTTGCCAAGCTCTTAGATTTTTTATGTTAAGTTTCAAGCAAGCTTTTATACTCTTCTCTTCCACCTTCATCAAAAGACTTTTTAATTGTCCTTCATTTTCATTTTCTGACATCAGAGTGTATTCTCTGAATATCTGAGATTGCTGGTATTTCTTCTTCCAGCTTTTGATTCATCCATCCTAGCATTTAACATGATGTGATCTGCCCTTAAGTTAAGTAAGATGATAATATATAGCCTTACTGTACTCCTTTTCAAGTTTTTTATTTTAAGTAAAAAAAATTATACTTCAATCTGCATTCAGAGAACATCAGTTCTTCTGAGGATAGATCGAGTTTTTCAGCATAAGTCCTTAAGTCTTGTATTGGATCACTGCATTGCTGAGAAAAGTTAAGCAATTCATAGCTGAGCATCTTTTGACACTGCTATTACTTTGTACACAGTTCATTTCACTTTACATCAGTCTGTGCAAGTCTTTCCAAGGTTTTCTGAGAGCATCCTGCTCATCATTTCTTATAGTGCAATAGTATCCCATCATAATCCCCTCCCACAACTTGTTCAGTCATTCCCCACCTGGTAGGCATCCCCTCAATTTCTGATTCTTTACCTCCCAAAAAGAGCTGCTAAAGTATTTTTATTCACATAAGTCTTCGTCCTTTTTGTTTTTTGTTTCTTTGGGTATATAGACCCAGTGGTGGTATTTCTAGGTCGTAGGGTATGCTAGGTTCTGTAACCCTTTTAGCATAGTTCCCTATTGTTCTACAGAATGGTTCAATGTTTTCATAACTCTACTAACAGAGCATTGTCTCATTTTTTCCCATATCCCTATCCAACATTTGTCATTTACTTTTCCTGTCCTATTAGCCATTGGAATAGGTATGACATTGTACCTCAGAATTGTTTTAATTTGTATTTCTCCAATAAATACTGAGAATATTTTTTCATATGACTGTAGATAGCCTTGGTTACTTCATCTGAAAAGTAATTATATCTTTTGATCATTTATTACTTGATAAATGGTTCTTTTTTTAAAAAATAAATTTGACTTACTTTGCTACATCTTTGAGAAATGAGGCTTTTATCAGAAAAAAAACTTAATTCAGTATTTTTTCACAGTTACGATTCCTAGCTGTATTTCCTTCATCTCATTCCCCCTAATCACCATTTATTCTTTTCTCTCTTTCCTTTCACCTTGTTCTTCCTCAAAAGTGTTTTACATCTGACTATACCCTTCAACGATCTGCTCTCCTTTCTATCACAAACCCTCTTCTCATATCCTCTTCCCCTCCTGCTTTCCTGTAACTTAAGATAGATTTCTATACTTAATTACATGTATATGTTACTCCCTCTTTGAGGCAATTCTTTTGAGAGTAAGGTTTTCTCACTTCCCCCCCTCACTTTTTTCAATGTTTAACTGTTAGGTAATGAACAAATGAATGAATTGTTCCTGCTCATATTTAGTGGCTGTTTCTTGGCCTATATAGAGAGGTCCCTTACCTAGCTATGACTAGTAATAGTAGCAATAATAGGAGTAATAGAAGTAGTAGTAGTAGTAGTAGTAGTAGTAGTAGTAGTAGTGGTAGTAGTGGTAGTAGTAGTGGTGGTAGTAGTAGTAGTAGTAGTAGTAGTAGTAGTAGTAGTAGTGGTGGTAGTAGTAGTGGTGGTAGTAGTACTAGTAGTAGTAGTGGTAGTAGTAGTGGTGGTAGTAGTACTAGTAGTAGTAGTGGTAGTAGTAGTGGTGGTAGTAGTAGCAGTAGAAGTAGTAGTGGTGGTGGTGGTGGTGGTAATGAGGAGGGTGGTGTTGGAATAATATAAATAAATAACGCTCATGGCATTAATAGTGGAAGTGAAAGTAAGAATAACTGCAGCATCAGTAACAGCAATATTATCAACAGAAGCTGCAGCAGTAATCATAACTAATGAAAGGAAAAATAAAAAGTGCAGATTTTATAGAACTGGAGTTAATTCTATCTGCTATAAAAAGAGATTATATAACTAGACATTATCCTCTAAAGCAGGAGTTATTTCTAATTCTTTAAATGAAAAGCTATTTTTTATTTCTCTTGTCCCTTCAGCACTGGGAGGAGAAATAAGACAAAATAAAATGCGTGTAAAAAGTCAGCAAACATAGTGAAGCAATCCAAGTTTTTATATTAGCAATGTCAAAATAATATGTTGAATTTGTACTCAGACTCCATCATTTGCTATCAGGGAGTGCTTGTCAGATTTCTTCATGAGTCCTCTGGAATATTGATTGGTAATTTTTGTTGATCAGAGCTTTTGTATTTTGTAGAGTTACTGTTTTAACAACATTGCTATTGTACAAGTTGGTGACTTGGATCTTCTTATTTCACTTCCCAATAATTTAATTATTACATAGTTTCTCTGAACATTTATTTTTGAGGCAGTTAAGTAATGCAACAGAAGGAAGATGGGGCTTAAAATCAGGAACACGAGTCTAAATCCCACCTCAAAAATGGATTAATGGTATCATCCTGGTCAAGTCCCTTAACTTCTTCATGTCTAAAGTGTTTTCATATTCCAAAATGTGCAAATAACAGCAGCTGCTTCCAAAGATTGTTGGAAGGAAGAAAGATAGTATTTGTACATTCCACTGTAAAATGTAAAGCACCATGTAAGTGCTAGCCATTATTTTTTTTTTCTTTCAGCACATTAATATTTTATTACATGGGCAGCTAGGTGATGCAATGGATAGAGTACCAGTGCAGAAGTCTGGAGGACCTGAGTTCAAAATCTCACCTCAGACACTTGACACTCACTAGCTTTGGACAAATCATTTAATCACAATTCCCTCATCCTGATGAATATCTGGTCGCTGAATTCATATAACTCTGGAGGAGAAGTGCGGCTGGTGACCTGCACAGCCCTCCCTCACCCAAATTAAAGTCAAGTGCAAGTAATGTCATTATTTCTTTGATGACATGGTCTTCTTCAACAATGAAGGATGAATACACACATTTTATTACATTAATTTATCAAAAATTGATTCATCACTTCTCACTACAGCACTCCCTTACTTATCATTTCTTTGCCACTTAAAAAAAAAGCTACTTAAATATTTTTGTGCTAATGGAAACTTTTCCTATTTATTTTATCTCTGTGATACAGGCATAGGAGTGTGTCTGCAAAAATTAATAAATTTTGTGGTAAATTTTCAAGGTAACTTCCAAAATAGATATGGAAAGTTATTGGTTCACCACCAGTGTATTCATATACCTATTTTTTCAGAGCCCCTTTAAAATTTCTTTTCCTTTTTTTTAAATTTTGCTAATCGAATGGATATGAGGTAGAACCTCAGAGATGTTTTAACGTAAATTTCTTCAGTTGTAAGTAATTTGGAGCTTTGTTTTTTCAATATGTCTATGGATGTCTTGGATATTGCATCTGAACTGCCTATTTTTTATCTGATTATTTATCAATGGGGGAATGCCTGTTATTAGTATGCATTTGAATAAATTCCCTATATATCTTAGAAATGATCATTTTATCAGAGGAATTGACTATAAAGAGTACTTACCAGTTAGCTATTCCCCTTATAATTTAACTGATTTAGTTTCATCTGTAAAAAAGAAATAAGAATATTTTACCTCCTCCTTCTCCTCCTCATTCTCCCTTAAGTCCCAACTTCAGAAACTGGATAGCACAAGACTATGGAAAGATGTAGATAGAAAGATGTATGCATGTGTGTGAGTGTGTGTGTGTGTATGTATGTACGTATTTGTCTGTGCATTCATATATGTTGCTGTTCAACTGTTCAGTGATTCCCATGGACATGTGTGCATATATGTATGTATATGTGTATATGTGTGTGTGTGTATATGTTTGCTTGATGTTTATTGTGTTTTTGCAACACATCAGGGCCTTCTGTCCTTCAAATATCTTGAAGTCTGTCGAAGCTCATGTTCTTTGCTTCCATGACTCTATCTAGTCACCTAATCATCTGCCATTTCTTTTCCTTCTATCTCTCCCAATGTTAAGGTATTTTCCAATAAGTCTTGCCTTCACATAGTGTAGTGAAAATGTTTAAGCTTCAGTACATATCTGTATGTGTGTATACCACAACTGTGAATATGCATACATACATTAAAGAAGTTTAATTTTCTTAAAAGAATAATTTTATTCTCTTACATTTAAAAATAATCATTTCAGTTAAAAATTTACTTTATCATTTATACATTTCTGCATTATTTTGAATGAGAACTATGGTGTTTCTCATAGTTTCGTGCATTTTAATTAACCTGCATTCTTAGTATTATTTCATAAATAAGATGTTCTTTTGAGATTTCAACAATTTTGCAAGTCAAAATGATCAAGTTACAATGGCATGTAAACTTACCTCATTTTCAGAAAGCATTTACAATTTGCATAGGGTGAGGCTCTTTCAAATGAGAATCATCATCTTATACTTTGTCTAATCTTTGATTAACACATTTACATGGAAAAGATTAAGTGGAAACATTGTCTTTAGGGCATTTGTTATTCCTCTTGTACCTATACCATCAGAGGGAACTTAAGGTTTAAGTTTTTTAATGGGAAGGCCTGATACCCAGACCTCTATGGTGATTTTTGGACAGGTGATACCTCTAACAAAGGAGAGTCAGTCCTGCATATATACCATTGTTCTAACAGTAAATACTGTGATATTTTTGTTATGAAATTTATTTGGAAGAAAGTGTCATTAGAAATCTCTTGTGTGTATTGATAGGCCAAATTTTTAAATCACTATAGATTTTTTCCTCAGGTGTTTATGCAACATCTTGGGGTTTTATAGAAGCAGTAAATCAATTGAAAATGGGAGAGAGAGACAGTGAGAGAGAGAGAGAGAGAGAGAGAGAGAGAGAGAGAGAAAGAGAGAGATGGGGGAGGGAGGGAGAAAAGATAGGTCATATGGAGAACACAGTGAAATCTTCCTCAATACAATCTCTTAAAGCCAAAATACCTGTCAGATCTGGTATTTCTTTATTTTTTTATTAACCATGTTACATTGGGAAAAAATTCTATTCAATTCAATTCAAACACCATTTCTTAGGTTCCTGCTATGTTTTAGTTACTGTGATAGTAAGTGTGAAAGCAGACTCCAAAATAAAACAATTCTTATTCTCAAGAATCTTTTTACAGGAAATCTATGGGCTGTGGATTCGGAGCTAGCAAATGTGAGTCTTTCTACTCCGCCATCTTGGCTCCGCCCCCTCTATTCTCAAGAATCTTAAATTCTAGTGATGATGAGTGGCTGATGCTGAGTAAAATAAATAATCTTGCCGTCATTTAACTAAAAATCATTAAAATTACATCCTAGAAAATGCAAACTTTCTTCTGTTCTCATCTCTGAACTCTTCAATCACAAACCCTATTGTACACATATAAATACACATATATGTACAATATGTGTGTATATATATACTGTACATACAATGTATACATTATACACACACACATATATATGAATGTATATATATACATACATACATACATTTATATATTTAAATGGGACAATCTAACTTTCATTTAGCAATGTTTCTTGAACAAAAGTTTTGTATAGAGAGCTTTTTTTACTGATTTTTTCCAGTAAGAGTTTCCTGCTAAACTATATTATTTTATATTTTTCAAAATATACTGATATTCTCATATATAATTCTATCAAAATTATGTAACATAAAATAATACTTAAGAGCACTAATTTGTTCTCTTAGATATTGTGTCCTACTTTCTATCACAAATGAGTTAAGAGATTAAGATCACTAAAATCCAAAGACATAATTTTATGTTATTGATTACTTTATATAGACTAAGAGGTTTTAAGTATTGTAAAACTTAGGTTACCTCAATAACATTTCATTCCCCAACCAAGCAGAAAGGATTCCTCTTTTGTACATGTTAACCTTGTAATGAAATGTTAACTTGCCAAAAATGTTTTCATGAATTAAACAGCAACAACAAAAGGTATCTGTATATCTGTGTGTGTATGTGTGTCTGTGTGTGTGTGTATGTGTGGTGGCAGTAGTGATGAAGCTTACACATAAGTACAGGGATTTGAATACTGAGATCTCTAGAATTTAGTCTGTTTTACAAGAGAATGACTGACCTATATTAAACCCAGAATGGAATTTTGTTTTCCTAACTAGAAAAATTAAGATAGGAATTTTGCTAATGATGTTTTCAGATATTCCAATACCTGTTCTGACCATGCAAAGATCATAGAAAGAGCTAAGGTTCTGTGAAATAAGGTAATATTCCTTCTATTTGTAGGTATTTTAAATTTGTTTTCTTTGAGGAAGCTCTGTGAGTTAAATTACTGTTTTTTCTTGTGTGGAATCAATATTCAAAAAAGGAAATATAAATATTGTAAAATATTTTATTTTTACTCAGAAAATGTTTATCTTGTTTATCTGATAGTACATTGTTGTTGGTATTTGGATTGCGTACTGCTATAATCCAGATGGCTCAGGCAGACAAAATTACAAAAATGTCATTCTCATCTTTGAAGAGAATAAATATCAATCCACTGTTTAAAAAACAAGAGAATTTGAGAATTTGAAAGGTTGTTAGAGACTCGTTGATATAAGTTGATAATCTTGAAGGCTGGGCTTTCTCTTCCCTTACTCATCTTCAATCTATGCTTGAATAATTCCATTGCAGAGGAATTCATTAATTTATTGTATATCTCATTCTAGTTTTCACAAAGATAATTTTTTAAAGCCCCTAATTTTTAGCCAAAATCTACTCATTGATTGTAATCACTTCTTAATATTTCTAATTCTCAGGCACAACCAATTGAATCAATTGAAATCCCCAAACTGAAATTTCCATTTTCTTCCTCAAACTAAGCATCAATAATCTTTTAAAGATACCATACTTTTTCTCTTTTTCTTGGAATGAATCCTTAGTCATAATTCAGTACTCATTTCAAATGCAACACAGCTATTGATTTCCTGTAATTCCTGATACCCTTCAAAACCTAGTGTCATCTCTAAAATTATCTTTCATATTATATATACAACATACGCTGATACATATGTTTTCTCTCACCTGAAACAACAAAATTTTCTTTAGGATAATGATTTTTCACATCTGTTTTTGTGTCCTCAAAATTTTTTAAATTGTCTGATACCCTGTAGGCAATAAGCCAATCAATGATTGAGTAACTATTAAGTGTTTACTGTGTGCCAGGCACTGTTTTAAAGAATGAAACAATGCCTACTCACAAAGCAACATTATTTGACAGGCTAAAAAAACCAAATTATTGAAATATATGTGCTATATACATATATATTAAATATATATATATATATACACACATATACTAATATATATGTGTATATGTATGTATGTATGCATGTATATATACTTGGATATATACATACACAAGCACATTTTACTTCATGTTGTACTCCACACATCTTTGACAATGTGCCAAATCTTTTTCCTGAAGCCTATCTCCAGTCCTGGTAACCATATATCAGAAGTATCCTTCCATTTTGTAGTCTTTCTTTGTGATTAATGGCTCTTCACAGAACTTCCATTTGAAGAGAATGTTCAGGAAATTTACATCTCATTTCTCTCTCAACTTTCTTTAGCATGACCCTGAATCTTGTACCTTTGTTTCTCCTCTCTCCCTTGTAAACTTGTTTTTATGTAAAGCCTTGTCCCATTAGAATATAACATGGAAGTTTCTTGAGAGCATAAACTGGCTTTATTTTAGCTTGTATTTATATTTCCAGTACTTAGGAAAGTGTCTGGCATATACTAAGCACTATATATCCATATAGTTACACACACACATTTTATAAGATACACACACACATATATACACAAACACATATATATTCATATATATACACATATATATGTATACACAAATGTATTCATAGATACAAATATACACACATGTATATATGTATGCATATCTGTGTGCATATATAAATGTATAAGTGTGTTTTTATGTTGATGTATAAATACATGTATATGTATATATTTATATACACATTTATGCACATATTCATTAATAAATAGAAACTAATACAAAAATAATAGTTGGAATGGTGAGCATAAGCAGTTGGGTGCATTAAGATAAACATCATAGAGAAGATGGGCTTGACATGCAGCTTACAGAAAGAGAAGGGCTCATATAGAAAAGTCTCAGAAATAAGAGATTGAGTGCCTTATGTGCAGATTTGAGAGGGTATGCCATTTAATCTGGGTTGTAGAGTAACAGCCATACCCAAAGATTATAGAATAATAAGTTTGATCCTTGTTGAGAAGGTTTTAAGAGCTAAATATAGGGATTTAAATTTCGTTCTCCAGGCACAGGGAAGCCATTAGATCAACCAATCAGAAGAATCAGAAGGTTAGCTTTTGTCTTAAGGAAAATTCCTTTAGTTTCATTGTGTAGGGAGGTTTGGACTAATGAGAAATCTGAGGTAGAGAAAACAATTAGGAGGCTGTTGATATAATCTAGGTAAGAGGTGATGTGACCCATATGGTCGTTGTTACATGAAGAGAGAGAAGACTTGTTTAATGTATATTTTGGAGGTATTAATATTAAGATTTGTCATCTGTGTGGATATTTGAAGTAAAATAAAAAGAGGTTTCCATGGTAAGATCAAGGTAATAGTTTGAGAGATTAGGAGGATTCTGCTGTAGATTTGTCATAAATAGGAAATTTGGAATAAGAGTTATTGGAAGAGGTAGTTAAATTTTTGAAATCTTAAGTCTGAGATGTTTCTAGAATATTCACTTTAAAATGTACAATAGGCAAATCACAATTCATGACTAATGTTCAAGGGATCTGGTGCTAGATAAATAGTTCTACAAGTCATCTATATTAGTTGATGTTGAACCCATGGGAGATGAACAGGACTTTGGAGAACATCAATAGTTAGGAGACAAAATATGGATGATAAAACTTCAAAGAAGACTAAAAGCAAGCAATAAGAGGGAAGTGATGGAGTCCCTTCTCCTGTTATGATGAAAATGTTGAGAAGAAAGAACAACCAAGAAACAAGGAATAATCAACAATTTAAAATGCAGCAAGCAAGGTCATCAGACAACTGGGTATAAAGTGATTACAGGGGACCCTTTCCCAATGGTTACAACTGGCATTGCTTGGTAGCTCTATTGCCCATATGTAGTTCTGAGTCACAGTTCAAGAGTGGAGAGGAGCTTTTGTGGTTGGTCATAGATCAAGGGCTCTGGTTACAGTTCAAAGGCAAACAGTTCCAAGTTCAAGGAGTGGCAGGTAAACAGGGGCCCTTCCCTGGTAAATGAAGATGAGAAGAGCATTGGCCACACATCTCTCAGGATCAAATGCCCTTGGAAGAACCCAAAACATGCAGACTTCCACAACTTACTCTGAAAACAGCAGTATGAAAAAGACTGATGTTTGGCACAATGCCTTCTCACCTCAAGGTGAGTAAAACTCAGCTTTTACTAAAGTTAAAAGTCAATAGATTGAAAGAAATAAGCAAAGAAAAAGTAATTGGACCATAAGAGCTACAATGTTTACAAGAAATACCAAGACATAAAGTCAGAGGACAATGTGAAAATAGCTACCAAAAAAACCTGAGCAAAACATTTTAATTGCACCCAAAGGTAACAAGAATCTGTAGAAGAGAGAGAGAGAGAGAGAGAGAGAGAGAGAGAGAGAGAGAAACAGAGACAGAGAGACAGAGAGACAAATATAGACAGAGAGAGACAGAGATAGAGAGACACAGAGAGACAGAGAGAGAGAGAGAGAAGAGTGTTAGAGAAAAAAATTGGAAAATGAGAATGACACAATAAAATTATAAAAAGAGAATTAACTTAAAATACTGAAGAAATTACTAACTTAATAAAGGAGAATTGACCTATGTGTAAAAAAAAGGCATAAAAATACTCTGAAGTAAAATCTCCTTAAAATGCAGGAGAGGTCAAGTGGGAAAAGAAATACTTTAAATTACTGAAGAAACGCACTCCTTAAAAAATAATTGACTGAATAAAAAAAATAAGTACAAAATCTCACTGAAATAAATAGTTTCTTAAAAGAGTGCGCAAATGAAAATTAATGAATCCATGAGACATCAATGAACAATCCAACAAAGTTAAAAGAATAAAAAGAAAAGAAATTTTGATATATTCCTTGGGGAAAACAAAACAAAACAACAACAACAAAACAATTTTGCACAGGAAAATAGAATGAGGAGAGATAATTTAAAAATTATTGGACTCCCTGGAAATAATGATCAAAAAAAGAAATCACACACTATGTTGCAATAAATTATCAAGGAAAACTGTCCTGATATCCCTGACTCAGAAGATAAAATAGAAATCGAAGGATTAGTCATCTCCTAAAAGAGACCCAAAATAAAACCTCCTGGCAATATTATATAGCTAGGTAACATAATGCAAAGTGTACTTGGACAGGAGGCAGGAAGACTTAACCCAACTTGAAATCCAATCTTAGACAATTACTGTTTGACCCTGGGCAAGTCACTTAACCCTATTTGCCTCAGCTTCCTCATCTGTAAAATGAATTGGATAAGAACAAGAAAAACCCCTCTAGTATCTGCCAAGGAAAACACTAAAAGGTAGCACAAAGATTTGGACACTATTATTTTTTTAAAAAATGACTAACACCAACCAATATTACAGACAACTTTCAGAACTTCTGGGTAAGATGAAAATATTGCATTCAAACAAAAAGAAATAAAAATCAAATATCATGGTGCCACAATCATGATCACGAAAGATTTAATAGCTTAAAAGGTGTTAAAGAAGCAGAAAGATTGTAATATGATATACAGGAAGGTGAAAAAGCTAGAATTATAACCAAGAATAGTCCACCAAGCAAAATGGAGTACAGTTTTTCAGGGAAAAAAATGGATATTTAATGAAATAGAGTACTATCAAATATTCCTGATGAAAATACCATAACTGAAAAGAAAATTTAATACTAAAACACAAGACTCACAAGAAATATAAAAAAGTAAACATGAAAAAGTAACCATAAGAGACTCAATAAAATATATTGTTCACATTCCTATGTGGGAAGATAATACTTAAAAATCCTGAGAAAATCATCAATATTAGGGAAGTTAATAGTTTTACATAGATAGAAGGAGCATGGGTATAAGGACTTTTTTATGTTATATTAATTCCCCCCCTAAAAAATGAAGAGTTGATAAAGATGTGTACACTGGTAAAAAGGGAATGGAGAGATAAAATGTAGAAAATGAATCTCATTCAAAGAGACACAAAAGGAAGAACTTTTACAATGAAAGGGAATAAGTGGTGGTTGCAGCAGGCAATACATAAACCTCATTATCATCAAAAGTAAATCAAAGAGGGATGAATACACCCACACACACGAAGGGAAATGAATTTTTTTAAGTTGTAGAAGGATAAAGGGGTGGACAGATTAAGGAAGTAAGAGTTAGAAACAAAATAAACTTTTGAGCAGGGACAAGAGAAAGAGACAGAAACACACACACACACACACACACACAGAGAGAGAGAGAGAGAGAGAGAGAGAAATAGAAAATAATGGGAGAGTGGGAAATATGCAGTTAATAATAACTGAATGTGAATGGTTTGAACTCAGCCACAAAATGGAATCAAATAGCAGAATCCAAGAATATGTTGTTTACAAGAAAAACACTTGAAACAAAAGGACAAATCAGAGTTAAAACAAAGGGCCGGGATAGATTCTCATATGCTTCAGGTGAAGTAAAAAGAAAAAAAAAGACTAGAATATCAATCATCATCTCAGAAGAAGCATAAGTAAAAATAGACCTAATTAAAAGGCATAATCAGGTGAACCAATTTTTGTTAGAAGGTCCTATAGACAATGAAGTAATATAAAAACATACAAGTTTCTCCAATAAAGGCTTAATTTCTCAAACATATGCTAAGTATAACACTTCATCAATTTTACAAAAATAACAACTATACTAAATTTTTTTAATAATCAAAGGATATAAAGAGGCAGAAGAGGAAATTAAAGCTTTCTATCCAGAAATAGGAAAAAATGTCCTAAAAAATTCTTGATTAGAGAAATGTAAATTAAAAGCAACTCAGAGACATCACCTCGCACCTGTCAGAAATGAAAAATGCTGAAAGAGATTATGGAAAAAAATAGGTAAACTAAACTACTGATGATGAAGCAGTTAACAGGTCCAACCATTTCACAGGACAATCTCAAACTGTGCCTAAAGGTCTATAAAATACACACACAAATGCACATACATGCACATGTATGTACATATAAACACATATGAAAGTATTTGTAGAGGGATTTTTTTGTTGTCATAAAGCATTGGAAATTGAGGTGATACTTGTCAATTGGAGAATGGCTTAACAAGACCTGGCACATAAGAAATGACAAAGTGTGTAATTTCAGTGGAAAAATGGCAAGAGCTGTATGAACCGATAAAAAGTGAAGTGAGAATTGGGAGAGCATTGTGCACAGTAACAGAAATGTTGTACTGATGAACAACCGTGAAAGACACAGCTGCTCTAATCAATATAATGATTCAAGAGAATTCCAAATCTCAGAATTTAAAACATACCCACTTCCAAAGAGAGAACTGATGAATTTTGAGCTCAAATTAAAGTGCAAGTTTCTCATTCTATTTTTTTCCTTTTTAAAAAATATGGATAATATGGAAATATGGTTTCCATGATTTTCCATATCCAATTGAGATCATATTTCTTGCCTTCTTGGTGGATGTGGTAGTTTTGGGAGGAAGTGAGAAAATTTGGAAATCAAAATTTTAAAAAGAAAATAAATTTAAAAATAAATGATTTTTTAAAAAAATTGTGGGTCATTGATAACTTTAGAGATATCAGTATCACTTGAATGATTAGGTTGAAAGCAAGATCATAAAGAGTTGAAGAGTGCATGATAGGATAACCAACAGATCCCGACATTGAATGAGATGGGATTAGACAAAAGTACGGAGAAAAAAGAGAAAGAAAAAATATATAGCTTGAAGCTATGGTTGGTTATGGTAATAGATTTTTAAGGACATGGAAGACTTGGACATGATTGAAATCAATATAGAAGAAATCAGAAATGTAGAGGTTGAAAATTGGAACCAAAGGGATGATGCAAGTCCAATCTGATGGAGAAGACAAGAACGAATAAGGTCAAGTGATTAAGCAGTATTGTAGACCTTGCTCTTTTCTTTGTCAGAGATTTGAGGAAGGAGGGGGGATAAATAATTTTAAAACCATTTGAAGCAATCAAGGGACTCAAGAGTAAAGTATAATGTATAGTTGGAAGGGCTATGTCGTAATACTTAATATACAGTATAGAGTACAAATGATTAATCCTTGTCAATTATGTGTTACTTAATTGAGCATTGATGTGTCTGGGTTTAAGAATGAAGAGAATACTTTTAAAATTGTGATATAATTATTTCGTAGCTTTTGTCCAAGCAGTAGTGTTTCTTGACTTTCTTGAAAAACAGTACTTATGCTCATTCACTTTTCCCTTTGAATTGAGTTCCTAAACAGGTCCCTTCCAAATAAGGAATTACCAGAGGCCAGAGAGGGAGATAATGGAGATGATTATTCTCATGAGCATTTTTCTTACTTTTATTATCTTGTCTTCATTTTTACTTAGTTGGAATCAGATTATTGCCTCATAAAACAGGAAAATGACACCCTTATTGCACCTACTTCACAACTGCAGCAGAAAGTGATATTATAGCTGGCCATAGATCTGAATTTCAGTGTTTTGTGAGGTCAGTAGCATTCATTTTAAAATTAGGAGGAAACAAGCAATAGAGAACATGGCTGATATCACATTGACTTCATTAAATTCTGTTGGGCAAAGCAGTTCCAAACTTGGGTCACCAAGATGACTTTTGTGTGATTAAAAAAAGTACATTTGTGCTCTGGTAATAGAATTTGTGTTAAATTACCATAAGAACTTGGAGTCTTTTAGAGAACAGGTTAGTGTTGCCTACCTGGACAGATAGTAGTATGAGAGCATCCTGGTACAGTAACAATTATCTTTAACCATCTGCATTTTTAAAATGAGCTTCCGAAACATTACCGGATCTAGTAATTTGTCCAGGGTTTCAGAGAAAAGTTAGATTAACACTCTCCTCCATCTTTGGAATACCTATACAAAACTATATCTGATGGAGCCTGACGTAGAAGATGTTTTTGCTTTTTGTTTCCCTGGGACATTCTTATATTACTGGATGCTTCAACTGGTAGTGTAATTTAAAAATATTCATAGTCCAGGGTGTAAATTGACTGGATTGTTATGGATCCTATTCCAGCAATATTGGCAGAAGGACTTAATAAAATATGCACAACACCTGCCTGAAACTACATTTAGCTCAGCAAATGTTAACTTCTCTAAATTTCACTCATACATGAAAATGCATTTAAATACATTTGGGAATATTAAATAAAACTATTTAACGAAAACATCAATTATAAAAAGGTAAATCATGTAAATATTTTTAAATGATCTTTACTTGGTCCCCTGGAACCTTTGTGATTTGTACTGTTAAACATTTCTTCCTCTAAAGAAACTGTTCAAATTAAGTCTAGAAATGTAAATGTTTTTTGATTGATTAATTACAATTCTGTTTCTTAGAATCTCTGACTCCTTTCAAGTCTCAGTACAAATGCTATCAAAATACATAAAACGTTCCCTGATTCTCCCTGATCTCAATGCCCTTTGCTTTCTCATACTAGTCTCTATACACTTCTCTGTGTGTTACACTGGCCTAAGTGCCAGATTTGGAGTCAAAAAGACATGAAGTGGAATCTGGGATCAAACATGAACTCTTTTCTTTAGTCTTTGCTCTTCTGACACTGGTCCCTTCCTACATAGGTTATAAAACTAACAAATGAGGTAGTACATCTCAGGAAGATCCGAGTTAAAATTAAGTTTTAGATACTATGTGACCCTAGGAAAGTCAATTAATCTCTGTCTCCATTAGTTTTCTCATCTGTAAAATGGGGAAAACAATGTGATTATAAAATTACACAATATAGGTAAGATACTTTGGAAAACTTAAAGTGCTATATTGATGCCAGAATTATTATGACTATTTTTTTTCTGTTACTCTCTCCCCAATACACCTTCCTCTTCTGTATAGACTATAAGACCATTAAAGGCCAAAATATATTTTGTTTTGTTCTCTGATCTTCCTCCTACTTAGTAACTCAGACTTTTGCCTACAATATATTCCTGATAATTTTTCCTTTATGGATATTTCATCCCCTCCCTGAATGGTTTTATTGATATTTCCCATTCTTTTCCCATATCCAGCTCCTGTAATATCCCCTCCTTCTCTCCCTCCTCTCCCTGTATAAGTGAGTAAATCCACTGAGGAGACCCAGGGGTCATTTGACTCATGCAGTGTGTCACAAAACTGTCATTTTCTATGAAGGTTCATAGCAGTTTCAATACTTTAGTGCCCTCACACACATACATATTTGTTGACTGATTGATTGCATTTTCCCTCTTAGTGACTGCCACTGCAATATCCATATACTTCAACTGGTGAAATGTAAAAAATGCAGTCAAGGTTCTGAGTTATAAAGAAGACTGGACTAGATGAGTTAGGATTTTTTAAGATCAAATAAAATCTTATTTTTATTAAATCAGAAAATTCAGGTAATATGAAATAAACAGAACATTTTTCTATGATATGACAAACATAATAACTCAAAAACACAAACTCTATGATATATATATATATATATATGTATCTTTTCATAACAAATGTCTTTCTGCCTCTACTAGTGTTTTTGTCTTGTAATCTTCTGATTTATCCCCTATTTTGACATTTTTAAATGAAGATTTTACTTTTATTCCTATATAACTTTACCTAACTTAGTATATACATTCTTCTACATATGATCCAGTTATGTCTTCAGTATTACTTCAAATCTGTCTGAGGTTTAATAAGATCACAATAATGCAGATATATAAAGCCTGTCTATTTCCCTTCTACTCATCACAGTAAAGGGAATTATTGTTGTGTTTTATTTTTCCCTTGTTCTTTGTTACAGAAGTATTAGAACTCCCAGCAGTTTGCCTGTTAAATTTTGCAAATGATTCTCAGATACAATTTTGACAGCCTTCTTGTAGTCTGAGCATCAGATCAATTTGATTTTTTTAAAAAGCATTTATTTTAGAGAGAATTCTAAGATGTCTGAATAGCTATGTTTAATGTCGCCTCTCCTTCAGAACTTCAAAATATGTAAAACTGTAACCCTACAAACTCATTTTACTGAGAGCTCAAGAAAATTTACCCAACTCTGTGTGTCAACAGGCACTTGAGATCATGGGTCTCTAGCTCCTAGCAATGGGCTTCTGTGACATATCCTTTTGGAATTTAGTGTCATTTTAAATTCATGTTGATGCATTAGGGTAAGACTTTTATGTTGGTTCTTGTGTTCATCCTTTAGAAATTTGGGCTCTTTGATGATTAGAACAACTCTAAGATCAGGGTCAGTCAGTAAGAACCCGAAATTCATTTTTATTTATGTAAGATCCTCTAATTGCCTTTTAAGGAACTTGTCACTAAAAGTTGAGATATGGAAAGAACAATATCCTAATTCCTTTTCCTTTGCAAATTAGCCTATCATGTCCTAAAGAAGACCTTGAAACCATCATGTATACTTAATTTGCTCTGGGGATTAAAGGGTGAAGTTGTTGATTTCACTTTCTGTTTACTTGAGTACAAAGCAACAGCAGTGGTCTCCAGGTGTTCTCTGATGTTTGGGTGGAAGATCCAATGGGCAACTTGAAGACAGAGGAGATTTGCTCAGCTGGATCACCTTGCAATGTCTTCTATAAATGCAATTGTTTAATATACTTCTTTTGTTGTGACTAATTAAAATTTCTATTGTTTGTCTTTATTTTTTAAGATTTGTATTTAAATCCCTATCCACGTTAGTTTGTTTTGACATATCATTTTTGTTCTCAAGGGAATTATTCGTGTTTCTAGTACTAGAATTTTCTTACTGAAAACTTTTCTTCCCTCTTGATTCAATATCTAATTTTGGACATCCATTCAATGGAAATCTAGAGGATATTTTTCTCTTTAAAAAAAAAATCCTTCTCTTGAAATCTATCTCAAGTGTAGCTATGTTCCGTTTCTAGAATACAAATAGTAAGAGCATATCAAATTCCTTTCATTCATACAAGCTTCATACCCCTTGTACCATTAACCTAACATCAATCTTGCTTTCCCACACCTCAGTTTAGGATCAATCCCACTATTAGATGCATTTGCTTCCATTTGTGTTTTGATCAATGAACCTGGGGGAAACACCAAATGATGATAACAAAATAAAATAATTTTGTGCAATCTTACCTTGGCTCTTCTGCAATTAGATGATCTTTTTAATGACCAGTCCAACCCAATAAATATTTATTAATTAACTACTAACTACTAGAATACTACTATGAGCTCAGGACTGTGCTAAGTGCTAGAAAATACAATTAGTAAAATAAAGACAAATTTTGCCTTCAAGTTTATCATTTAATAGGAGAGAAAAGTAGTAGGAAGAGACACCAAAGAGCCTCTGGAATTTGGGCATCTTGTTCTGTGGAGTAGAAATCTGGCAGTGTATCAGATGTTACTTACTATCAAACATACCATATTGACTTTAGTAATTTTTTCATCCTTCCTTAAACTTGATATATCTTTCTTCTCAATCTCATTAAGTGAGAAATTTGCCTCATATTTCACTGAAGAAAAATATTGGGGCCATTCATGGAGAACATATCTTCCATCTTTCTTCACCTGTTGGTGAGTTCCCTATTACCTACAAACATATACTTGGCTTTCCCCACTCAAAAAGAACCTCTATTTAGTCATCCATCCATCCACTCCTGTGAACTCTTATCATATCCCTCTTCTTCCTTTCAAGATCAGTCTCCTGAAGAGACCTTCTACAAAAAGGTTTTCTTTTTTTTCATTTCCTTTCTTCTCACTTTCTTCTTAACTCATTATAGTATGGCTTCAGACTTCATCATTTAACTGAATCTATTCTCTGAAAATACTTTAATTGCCAAATCACATAATCTTTTCTCAATCCTCATCTTTATTAACTTCTATGTAGCCTCATATTTCATTGCTACTTCTCAGTCTCCTTTGCTGGGTCATTACTTGTCCATCCATTAATAGTACCTTACATAGAAAATGATAAATATGAGAGTTGTTGAGGAGGCAGAATTGACAAGACATTTATAGGACTTGATGAGATCATAAAGTGAAAAGGTAGGGGGGAAAGAAAAGAGGGCCCATTTAGGACAGAGGCCTATGGTATAATTCACAAGATTTGACAACTGATTAGATACAGGTTTTCATTAGAGTAAATGGGTAAGAGAAATATTTAGGTTATAAACCTGAGTAACTGAGGGAAAATATGGGACCATTAAGAAGAAAGTGGATTTAAAAGTATAACAATAGTTTTCTTTTGGACAACTTGAGTCGGAGATACCTCAGACATTTAGGTAAAGATGTTCTTTAGATCATTGCAAATACATAACTGGACGGTAGAAGAGAGATGCATTCTAGATATGTTGATTTTATCATTAGCTGCTAGTATTGGTCCTAGAATGTATAGTAGCTGATGAGATTACCAAGAGAGAGTATAGGTGAAAGAGAGAAGATAGAGTAGGAAAGAGCACTGGTATAGATCCATGAAGAACAAAAAGAAAAAGTTTGGGACATAAATACTTAAACTAAAAATATGAAAGTTTTTTTTTTTAATTTAAAGCAAGAAGGTAGGGTTTATAATTTCAAGCAGATGAAATCTACTTGTTACTAAAAGAACACCGTTTGCTAGTGGAATAATTCTTGTTTGCAGGGCCCACATGGAGAGGGGGTAGTCATTCTGTACTCCTCCCAGCTGGGGAGGAAGTAAAGTCCAGAAAACTAGGAGTTACTATAGTAAGCTGAGATTGACGGCAATATTCAGTGGTTGACTCAGATCTTGGAAGCAGAGGTCAGGTAAAGTTGGAAGCATCAGGTGACCGTCATCCGGACACTGGGCAGCACTAGCCAGAACTTCAAAACGGGGCGTGGACGGGATAATCTTTGTGAGAAGCAGCATTGGCCAAGGCACAGACTCTCCAGTTGCGGTTGAAGCTGAGTATAGTAGACATTTCCTCGTCAGTCAACTCAAAATCAAACACCTGAAAGTTCTCGGCAATCCGTGACGGGGTGATCGACTTAGGGATCACAACCACTTTTCTCTGGATATGGAATCTGATCAGAACCTGTGCTGTAGTTTTTTGGTGCTTTGCTGCAATGGCTTGGATCCTGGGGTCATTCAAGAGAGAAGGATCCTCTGGCTTGGCCCATGGCCGATCTGGAGAACCAAGGGGACTGTAGGCAGTCACCACAATGCCCTTGGACTGGCAATATTCGATCAACTTCTCCTGGGTGAGATAGGGGTGGCATTCGATCTGGTTAACTGCTGGTTGGTACTTCAGCCCCGGTTTGGTCAAGAGCTTCTCAATCTGGTCATGGTTAAAGTTGGAGATTCCAATGGCTTTTACCAGTCCTGCATCCACCAACTCTTCCATGGCCGTCCACGTATCCAAAAAGCTTGTATTACTGGGAATTACATTGCCCTTGTCATCCAATGGGAACAAATCTTTTCCAGCCTTAAATCCTGTAGGCCAATGAACAAGGTAGAGATCCAAGTAATTCAGCTTCAAGTCACTCAGAGTTTTTTGGCAGGCTGACTTGACCAAGCTTTTCTCATGGTATGTGCACCAAAGCTTGCTG
>CM053769.1:634039541-634052233 GCA_028658325.1 Potorous gilbertii
AAAGTGGCGGTATCCAACATCAATTGCAACCTTCACAGCATCAGCCACTTTGCCTGGAGGGGACTTCCAAGTGCCCAGGCCCAGGACGGGCATCTTCGCCTGGTTCCTCAGCACGAGGAAGGTAGCCATGATGCCCCGGCCTCGCAGGAGACGGTGACCCCC
Source organism: Potorous gilbertii (assembly GCA_028658325.1). Lineage (NCBI taxonomy): Eukaryota > Metazoa > Chordata > Mammalia > Diprotodontia > Potoroidae > Potorous > Potorous gilbertii. The sequence goes on from CM053769.1 coordinate 634,039,704, forward strand.
GCACGTCAGCGCCGGCCCTCTCCGACCCTTAAACTAAAAATAAAGAGATATTGAAAAACATCATTAGAAGATAGGTTTTAAGGAAGTTATGGAAGTAAATAGAAGGTAAGAGTAGAATTAATAAGTGCAGATAGTTTGTCTTCTTACTCTCACTATATTGGTCTTATTTGTGTCAAATAATTGCAATTTTGCATAACGAAAATGATCTATTGTATTGTTTGTATTCTCCTCTACCTCTTTTTGGTTAAGATTTTTGCATAGTCACTTTTGAAAGACACCATTTTTTACTCAAAATTTTGTATTTTATGATTTTTCATTTTGATGGGAAAACCAACTTAGAGATTTTGGGGAATACTGTACAAGGGGAATATTGTAGAAGATCTAAATATTCTTAATTTTATTGTTTTTCTAGTCCAATTTTCATGAAGTTTGTCAAGGAGTTCATATCAAATAGAGTGCTTTTCTTGGATTGTTTTATGTTCTTGGTTATGTTAAACCCTTGTGTATTGTTTTCAATTTATTCTGATTTTTGTTTTCTAGTTTCACTGTTATTTTGACATAAATGTTTCTATTTTTTAAAAAAATCTGGTTTGTACTTATTAAGAATATCATATAATACAAAAGGAAAAGAATAAACACTTGGAATACAGATAGGTGAGATGTTTACCCAAGTCACAGTACTAGTCAAGTTTTTAAAATTGTCCGGACTTCCTTTTATGTAAAATGAGAACACTGGTTAAAACAATCTCTTAATTACCTTAAAGATTCAATGTGTGATTTCCAGTCAAAAAAGCTGATAGTTTTCTTATTATTTTGCATTGATTTGAAGACATCTAGTATGGCATCTTGTCTGAGCACCATATTTTAAGGGAAACATTGAAAAATTGGAGTTTATTTATAGGTGAACAGGCAAGATGATGAAGAATATAGAAAATACACCATACAAATACCACTGAAATACAATAGGAAGAAAAAAGGAAAATGGACAAATTAAAGAGAGAAGGGCTAAATAGATAATGTGAGAGATATTTAAAAATATTTGGGGGGGATTGGCTATCATCTGTAAAAGCTTATTTCTTTGTCCTTTATATTCAAAGCAGTAGGGTCAATGGGCCAAATTTAAAAGGAGGTAGGCATCAGCTAAGGAATTTCTTCTTAAATAAACTAGTGCTGTCAGTTAATGAAAGTGATGTCTTGGAAAAGAAAGTAAATTCTCCCATCGTTTGAACCACCACATGGCTGCATGACCATTTTTGTCAGATGCTGTATAAGCGATTTTTGAAGAAGAGTATTTTTAGATGACCTCTATGATTCTATTTAGTGTTTATATTCAACAATTCTAGTACATGCAAGCTGTTCAAGCAAAAGCCATATGATATAAAATGGTATTGGTTATTTGACAGAAGCAACAGAATGATTGATGGTGTTTCCACCCACTCAACACACAAATACCACCTATTTTCAAATTTAAATTTAATAGATTATGTTCAAAACAATAATGTAAATGATAGAAAGATGTTAGCAGAATATTTCTACATAAATATTTATCTATCCCATTAACAACCACTTTGAAAAATCCATTCTAAAATGATTTCTTTTTCATCCAATACACCTGTTAATTCTAATTTTCCAGATAGACTGTCAAGTCAATTCATTAGAGAGAAAAAGTTGGCCTATGTCCATGGCAATCTTTATTCTGTGTTAATTAATGAAGAAGCCAACATTGCTATTTCATCAATACTATTAAGATTGATGAAATATTTTTTGTGTAGTCTATTCAGCAATTGACTTTTAACTACATAATTAGAGAAGGAAGTATTATGCTGTTACAGAGATTCATTAGATAGAAGAATGAAGCTCTTTCTGATTCCAAGTAATTACATTAGCAAAATATCACTGAAATGCAGATTCATTGTTTTCTTTCCATACCTGCTATATTTTTTGAACACTTGCTTTTTCTTTACAGAAGGCAAAAACAATGCCTATAGTTGTTTATATAATTAATTCATATTTGCAAAGATACATATTTATATAATGAATACGACTCATTTTTCCGACTCTAATCTGATCATTTAGAAAAGAAAATGCAAAGTATTGTTCTTCTGATAACTGTGACATTTTTCAACCATAAGCATAAAAAGGGAGATGGTAAACCAGAGAATATCTAATATGTAATTTTGATAGATTAAGTAGGATTAATACCCAGTCATAGGAGATGCAGCATAGTTTGCACATTTGGCTATTTGTTTACAAGAAAACTTGAGGAGATGGAGCCAACATGTAAAACAAAAGTAGGGATTTACCTAAGCTCTCACCAACCCCTCACCCCAAATATCTTTATATAATGACTGTAAACAAATTCTAGAGCATTAGAATCTAGGAAAAATGGAGTGAAACAATTTCCAAGCCAAAGACAACTTAGAAGAGTGGAAGGAAAGTTCTTTTGCACCAGGGTGAGAGAGGAGTCCAGTGCCAGTGCAGACTGGACCCTAGCTAGCCAGGGGCAGATCTTAGGAGCCACTGAATCAGATGTGGGCTAAACTGCTTCTGGAGCTCTCAGCCCACTGACAGTAAAATAATTGAGCAACTAATCAGAAGGAGATTATGGGGTCTCTTTGCTAGCACTGAGACAGGATTCTGTTGCTTTGTCTGTATTTTGTCCAGATCTTGGTTCTAATCCTGGATGGCAACCCTAAGAAAAATAGGGATACTAACACACAAGAGCTTGCAATTACAGTGGAATGGGGACCATGCTCACAGTTCCAGGGCAGAGGAGAGTACTTGTGGTCATTCATAGACCAGGGAATAGTCCAGAAGAATAGCAAACATCTCTCATTACCTTGGAAAAACGGAAAACTTGCAGGTCCCTGGAAATGTCTTTGAAAACAGCTGCACAAGACCATTAAAGCTTGGGATAGTGCATCTTCTGACCTGGAAGCAGAGCACTATCTTAACAATGAGTTAAAAGTCAAATGATGGGTTAGGGAAATCAGCAAACAACAGAAAAAATCCTGACCATAGAAGGTGACTATGGTAACAAGGAAGATCAAAACATACACTCAGAAGATGGCAAAGTCAAAGCTTCTACAACCAAAGTCCCCAGGAAGAAAAATATGAATATATCTCAGACCATGTAAAGGCTCAAAAAGGATTTTAAATATCAAGTAAGAGTGGTAGAGGAAAATTGGCAAGATACAAGAAAACCCTGAAGAAAAAATGAGTCAAAATACACTAGAAAATTACTGAAGAAAGCCACTTAAAAAAACAAATAGTTTAAATGGTAAAAGAGGTTTAAAAAACCAATTAGGAGAATGCCTTAAATGGCTGAATTGTCAGATTTCTGGAAGTCAAGATGATGGAGTAACCAGTAAATCAATGTTGCTGTCTGATATTAACTCTGAACATCCATGAAACAGTGCTCAGAAGAAATCATAGAAGACCAGAGTCAGTGGAAAGACAAGGTGGAAGAATTTTTTAGTGCAGGAAACTTAGAGGATTGCAAGAAAGGTTCATCTCACTCAGGTAAAAGGAAAGCACATTACAAGACAGGAAGTACCCCAGAAAACCCCACCTTAGGAAACAGTGGAAAGTCCTGAGCACCAGTGTTATAGAGCAGGTAAACACAAGCACTAGGACCCCACCCCCCAATGGGCCTTCTCATGGCCAGGGGAATTGGCAGACTATTTAAGAGAACCACTACATGCTTCAGTGCATACCCGAGGAGGGCAGGTGTCCTCCAGAGGACAGACTTCCACATCCTTCAATGTAGCCCAAAACAGTTAAACATTTTCTGATTGCCAGATCTCCAGATATCTCAGCCCATTGCAGAGTAAATAGACACTCTCCAGGGACCAGACACCAGACCATGCTTCAGTGTAACCATGGGAAACTCATAAAAATCCCACCTGACCTCAATACATCACAGATAACAAGAGTAAGACCCCAGTTCAGCACCAGGCAAGCTACCAGACCCATATGGACACTAGCTGCCAGTCTCAGAGGCCTAAACTCACAAAGCTAGTAACCAGATCCCTGGGCCCCAGCACAAGAGGCTTGGAAAGTTCCCCTGTACTCCTGCAGCATAGCTCAAATTTAAAGGCCAGGAAATAAGCAAACAAATGGGTAAGAAGTGAAAATGAACATTGAGCATAGAAAGTTACTATGGTGACAAGGAAAATCAAAACACAAAATCAGAAAAGGATAGCATTATCAATATACCTACATCTGAAACCTCAAAGAGAAATATGAATTGGTCTCACAAGCTAAAATTCTTCTTGGAAGAGCTCAAGAAGGATTTTAAAAGTCAAATAAGAGGTTGAAGAAAAATTGAGAAAGGAAATGAGAGATATTCAAGAGTGTGAACAGCTTAGAAAAAGCAAAAATATGACTGAAAAAACAGTTTCTTAAACAGTAGAATCAGGCAAATGAAAGTTAAAGACTCTGTGAGATATCAAATATCAATCAAACAGAATTAAAACAATGAAAAAATAGACGAAAATACAAAAACCTTTTTTGTAAAAAACAACTGACCTAGAAAATAGATCAAGGAGAGATAATTTAAGAATTATTTGACTACCCGAAAGCCATGTTTAAAAAAAATCCTAGACAGCATCTTTTCAGAAATTATTAAGGAAAATTGCCCTGATATTCTAGAACTGCATAGCACAGTAGTGATCAATAGAATTCACTGACCATCTTCTTAAAGAGATCCCAAAATAAAAACTCCAAGGAAAAGAAGGAAGGAATGATGGAAGGAAGGGGAAGGAGGGAAGAAGGGAGAGAAAATGAAAGAGAGGAAGGAAGACAGACAAGGAGAAAGAAAGAAAATCTCTGCTTTGGAGGAGTTTGCAGTTTAATGAGTAAAAAGGGAAGATACAAAACATAGAAGGCAGCTAAAAAAGTTTGGGGTGGGGTGGGGAAGAGGGAGATGGTGAAAGTTTCTGATATGGGAGTGTGATGGAGATTTCAGAGATGTACCAAAGTTAGTGTAGTTAGGTGAGAAATAAAAATAAAAGAATTGAACTCTTTCCTTAAATAGAGTTTGGAAATTGAAGACTGTATTCTCCAATCAGAGAAACTGAATGGTTAAAATTTGGAGTATCATGACTGATAGGATCTTCTTGGATGATGAAGCTCTATCAATAATGAGTTATTGAGGCATGGTGGAAAAATTAGAGAAATCCCAAGGTAGAGTTGCCAGATTATTAAAAATAGGAGAAATACTTAATCCAATTACACTAATGAAGATAGAGTGTGACAATGAAATGTCTTTGCCTTATCAGAATGCATCAAATTGAAGTTTCTCAGGAGACACAATAAAATAGGATTTCTCCTCTTTTTATGTATTTATATTTGAAAAGTAAGAACAAAGATGTGTGTGCATCATTTATTACAATTTATCTATCCTATAATTAGCATGTTATTACTTTTATTAAAATAGTAATCTTACAGGTTAATTTTATTTAAATTTTAAAGTGAAATCAAATTCTTCAGTGTTTATTATTTCCTAAGTGTTGCACTGGGTGATTGGAGAGTTTTACATGTGTTTGTTTGATTTTATTTTATGCCAGAGTGAGAAAGGTTGAAATAGTTTGGAAAGCTTCTGGTGTGGAAATTTACTGTGCTATTGTCGGGTGGCATGCAATCTGCAACTTAAAGTTTTGAAGTTTGCCTTGAGTAAGGAGAGTGTGAAAATATAATTAATGATCTTCCTTTTTTCTTATTCTGAAAAAATATAAAATAATATTATTTTATATTATTATTCTGTAGTCATTTAGTTCTTGACTGAATAAAAACATCATGAGCACTTCTTTATCCATGCCATTAGCACAAAGTTGTACTCTGCTATCATTTGTAACAACCTTACTAAAGTCTTAACTAGTTTACAAAGGGAAATTAAATAAAAGTTAATGGAAGAACCTCTCTGAAAATAGATTAGAGTGGTGACTACACAAGGGTAGCAGTCTACTTTCAATGTCATTAAGAGCCATGATTCTTTTGTGACCATTGAAGAGATGAATAGATTTAGGGGATGGATTTCCAAAATTGTTACAAGGTTAGTTGAACTCATTTTTTAACTTCTAAGCAAGCACTTTATCCAATATATCACACTTCTTCCTGATATAGGATTATTAATTTCATACACTGTCATTTTGGCACTCTTTGGGGGTCTAGTATTATAGAAAACCAATTGCTACAGAACTATGGTTTGTAATAACTTAGAAGTCAGATAATAGCATCAACATTGCTATTCAATTTATTGGTCAGAGAAATAGTTTTGATGCAATCAACAGCCTTGGTTTTCAGAACTTATTAGAATTATCTGGTATGCATAATTTAATAGTACATTGAACCTATCACATAGATAAATGGCAATTTCCGCAAGTGATAATTTATCTTATTTAATTTATTCCCCACAATCAGTCTCTGACTTCATGTCTGTAAATAGCAGCTTTGTTCTTAGACATATTGTTTTTCTATCTAAGTTGTATCCAATGAACTTTCTTTCTTGTTTACCTTGAAATGACTACTGACTACACAGCAATTAAGAAAGTCTTTTGTAATAAATATGCATAAAATGTAAATTTTCTATTAAAACATATTTATTGAATTTTCCTTATTTTTCCATATAAAAACTTTATAAAAAGACTTTTAATGTACAGCATATAACATTTTCAGGATGCTTGTTTCTAATTGTTGAACATGATCATATTTATTTTTTAAACATTTAAATGAATAATATTGACATGTTTAAGAGTTAGAAAAAATTGAGATATACAAAAAATTATATGTTCAACTCAATATATGTTTATATTAAATTATACTTTATATAGTTGAATTTTATTATATATAGGTAAAGACATGAACATACATTTTCACACACTTTCACATACACACATGTGAATACATATGTAATTATTTAATTTTGAACTCTATTGCATACTGTATCTTTTGAATGGCCAACAGTAATTTGAGGAAATGAAGAAACTGTAAATTCATAAAAAAATATGAAGTGGAAAACACAAAGAAATGGGAATCTGAGGGCATGATTTTTTATCATAAGTCTGCTCATGACTGTCTATGTAACTTTGTGCACTGAACTTAATATATTAGGACTTTTGTTGGGTTTTTTTCCCTTATCTGTAAAATAACAGCATTGAATTAATGAATTTTTAACGTCCTATTTCACTTTAAACAATCTTATGGTTATGTGTATTTGCATGTGCATATGCATGTACTTCTTAATCACAAAGTCCTAACCTCATTTCTCATATTGACATGGAAGTGACTCTCAGTTACCTTAGGGTGTCAATAGATTTAAAACTGTTGGGTTGTGCAGTGCTTGAAAGACCTTCAATGACAATGAAGGATCTGTTGTAGTCTGATATCTAAGTATTAACTTAGAAAAATAAAGAAATGCTTATTGCCTTCAGGCTGGATATTTGGTGATAAATTTGTTGGTCATAGCAAATTATGAAAGAAATGAAAATACAAAATGTCCCTCAGCTAGGTGCAGCCCCACTTCAACTTCTTTGATCGAGTCAGAGGCATAGAAAAGTAATCAAGTGGACTGAGAGCTCATACAGTTTTAAATAAAAACTATTATTTATATTGCATTTTAAGGTTTACAAAGTAATTTGCCATATTATCTCATTCTCTACACATGCAATTACCATGGTACTCTAAATTTGATATTCTCATTCAATGACATAGTGAATATACAATTGAAAGAAGAGAATCATATGAATCTTGACATTGCCACTAAAAGGAAACCAGAGAACAGATGCTAATTTTATCTAAATGGAAGGATAGCTCTCAAGGTATTTTTGGAGAGGAAAATAAACAAACAAACAAAAAAAAACCAGTTGACCCCATTTTATTATATGCCCAAATGCAATAAGAAATGCTATTTGGTAGGACATTTGAAAATTTTGAATTGAAAAACTTTTGACAATTATTTCCCATATGACCATCAAGAAAATAATCACAGCATATAAACAAACATATATTACAGAAGACATAGAAGCAGAGAAATACTATGAAAATTTCCACCCCCAGCTTAATTTAGTATGTGGTTTGATACTTGGCAATTTCAATGAAAATATAAGAACAGGTAAAGATTGTGAGAAATGTTACAGTGTATGATTTAGAAATGGGGAGTGACAGAGAATAAAGACAGACAGCTCACACCAAAGCCTCAGGCTTTTGTGGGAAAAAAATGGCAGATAATACATGTGGAGAATAGTAATTATCTCAAAAATAAAATTGCACATGCAAATTGAAATGGTTTGCTACTTATATGTTAAAGAACTTTTCAAATAGTTCTGATTTACAAAGTTGTAGTAGCAACCATAAGTATAAAAATATCATTTATATAAGATTTAAGATTTGTAATGCATTTTTAAAATATTTTATCTTTAGAACAACTGTAGGAGAATATTTTTGTTATTTATTTTTGCTTTAATTAGCTTAATTTTTCAAAGGAAACAATCATGCAGAAAATAGTAAAGTGACTTTCTTAGCTAGGAATTATCTAAGATTGGAATTGAATTCAGGTCTTCCTAGCTCCAAGTACAGTGGTCTATCTACTGCACTACCTAACTTCTTGTATAATAAGCCCTCTATCATAGATTTCATTACGTTAACTAGCTAGGTGTTTTTAGAAAGCTATGTTGACCACAATTATAATAGAAAATCTTAGTATTAAGCTATAAGATGATTCTGATGCTTTCAAAATATTTTAGTGCATGAAATTTCTAGGAATGATGATAATCCTGCTTGGTTTGAGAAGCAGATGGTATATAGTAGCTCGCACTGGAATTAGCAAGAATGTGCTATTGTTAGTTTTATAATAACATTTGTGCTTCAGGAATTAGAATAATACATTTATCCTTCGTATCTCATTTCTAAATTGTGTGATTTTGTTACAAACTACATCTAGATCTATAATGTTTTCATACCATTTAGATTCCAGAATATATAATGGGGAAAAAGATATACATTTCTGAAAACAGTTCTATAATTGCAAACACAGTAACTAAACTCTAGACTCAACAGGCTACTGAATGAGTCCGCCGCTACTTTATTTTGGTCCCATGTAATTTTGGCTTGCTGATTGATCCCTACATTCTGCTGAGGATACTCAACTCTGTGTTCAATTTTATGTAATACTGCTAGAGCCCTCTGCTGGATGCTTCCAAAATAGCATAACAACACATTAACATCAAACCTTGCACATCCATCTCCAACACTGAAGGAAGGAAGGTGCTTTCAGTTTTATAGATATTTCTTTACTCTTGATTATGTGAGGAAATAATGTATTATTGAGAAAGTGTGACTTTATTTTTCTGTGACAATCTGTATTTTTATTCCTGGATGGAAATTTATAGGATATATATTTGTACTTGTAGAACTCTGTATGTCCGTAATGTTGTTGTATATAAATATACATATATAAAGTGTACACATATATATTTAAATATCCCATATCCTAGAATGTATGTGTATAAGTAATATAGTATAAAATATACATATAATAAGTGTATAAAATACATACAGATAATATGTATATACTATAACATATAATAAATGTATCAAACTAGAGTGAGCAAATTGCCTTTTTCTTGATTATCTGATAAAACTTGGCTTATTTTTAAGATATAGTCATTAATAGGTATATGGTACCTTTATTCACAGTCTCAGGGAAACAAGTGACATTGAATGCAAAAAAAGTGGCACCTGTTCATTTTCAATATCGCTTTTGGTGAAAGTGAAAGCAAATAGGCGTTAATAATCCTATTTATTTTTAACAGTCAAGCGAATCTTCATATACATGTCATTAATAAAAATTCCTCAAAAACTAAAGAAAATAATGTTATGTGACTCACAGCTCAGGGACTGCAAATGAATAAGTTATTTCAATAATAATTACAGAGAGCAAGGAAGGATTGTAAGAAATTTGAATTGTTTCAAAATAAACAAAATAAAGTAAGTATTATAATACTAACAGATCGACTTCACCAGGGAAAACTTTTCCAAGCAAATCATTTGTTATCAACCTCATCTTTATTTTTATTGTTAATCTATTCTCCTTAAGCACTGAAAGGAAGAGAAAGAAAGAAGAGAATCTGAAACAGACATACATATATGGGAAGGAAAGAGACAGAAAAACAGGGACAGACTAAAATGGAGACAGAGAGATAGACAAAGCAAAGGAAAGAAATAGAGAAAGTATAGTCACACAGAAACAGGTATAGAAACTTAGAAGCAGATATTAAATAGGTTACTATACTGACATAAATCTAATTCTTAAGTTCTATCGCGTGTATAATATTCTTCAACTATATTCTTTCTTCTTTAGCATCTACCACAGTAGAAAATATGTTTCTCAGTCCTATTACCTCTCTCTCTCTTTCTCTCTCTCTCTCTCTCTCTCTCTCTCTCTCTCTCTTTCTCTTCTCTCTCTTTTTAAGGAAGCCATCTTTTAATATTATTTAGTGTATATGATATAATCTCAGGGTAAAAGGCACTAGTGATAAAGGAGATTGGAAAAGTTTTAATGTAGAAGGTAGAGTTTGATACTTGAAGTGAGTCAAGATACCCAGGAGACAAAAAGGAAGATGATTCTTGGCATGACGGACAAGCAATGAAAATGTATAGATTCAGGAATCAGTATCATTAAGCATCATTAAGAAAGAAGGAGGATTCAGGTGGAAAGATGAGTTCAGTTTTGCCTATGTATTTGAAAAATATATTGGCCATCTCTTTTGGATTTTCCATAGAAAGCTTAAGATGCAAGGCTGCAGATCAGTATAGAGGTCAGTGATGGAAAGATAGATCTAGGAATCGACTGTATAGAAATCATTATGGAATACATAGGAGCTTATTCAATCAGCAAAATAGTAAAGAGTCAGAAAAGACAAGCAATCAATATAGCACCTTAAGGGATATGCTGGACAAAGATCCAACAAAGGCAACCGAGAATGACCAGCAGACAATTTGAAGGAAAACCAGAAGAGAACAATATTTTGAAGACATAAAAAATGAAAGAATTAAGAGAGTTTTCAATAGCGAAGTAGCAAAAGCTGCAGTAAAGGAAAAAAAAGAAATGGAAAATAGATAATAATTTGGCAATTAATAGATCAGTCACCTTTGATATCTTTGGAGATCAGTTTCATTTAAAAGATGATCAGAAACCAGAATGGAAAGAGTTAGGAGTAAGTGAAGAGCAAGTGAAATCACGATTTGTAAATTGCTTTTCCAAGGACTTAGTTCAGGAAAGCAAGGAGAGACACAGGATGGTATCTAAGGACAGGGGTCAGGGAAGGGTGGGGGATGTAAAAAGTTCAAATTGGATTTTTTCTTCTTTTTGAGAAAGCAGAACAAAACAGCATGTTTATACATAGCAAAGAAGTAACCAGTAGCTAGAAAGAGATTAAACATTAGTGAAAGACTGAAAATGACAGAAAAGAAAAACTGCTGGAGAAGAAAAAGAAATAGGATCATTTGTTTGTAAGAGTTTATATTAATAAAGAAAGGGGTCAATTCTTCCTGTGTGAAAGCAGTGAAGGAGGAGATTATGGCAAAATATATCTTTGTTATTGGAGAATGGAGGAGGGGATATATGGAGCGCTTGACTTTTGGTCTCAGTGCGAAGCAAAGTTCTTTAATGTGAAAATAGGGCAGGGATAGTCATACGAAAAAAGGATGAAAAATTTGACAAAGTTGCTGGTATAAGTGGAATAGTGAATCCATTAGAGAAATGTAAAAACCTTTTCTTGCTATTAGTTATTAATTATTTCACTAAAGATTCTGATGCAAGAAGGTGAGTTCATTCTAATGATATCAACAAAGTTTGGTGAGAAGAAGATAGGAGGTAGAAGATGCTTGGTGGAACTTATCAATGGGATATGACTGTGGTAAATATCTCACTAGCATTGTAAAGAAATAGAATGGGCAAATAGGGCAATAGAATTATACTTCATCTTAAGAAGATACAGAGTGCCTGGCACATAATAGCTACTTAATTTATGTGTTTAAATGTTTGTGTTTTGGGGGGGGCGGAGTCAAGATGGCGGAGTAGAAAGACTCACCTATGCTAGGTCCGAACCCACAGCCCACAGATTTCCTGTAAAAAGAACTCCTGACAAATTCTGGAGCAGTGGAAGCCGCGCAGAAACACAGTGAAGAACCGACCGCAAAGGTACCCCGGGCGGGAGCGGAGCCCTGTCCGGCCCAGCGCTCCCCTCCCCCGCCCAGGCCACGCGGCACTGAGAGGAGCGAGCAGAGCCCAGCAGGCATCAGGGACCTGAATCTCCGGGTGGCGAGAAGGTCCCTCCACCCACAGACGCACAGGTCAGTGAGGGAGACGGGCTGAGAGGGGAGCAGGGGATCTCCGGGACTCGGACCCCCTGGGAAGTGGCTGCTGCGGCAGAGGCTGAGGCAGCTCGGCCAGAGACTCCCAGAGTGGGCTGGAGCTCCACTACAAAGGATCTCTGTATAAACCCCCTGAGGGAACTGAGCCTGAGAGG
>CM053769.1:634052733-634089401 GCA_028658325.1 Potorous gilbertii
GATCAACTGTTGAGTATTGTTCTTGCTACTAGGAAATAAGAAATACAGGTACTGGGGAATATAAAGTTATCTGGCCCTACAGGACAAAAGAGAAGATGGGGTAAGGGAAGGAAGGGATGATAGAAGAGAGGGCAGATTGGTGATATGGGCAATTAGAATGTCCAGTGTATTGGGGAGGGGGGAGGGGACAAATGGGGAGAAAATTTTGGAACCCAAAATCTTGTGAAAATCAATGTAAAAAGTTAAATAAAAAAAAAAGTTCTAAAAAAATAGTATAAATATTCTTTAAAGCAAAAGCACTGGATAGTAAAATAAGCAAATGTAGTCAAATAATCTAATATGAAAGAAAACAATCTTCCTATACACACTTTTCTACCTTTCTAAGAATATATAAGCAAAGACTTTTAATTTCTAATACTCTTCTGCACTTATAACCTGGTTACCAAAATGCTTGCTCAAGCACATATCAATGAAAAAGTATCAAATAAATAACACAGAAATATCATAACATTTGAATCAAGAACATTGAAACTTAAGATGTCTATATAGATTACAGGAAAAAAATTACACCACTCCTTCCCATCTTTGGAGGATGCTGAGAATTTAATAGCAGTACCCTTCATAAGCAAGGGTATTTTCATGCCTAAGTTTAATGACTTCACTCAAAAGATGCTTTTTTTTAAAAAAAAGGCTCTGATGGGGCATCTGAATAGAGTAAGTAAATAAATCGGGATTGTATAAAATGCAGCCATGGTTAAATGAACCTTCTTTCAAATTCTTGTACAATTTGCTTGTATTTCAGGGCATGTTCTTTATGCAATTGTTAAGCCCACATTAAAGAATTGACCTAAGAACAACAACAGAAAAAAGAATTCTCTTCAGGGTGCCAGAGGATACTGCATAAGCTATTGTCCTTTTAAAAGGTTAATTAACCTTTTAATTAAAGGTTAACATTAACCTTTTAAAATGTTGACCCTTTTCTTTTAAAAAAATAGTATTTTTCTACGTACATGTACAGACCATTTTTAACACTCAATTTTTTTTAATTTTGAGTTCTTTCACTTCACCCCCTTTTAAGACAGTAGGCACTTTGATATAGCTTATATCTATGTAATGATTTAAATCATTTTTCCATATTGGTCATGTTGTAAAAATAGAAACAGACCAAAAGAGCAAAGAAAATCATGAAAAAGTTAATAAAGTGAAAAACTATGTACTTCAATCTACACTTATACTTCAGCAATTGTTTCTCCTCATGTGGATACTATCTTTCATCACGATTTCTTTGAGATTGTTATGGATCATTGTATTGCTGAAAACAACTAGGTCATTCACAGTTGATCATTGTACAGCATTGCTGTCACTGAATAGAATCTTCTGATTTTTCTCACTTAACTTTTCATCAGTTCAAGTAAATCATTCCAGATAATCCTTTCCTTTAAAACAAAACTGAAGATAATTCAGATTTGAATATAAATGATTGAACATATACTCTAGTATTACAAACTCTTACATTTTTGTCTAATTATTTCCATAACATTTTGAAAAGTTTAAGGATCTTATCTTATATATGGATATATAAATATAAACAGGCAGATGCAAAGGCCAAATACTCATTTACTTCTTCAAGGCATGGAATCTTACATTGAAAACAGCATGGGGTACTAAAGCACATGCAAAATTATATGAGGAAGGACTGGTCCTGAATATAGAAATTTTGCTGTAAGAGGAAGAAATAGGCTGGGACTCTTAGCCCAAAGGAAAAAAAACAATTGAAGCATGCTTAGTTCCAATTGATTTCCAGATGAGAATAGCAAGTGTATGGCAGGATACCACAGCCAGACTCAGCAATAAGGAGGGGGAAAGATCTCTCGTATGAGAAACTGAGTCAAAAGAGTCCTAACATATCCTTTCCAAGGTCACCCTCCCAACATTTTCCCCAAGCAATGATACCCACTGCCTATAGGTCAGAGACAGACCTGACTCTCATTGAGCTGGTAGCATTTTTCCTGGATTCAAGGGCATAACAAAACTGAAAATGAAGCTCAAAAAGAAAATTCGCACTCCCCAAAAGTTTCACCTCAGACAGTAATGTCTCACTAATAATAAAAATTTATGCCATAACATTTTTCTCTTCTGATGTTCCCCTTTCTCAAATACAACTTACAATCCAATCTGTTGTAAGAAGATAGTTACTAGATTTTAGCCCTTTCTTTATATTGCTCATTTGAGAAAACCTTTTTTTCTCTCCTGGCCATTATGTGGAATTCTGCATTCAATTGGATATACCTATCCCTTTCTCCTTTCCCTTTTCTTTCCCTCTTTTCCCAGAATTTTGTAAAGCCTCATCCACTCTTCTTTTTTGATGTACTTTTTCCCTAGAAAGTAGATAGACAGACAGACAGGCAGGCAGGCAGGTAAGCAGACAGACAGACAATTAGATAGGTAGATAGATAGATAGATAGATAAATAGATAGATGTATACATAGAGTTTTCCACCTTTGTCTACAAAGTATATATTCACGCAGATTTTTATATTAATCATCTGGTGATGTTCATGTGTAGGGTCACTTTCTGGGTTGTTTTAAAAGAATGCTTGCCATAACCACTGAACTATCTTGACAAAACTCTATGGTTTCTGCCTTGCTTTATGTCATAGTAGAAGGATAAACTGGCATATTATATCAATTACCTTTTTGTTTTCTACATTACTATTCTAATCCTCTACTTAAAATAATTTTTTGGCGGGTGACTATTACCTCGAAAGATGTTATAGGTCTTCACAGAGGTAATGAAATTCAGACTCTTAAAAATAGTGATTGGAGCATAGATTCATGTCATTATGATGTTGATTGGCTTACCCATGATTCATTCTGTTATTTATTTTAAGTTAATGTTTGATTTATCCCCATTACATGTAAAAATATTTTCAAATTCTTTTTTTTAAATGAGTTGGAAATTCTCTCCCTCACTCTTCTCCCCCCATCATTGAGAAGGAAAGTAATTTAACATACATTATACGCATGTAGTCATGCAAAATATATTTCCATGTAAATCATTCTGTGAAATGCAATACAGACAAAAAAAGCAGAAAAAGAAAGGAAGTAAAGAAAAAGTATCTTTGATCTACATTCAATTTCAACCAGTTATTTCTCTGAATACGAATAGCACCTTTTCTCCTAAGTCTTTCAGAATTGTCTTGGATCATATCATTGTATTGCTGAGAGAGCTAAGTAACCCACAATAAATTATCATATATATATATATATATATTGTTGTTTATATCAACAATGTTCTCCCGATTCTGCTCATTTCATTTTGAATCACTAAATGCAAATAGTTCTAGGTTTCCTTGAAAGCATTCTGCTTATTATTTCTTACAGTACAATAGTATTTTAACACAATTATATGTCACTTGTTCAGCCATTCCCTAATTAATGAATTTCCTCATTTTCTTAAATTTCCAGTCCTCTGCCACCACTAAAAGAGCTGCTATAAATATTTATTTCCATTTTCTTATCTCTTTGGCATGTATAGACCTAGTAATCTTGAAGAATGCCTGTTATTTCTATAAGTCTGATTCAGTTTTCTATAAATTTGAGAAAGAAGGTCATCAAAGATACTTGTATTTTTTATAGTAATTATTACCAACTATGTATTTCCCTCCTTTCTTATTTCCCCATTTATTCTACTCTCTCCTTTCACCTTGTCCATTCTCAAAAGTGTTCTGCTTCTGACATTTACCCTCTCCTATCTGTGCTCCTTCTATCAGAAGCCCTGCCCCCTTCTTATTTCATTTTTATGGTAACATAGATTTCTACGATCAACCGAGTGTTTATGCTATTTCTCTTTGAGCCATGTCCAATGAGAGAAAGATTGATGTTGTCCACTCCCTCCTTCCCCTATCTTCTCCATTGTAAAATCTCTTTCAGGCTTCTTTTATGTCAGATAATTTATACCATTCCACCTCTCTCATTATCCTTCTCTTAGGACATTCTTCTTTTTCCTCCCATAATTGTAAAAATTTTGGTTGACAGATAGAAAATACAGGTGTGAGTTGAATATGAGGGGACCTCTGTTTACTACCTTGCTGTCACTGTGCACTGATCTATGAGAACCACAAATACTTTTCTAATCTGGAACCATGAGCATGGTCCCAACCTCAATGTGGCTGCGAACTCTTAGATGCTAGTGCACCTCCTTGCTTGTGAGACTGAGACCTGGGACTGTGACTCGAATTTAGTTATGGACAATATGACAGAATGCTGCTCCTGGTGCCAGCAAAGGGACTCCTGTAATGTTCTTCTAAGCAGTTTTTAACCCCTTGCTGTCTCTGGAATGAGAGCTCCAGAGGCAGCTACTGAGGATGATGATGATTCAGACACTCCCAAGGCCTTCTCCTGGTTTGCTGGATCCCAGTCTGAGCTGGCTCATCCCACACTGTACTTTGCTCCACTTTCATTCTGGGGCAACAGACCTTTCCTGCTGATCTTCTGAGTTGTGTTGTGCTAGAAAATTGTTTCATGCCAACCTTTTATGGGTTCTGCTACTCTAGAATTTCTTTTGAGAAACTGTTTGATGCAGTTTGGGGGATACAGGCAGATCTCTGCTTTTTATTTGCCATCCTGGTTCTGTCTCACCATTCTGTCATTTTGAGATTATAGTCCAGAACTGATTTTTTTTCCCCACCCTTTTGTTGACAAGTAGTACTCCATTTCTTCTAAGGGATTCTCACCTACAGTAAGATATGTAGTGCTCCTGAACTCAATTTACCCATCCTTGTCCATTTAAATTCACTGATACACTAGATGTCAATGTTTAATCTTTTCATCTCCTATTTGACCACATCCAAATTTCCTTGGTTGGTAGATCTTACATTTCAGATTCATATGCAATATTGATCTTTATACTATTGGGCTTTCCTTTCCCCACCAAACACATCAACAGCTGACTTTCCTTTTGGCTTTGACCCTTGTTTCATTAGTATTGGAGTTACTTGTAGTAGTTCTTCCCCAATACTATGTTGGAAACTTTCTGACCTGAGAGACTTTGCTTCCAGTGTCATATATCTTATCATTTTAATGCTGTCCATGGTTTTCTTGGTAAAGATACTTGAGTGGTATGCCATTTCCTTTTCCAGTGGATCACTTGTCAGAACTCTCTACTATAACCTGATTTTCTTAGTTAACCCTCAATGGCATAGCTCATAGTTTCACTGAACTCCTCAAGCCCCTCTGTAATGAAATAGTATCATACTAGGTACTTTTCAAGGAAGGCAAGTTAATGTTACTACATCAGTTGTCACAAATGTTTCTTATATTACTATATATATATATATATATATATATATATATATATTTATGTTTGTATTTACTTGAGCATATATTTAATTGCATTCCCAACTCTAATGTAATATAAACTCCTTGGATAGGTATTTAGCACAGATTAGATACTTAATAAATCTACTGAATTGTCCTGAACTGACAGCTTTTGTCAACTTTTCATCAAGCTATGCCTATACTTTAGGCCTTTACTAAATTGTTTTACTACGTGAACTGGTTAGACACAATGATATCATTTTAAATTTGGTTATATGTGGGTCTCAGGGGCAAACTTTGCAAAATGAGTCATATTTCATTTTTGAGTCAAAACTTCCAGAAATGCTCTTTACATACTCCTTAGGCAAAAAAACAAATAACTCTCATGGTTTATTTAGTGATACCTGTGCTTTGTAATGAGTATCTATAACGACATGTATATCCAACCATTTCATAGAGGCTGGAAGATTTTAAAACTCGATTATTTTTTACTGACATGATTTCACATTTGTCAACTAGGAATATCTCTTAGATTTTATAAATTTCACACAATTCTCCATATATTTGATAAATGAAGCCTTTATTAAAGAAATCTGATGCAAAATTTTTTAAATTTACTATTTCTATCTGTATTTCCCGCCATCCCCTCCCCCCATTTATTCGATTTTCTTTCTCCTTTCACCTTGTACTTTTTCAAATGTGTTTTGCTTCTGACTACCACCTCTGTCAATATACTCAACCTTTTGTCCGCCCCTTTATTTATCCTCTTCCCCTTCTATTTTCTTGTAGAGTGAGATAAATTTCTAGTCTTAATTGAGTGTGTGTGATGTTCCATCTTTGAAACAATTCTGATGAGAGTAAGTTTCACTCACTCCCCCCTCACCTTCCCATCATCTACTTTGCTATAAATGCTATTTCTTGCCTCTTTTATGTGAGATAATTTACCCCATTCTACTTTTCCTTTTGTCTTTTTCCAAGTACATTCTTCTCTCACCCCTTAATTTTATTTTTAGATATCATCCTTTTATATTCAACCAATCCCTGGGTCCACTGTCTATGTCTATAGATAGATAGATAGGTAGATAGATAGATGGATAGATATAGATTTATAAATAGATAGATATAGACATATAGATGTTCCTTCTAACTGCCCTAGTAATGAAAAACTTCTTATTTTAAATTTATTTATTTATTTTAAGTTTTATTGATTTCCACAAAATTTTGAGCTCCAAATTTTCTCCCTATCTCTCCCCTCCCCTATCCCAAAATGGTGAGCATTTTAACTACACCTACCACCAATCTGCCCTTCCTTCTAACATCCCTCCCTTCCCTTATCCCCATATTCTCTGAAAGACTTCTTATAAATTAAAAATATCATCTTCCCATGTAAACATGTTAATAATTTTACCTTATTAAGTATCTCGTGATTTTCCTTTCCTTTTCACCATTTTATGCTTCTCTTGAGTCATGTATTTGAAAGTCAAATTTTCTATTTAATCCTGGTTTTTTCATCAAGACTGCTTCAGAGCCTTTTATCTCATTGAATGCCCACTTTTTAGATTAATTATACTCAGATTTGCTGGGTTGCTGATGCTTGCTTGTAATCCTATCTCCTTTCTCCTGAGAAATATCATGTTCCAAGCCCTTTGATTCTTTAAAGTAGAAGTTGCTAAATATTGTGTTTTTCTGACTGGAGAGTCCTGATATTCGAATTGTTTATTTATTTTGTGGTGTTTTCTCCTTGACTAGTGAGCTTTGGAATTTGTCTGTAATATTCTTGGGAATATTCATTTTGGGATATGTTTCATGAGATGATGAGTGAATTCTTGCAATTTTTTATCCTCTGGTTCAAAGATACCAGGGCAGTTTTCTCTTCTCCTTTCTAATAAAATCATTCATATTGGTCTAGTATTCCTAACCAGAATATGGACTCCTTTAGGGTTTCACTGTGTTATAAAATTCTCATCTCGACTCTGTGTTTTAGTGGATTTGTGTTTTGGTTAACCCTGCATTTGAAAGTTACTAGATATTAACTATACTTTCCAAGATATCAGGTTTGTCATTTGTCTTCTATTGGAAGTAGATTTCCTCAACCTTGTGAACTGCTTTACTGTTGGAAGTATAAATCTATATCTTGAGAGATAACACAAGAGATTTGCACATTGCTATCCCACTATAACACTTCTGTAAATTGCTCAGAAGATGTGAGTATTATTTGAATAGAAAGTATTTTTAGTCAACTAGACAGACTGTGACTATCTTTCTAAAATATTTGAATATTACACAAAAGTTTCCATTTTTCCCCCTTTGCCTGATCAAGCCACAGGAAAAATCAGTTTGAATTTACCAGGACACAAAACACTGACATTGCTTGCAACATATTTAATGTTACACAAATAAAATAATTAACACTTCAAGTTCAAAAGTCCCATATTTATTTGCCCAAATTTCCTTCTAATTAAAAGCTTAGGTGCAAACTGAACCCTAATACTCAAGGTTCAGACATTCTCTATTGAACAATCATTCCAAGTTTTCAACAAGTTTTTAATGTTACCTAGGTAAGATTTGGCAGAAGGTCTATTCCGCCAAGACCATATGGATACCAATTTCTCCTTGCCTTGTGGTAGCCTAATATTGGGCAATACTTAGTGTATCTAGTGTTAGGCAATACCTACCTACTCACTGCTGTCCCTTTTTTTTGTGCATGCCACTGCTTTTGTTTGTGCACAAATGAGAAAAAATCAGTTTTGAGGGGACACTTCTTATCTTTCATGAGTTTGTAAAGTTAATTCACTGTCCACTTCACCACTGACTAACCACCAAGAGAGTCCACTGCAATTTCTCTCTCTCTGTCTCTCTCTTTATCTCTCTGTCTTCACTAGGAATAAAAATAACTATTTATGATCCTAGCTATTTCATGAATTAGAATGGGAGAATTTTTTCTTTTAGTCTTGTTTTAGTATTGTGCTGTGCAAAGTGCTCATTTACCAAAATGTGCAAAACCATAAAATTTCTGTTAAGTAAAACAATATTGTGACAACTTTCATTAGAAATGGGTTTTACCTGCTTACCATAGTTATCGATTATAGTTCTATGTGCAAAAAAGATATGTATGTACATGTGTTGGCATGTATGGGTGTGTCTATGTGTATCTTTTTATAAATGTGAACACAGACACATATCTTGTGGGTGCTTTCCTGAAAAACCTTATATAATTAACCAATTGGCTAACAGAGTTTCTAATGGTAGCATATTACCTTCGCCCCAACTTATGTCAATCATTTTTTTTAATTTTGGCATCTGTTTATTTGCTAGACTATATTTTAAGTGATTAATGTACCAATCTGCTTTGTAGATATTTAGGGAGATTCAGAACAAGTTTTTAAGGTGTTTGTGAATGAGTTTTTGTTTTAGCCATTGACATATAGACTGCATCTTGGGAATATCACATTATTGATTCTAATAATTGTAAATGGAATATATCAGAGTGAGACTGGGTACTTGTAACTGCATTTATTAGATATTCTCAGAGTGTAATTATTTGCTAGCTTAGCTCCTATATATTTTGAAAGTCTATTGTTTGTGTACATTGAGATTATATGAAAGGAAAATACTTCCTGTTTTTCTGTTTGCCCTCAGAAGCTATCAAAAAAGTACTTTGACTCTGATGTTGGTTTTCCAATTGTGTAATAGTGATTGTTCCAATCTCCTGGATGTATTCTTTGTGCCTAGGCTCAAGACTGAGGTAATGGATCTGAAATGATTGTATTTCTCTGATAGAGCAATTTGTGTCTCCTTGACATTATTGTGGTGGTTTTTACCTTTCTAGTGAATTCCTCATATGATTTTCTTTTATTTCCAAGTATTTGTCATCCTATTCTTTACTAGAGTTCTGCTCTTACTGCATTGAAAGACCTGATATGTTTAATATTCTTTGTTCATTTAAAAATATCATAGTGACATGGCATGACAACTCCACCACTGCTGTATTTCCTCAGAACAGAAGTGGACAAAGACATTATAAATAGAAAGTCATTAAATCTGAATCTCCTTACTATAAATTCAACAAACAAGTTCAAAGAAATGGAACACTTCAGTGAGGCAACCAAAGAAAGAAAACAAAGTTTTCATTTAATGGTTGTTCATGTGCTTCCTATGTGAAATTCTATTCCTAAAATTGATTTAGTCACTTCTGGAACTCTGTATGCTCCTTCAGATGTATTTTCCATAGGCTGATATTTAACTGTTACTGAGATTTACCCCAAAGTCACACATCTCTCTAGTAAGAATTTATCACTTCCAAATTATTTCCAGCAGTGGAAGTTCATGGTTGTAGAATACTGGATATTGTCAGAGTTTTTGATATTTTTTTAGTTTTCTTTAACTCTTCTATCCCACACTTTTCATTTTTTTATTAGGAATACATATTCCTTAGAGAGTTAGGGGTAAAGATAACTTAGGAAATGGAGGTAATATAAAAAAGAAATGTTATAATAAAAATTCATTCTAAGTAAAAAGAATTAATATAATTTCCAAGTGGCCAAATCACAACATATATTAAAAATGTATAACTAGATATAGAAAGAAGTGATTAAATAAATGAAATTAAGTGATTTTAAATTACTCTTTTTCAATGTATGGTTACATAGCTGTGATCGAACTATTTTGAAGACAATAGTGTTCCATACTATTGAGTTTTATTTTTAATAAAAAGAAATTAAATGAGAATATATAAAATCTCATTAAGCAATGTGATAAAAAACTAAAACATTATCTCACAGCCACTAGATTATCTCCCTCAATGAAAAGGAAAATAACAAATGATGGCGATATTAAAAAAAGGACAGTAATGTATTGTTGTTGGGGTTATAAACTCATCCAAATATTCTTGAGAATAATCTGCAACTATAAAATTGTGCATATTCTTTGACCTAGCAATACCACTACTATGTCTGTATCCCAAAGAGATCAAATAAAAGGGAAAAAGACCTATTTTTCCAAAAAAAAAAACTACTAGGACTGTATCCCCAAGAGATTATAAAAATGGGAAAGGGTACCACATGTACAAAAATATTTATAGCAGACTCTTTGTGGTAGCCAAGAACTGGAAATCAAGGGGATGCCCATCAAATGGGGAATGGTTTAATAAATTATGGCATATGAATGTAATGGAATACTATTGCACCATAGGAAATGATGAACAAGAAGACTTCAGGAAGGCCTGGAAGGATTTATATGATCAGATGCTGAGCAAAAGGAGCAGAAATAGGAGATCTTTGTGCACAGCAATGACCACAGTGTGAAAGAGTCTTTTCTGGTAGACTTGGAACTTCATAATAACACAAAAACTTACTGGAAAAAAATCCCAATGATGGTTTTCTAAGGCAAAATGCCTTCCATAGTCAGAGAAAGAAATATGGAAGTCATTCGCAGAATGTAGTAGATCATGTTTGTGTGTGTGTGGGGGGGGTTTTAGTTTATTATGTTTTGATTTGTTATATGATTTCTTCCATTTATTTTAGTGAGACTACACAACATGACTATACTGAAAAGGTGCTCAATAGGAAAGTATATGTAGAACCTATACAGAATTGTATGCTGTTGTGGGGAGAAGGTGTGGGGATATAAAATCTTAATTTTAAGGAAATGATTGTAGAACATTAAAAAATAATAATAACAAAATAAAAAAAGAAGAAAAAAAAGCCCACCACATTTATAGTGGCTCTATTCATGGTAGAAAAAAATTGGAAATTGAGGAGATACCCATCAATTGAGGAATGGAAGAACCAATTGTGGTATAGATTATAATGGAATATTATTTATCTATAAGAAAATAAAGAGCAAGATTCTTTCAGAAAAACCAGGAAGACTGTTTGCAAGGATGTAAAGTATAATAAAGAGAATCAGAAAAACATTTTACACAATGACAGCAATGTTTTAATGATGATCAACTGTGAAAGACTTAGCTACACCTATTAAGACAATGGTCAAAGACAATGTGATAAGATCCATGACAAAAAAAAATCTGTTCACCATGATGAACTGTGAGTGGAGATCAAGGGATATTTTTTTCACTTTCTTTTATTTTTCCTCTTTTGCTAGCTATTTATATGGAAATGTGTTTTGCATGACTCCAAATGTATAATTGACATCATATTAGTAGCTTTCTCAAAAGACAGTGGAAACCCAGGAGTGAGGGAGAGAATTTGTAACTCAAACTTTAAAAAATTTTTTTGTTTGTTAGTTTTTGAATTAATAATTTATTTTCTCTGTTACATGTAACAACAATTTTCAACATTTTTTGAAAAACTTTGAGTTCCAAATTCTCTTCTTTTTTCCCTCACCACCCTCTGTACTCAGTGAGAAGGCAAATAATTCTATATAGGTTTACATGAGTAGTCAAGAGGAATATTTCCACAATAGACATGCTGTGAAAGAAAATAGAAAAAAAAACTCAAGCAGAAAAGAAAGCGAAAAATGTATACTTAAATCTGTATTCAGACACCCTCAGTGCTTTCTCTGTGGATGGACAGCATTTTTTATCATAAGTCCATCAGAGTTGTCTTATATCATTGCATTGCTGAGAAATGCTAAGTCATTGACAACTGATCTGCTTACAATATTGTTGTTGCTTTGTACATAGTACATTTCACTTGGTGTCAGCTCATTCATCTCTCCAGGTTTTTCTGAGAATATCCTACTCAACATTTCTTATAGCACAATAATATTCCATTATAATCACAAACCCAACTTGTGCAGCCGTTCCCCAGTTGATGAGTCTTCCTTCAATTTCTAATTCTTTATCTCCAGAAAAGAACTGTTATAAATACTTTTGTACATATGGGACATTTTCCTTTATTGAAAAGTTTCTTTTGGGATACAGACCAAGAGCAGTATTTCTAGGACAAAGGGTATTGATGGCTTTATAGCCCTTTGGGTATAGTTCAAAATTACTGTATAGAACAGTTCAATCGGTTCACAACTTCACTAGTGTATTAATTCCCCCATTTTCCCCACATCCACTGCATCATTTGTCATTTTCCTTTCATGTTAGGTAGTACCTAAGAATTGTTTTTATTTGCATTTCCCCAATCAGGAGGAAGTTATAACGTTTTTTATATTTCTATTGATAGCTTTGATTATTTTATCTGAAAATTTTTCATATCTTTTGATCATTTGTCAACTGTGGAATAGCTCTTTATTATTTTTTTTTAAAAATTTGACTCAATTCTCTCTATATTTGAGAAATGAGGTCTTTATCAGAGAAAACTTATTCAAAAACATTTTCCCCTACAATTATTACTCTTAACTATATTTACCTCCATTGTATTTCCCACCACCATTTATTATATTCTCTCTCTCTTTTCACCCTATACCTCCTTCAAAGTGTTTTCCTCCTGACTAATTGCTGCCCCAATCCACCAATCCTTCTACCACCCAGCCCTTCTCTCATTACATTCCCTTTCTCCTTTTTTTGTAAGATAAGATAGTTTTCTATACTCAATTGAGTGTGTATGTTTTTCCATCTTTGAGCTACTTTGGATAAGAATAAGGTTCACTCACTCCCTCTTACCTCCCCTCTTCCACTCCATGGTCAAAACTTTTTCCTGCCTCTGTTTTGTGAGATAATTGACTTATTTGTACTTCTCCCTTTCTGTCTCACTTTCTGTTCATTGCTCTCTCACCCCTTACTTTATAATTTAGGTATCATTCCTTCAAAGTCAACTCATACCTATGCTATCTATCTATACATACTATTTATAACTGGCCTAATAATAAGAAAATTCTTATAACTTACAATTAACATTTTTCTATGTAGGAATATACACAATTTACCCTTATTAAGGCCCTTATGATTTTCCTTTCTTATTTATTTTTCTAATGTTTCCCTTGAATCTTGTATTTGAAAGTCAGATTTTCTATTCAACGCTGGTCTTTTCATCAAGAAGGTTTCAAAGTCTCCCATTTCATTGACTGTCCATTTTCTCCCCTGAAGTATTGTACTCAATTTTGCTAGGTAGGTGATTTTTGATTATAGCTCCTTTGGTCCTAACTCCTCTGTTCTCAAGATTGTCATAATCCAAGCCCTCTGATCCTTTAATGTAGAAACTATAAATACTGTGTTATCCTAACCATGGCTTCATGATATTTGAATTGTTTCTTTCTGGTTGCTTGTGTTATTTTCACCTTGAACAGGAAGCTCTGGAATTTGGCTATAACATTCCTGCAAATGCACATTTTGGGATGTCTTTCAGAAGGTGCTCAGTGGATTCTTCCAATTTTTACTTTCCCCTCTGCTTCTAGAATATACAGGCAGTAATTTCTTGACAAGTGATGTCTAAGGTATTTTTCATTTTAAGGTATTTTATTTTTTCCAATTAGATTTAAAGGCAGTTTTTGACATTCACTTTTTGAAGAGGCAACAAACACCATTGATTATTTATTTAAAAATTTATATATTTGTTTTCAGTTTTATACAATCACTTCCATATGTCTGAGATTTTTTTCTCCCTCCATCCCCACTCTCTTCCCGAGATAGCATGCAATCTTATGTGGGTTCTACAGATACATTCTTATTAAACATATTTTCACATTAGTCATGTTGCATAGAATTAAAATTGATGTGATGAACTGTGATAAAAGAAAAACCAAAATCAAAAACCACAAGAGGAAATATTCTGCTTCATTCTACCTTCCGATTCCATAGTTGTTTTTATGGATGTCTATGGCATTTTGCCTCAAGAGTTCTTTAAGAATATTTTAGTTCTTTGCATTGCTGTGAAGGGCCAGGTCTACCAGAAAAAGTCCTTGTACACTTTGGCTGAAAATATGTGCATTGTTCTCCTGGTTCTGCTCATTTCACTGAGCATCAGTTCATATAAGTCCTTTTAGGCCTCTCTAAAGTCTTTTTGCTCGTCATTTCTTATGGCAAAATGGTATTCCATTATATTTATATACCATAACTTGTTCAGGCATTTCCCAGTTGATGGACTTGCCATCAATTTTCAGTTCTTAGCCACCACAAAGAGAACTGGTATAAATAGTTTTGTACATTTAGGACCTTTGCCTATTTTTATGATTTCTTTGGGATACTGTCCTGGAAGCAATATTGCTGAGTCAAAGAGTATGCATATTTTTGTAGCCTTATGGGCTTAGTTCCAAATTGTTCTCCAGGATAGTTGGATCAACTCACAGCTACACCAATAAAGAATTAGTGTTCCAACTGTCCCATATCTCCGACATTTATCATCTTTCTTTTCTGTCATGTTAGCCAATTTGAGAGGTGTAATGTAGTACCCAGAATGGCTGCAATTTACATCTCTCTAATCAATAGTGATTTAGAGCATTTTTTCATGGGACTATAGATACCTTTAATTTCTTCCTCTGAACACTGCCTGTTCACATCCTTTGATGGCTTATCAATTGAAGAATGACTTGTATTCTTGTACATTTGACTCAATTTTCTATATATTTTAGAAATGAGGCCCTTATCACAGACACTAGTTGCAAAATGTCTTTCCCAGTTTTCTGCTTCCCTCCTAATCTTAGTTGTATTCAGTTTGTGCATTTTTTTCAATTTAACATATTCAAAATTATCCATTTTGCAATTCATAATATTCTCGATCTTTTGCTTTTTCTCCATTCTCCATAAATCTGATAATTGTACTATTCCTTGCTTTCCTAATTTGTTTATAGTATCAGTCTTTTTACCTAGTTCACATATGCATTTTGACTTTATTCTTGGGTATGGTGTCAGGCATTGGTCTATGCCCAGTTTTCACCACACTGTTATCCAGTTTTCCCAGCAATTTTTGTCAAACAGTAAGTTCTTATCCCAGAAGCTAGGGTCCTTGGGTTTATCAAACAGTAGACTGATGTAAGCATTGACTACTGTGTCTTGAGCATCTAATCCATTCCAGTCATTTACTCCTCTGTTTCTTAACCAGTACTAGGTGGTTTTGATGATTGCTGCTTTATAATATAATTTAAGATCTGGTATAATATAATTTGAGATCATTAATTCCCTTGATATTCTGGAGCTTTTGTTCTTTCAGGTGAATTTTGATATTATTTTTTCTACCTCTAGAAAATAATTTTCTGGTAATTTGATTGGTATGGCACAGAATAAATAAATTAATTTAGATAGAATTGTCATTTTTAATGTATTAGCTCAGCCTAGCCACAAGCAACTGATTGTTTTCCCACTTATTTAGATCTAACTTAGCTTCTGTGAAGAGTTTTGTAATTGTGTTAATATAATACCTGGGTTAGTTTAGGCAAGTAGACTTCCAGATACTTTATAGTGTCTACTACAGCTTTAAATGGGATCTAACTTTCTATCCCTTTCTGTTGGGCTTTGGTAGTAATGTATAGAAATGCAAATGATTTATGTGGGTTTATTTTGTAACCCGCATCATTGCCAAAGGTGTTTATTATTTCAAATAGTTTTTTACTTGACTCCCTAGGATTCTCTGAGTATATTATAATGTCATTTGCAAAGAGTGATAACTTAGTTTCTTCTTTGTCTATTCTAATTCCTTCTATTTCTTTTTCTTCTCATTGTTAAAGCTAATATTTTTAACACCATATTGAATAACAGTGGTTATCATGGACATCTTTGTTTCACCCATGATCTTATTAGAAATGAATCTAATTTATTCTTATTGCATATAATGCTGATGACTTTAGGTAGACACCACTTATTATTTCAAGGAAGCCTCCATTTATTAATATGCTCTTCATTGTTTTCAATAGGAGTGGGTGTTGTATTTTGTCAAAATATTTTTCTCCATCTATTGAGAAAATCATATGGCTTCTGTTAGTTTTGATTGTGATACGATCATTAATGTTGATCGCTTTCCCCAGCTCAGCATTCTTGGTATAAAACCCAGCTGATCTTAATGTATTATTCTCATGATAAATTGCTGTATTCTTTTTACTAATACCTTATGTAAAATTTTTGTATCTATATTCATTATTGAAATTGGTATATAATTTCCTTTCTCTGTTTTGGCTTTTCCTGGTTTAGGTATAAGAACCATATCTGTATCATAAAAAGAATTTGATAAGGATTCCTTCACCAATTTTCCCAAAGTCTACACAATATGAGAATTAACTGTTCTTTAAATGTTTGATTGATTTCACTTACACATCCTTGTGGTCCTGGAGAATTTTTTCCTTATGAGTTCATTGATGGCTTTTTCAATTTCTTTTTCTGAGATGTGAGTACTGAAGTATTTAACTTCCTCTTCTGGGCAATTTATATTATCTTAAATATTCATCTGTCTCACATAGATTGTCAAATTTATGGACATGTAGTTGGGTGAAGTAATTTTAATTATTGTTTTAATTTCCTCCCAATTGGAGGTGAATTCACCCTTTTCATTTTTGATATTGCTAATTTGGTTTTCTTCTTTATTTTTTAATTAAATTGATCAATTTTATTTTTTTCATAATAGTAAATTTTAGTTTTATTTATTAGTTCTACAGTTTTCTTAATCTCATTTTTTAATCTCTCCTTTCCTTTTCAGTATTTCTAATTTGATATTTACTTGAGGATTATCAATTTTTTCTTTTGTTAAATTTTCAGCTGCATGCTCAATTCATTGATCTTCTCTTTCTCTATTTTATTATGTAGGTATTTAATCATATAAAATTTCCCTTAAGAACTGCTTCTGCAATACCTCATAAGTTTTGGTAGATTGTATAATTTTGGTCATTCTCTTAAATGAAATTATTGATTGTTTCTAGGATTTGTTGTTAACTCACTCATTCTTTAGAATTAGATTATTTAATTTCCAATTAATTTTTGTTCTATATTTCCATGACCTTTTATTTCATGTAATTTTTATTGCATTATGATCTGAGAGGAATGCAGTGACAATCTCTGCCTTTCTGCACTGGATTGTGAGGTTTTTCTGCCCTAGAACATGGTTAACTTTTGTATATGTGCTATGTGCTGCTGATAAAAAAGGTATATTCCTTTCTATCCGCATTCAATTTCCTCCAGAGATTTATCATATTCAACTTATCCAGAGTTCTATTCACCTCTTTAACTTCTTTCTTCCTTATTTTGAGGTTACATTTATCAAATTCAGGGAGGGGGAGGTTGAGGTCCCCCATTAGTATAGTTTTGCTGTCAATTTCTTCCTGTAACTCCCTTAACTTCTCCTCTAAGAATTTGATGGTATACCACTTGGTTTATAAACGTTTAGGAATGATGATGATTCATTGTCTTTGAGGCCTTTCAGCAGGAAAATATTTCCTTCTTTTGCTCATTTGACTAGATCTATTTCCACTTTTGCTTTGTTTGAGATTATAATTGCTATCCTTGTTATTTTTAACCTCACCTGAACCACAATATATTCTTCTCCATTCTTTTACTTTTATTCTGCTTGTATCCTACCATTTCAAATGTGTTCCTTGAAAACAACATATTGTAGGATTTTGATTTTTAATACATTCTTCTATCTGCCTCCATTTTATGAGAGAGTTCATTCCGTTCACATTCACAATTTTGTTTACTATCTTTATCTTTCTCTCCATCCTATTTCCTGCATTTATGCTTTTAGCTCTCCATTCCCCTCAACAATAGTTTTCATTTTTGACCACTGGCTCCCTCATTTTTCCCTCCCTTCTACCAGACACCCTCTCTTTCATTTCCCTTATACCTTACTGCTTCTTCTCTTCCTTTTACCATCGCCTCCCTTTTCTTTCCCTTTTCACCTTCTACTGCCTATAAGGCAAATTAAAATTCTACACTTAACTGAGTTTGTTTTTCCCACTTGAACCAAATCAGATGAGAGTAAATCACAAATAGTGCTTGTCTCCCTCCTCTCTTTCTCTCTACTATCATATGTTTTTGTGCATCTTCCTGAGATATAATTTGCCTTTTAATGACTCCTTTTTAAATGTCCTGTTAAAGTGGATCTCTGTTTCTGGGGAACAGGGGACTCTGTCCCATGGTTCCTGTGCTCAGAACTTGAGGCTTTCTGTGTTGTGGCCTCTGCTTGTTTTAACTAGAAGTTAGAATGCTGCAGCTTACTTAATGCTGAACTGGCTTGTGGGCCAAGGCAGGTACCAGGTGAAGTCTTTCTGAGCTTCCCAAGAGTTACCCTGAAGCTTGCTGCTTGAGGTATGGGGGAGGGGTAGTCTGGCTGTAGGAGGTCTTTTCTCCTGAGCTACAGTATAGGAAACCTCAGTGATTGGTGAACCTCCATCTGCACTAGTGTTTTCCCAATTCCCCTCACTGTGCTGAGACACCTTGAGTTCTTGATTTTGGTACTTATGGGGTCCACTCCCCTGGGGCTCAGGATCTCTTCCTGGTTCACTGAGTTGTGGCTGTCTGGGACAGATCAGGTCCTGCACTGATCCCTTTCAGTCACAGCAAGGAGATCTATCCTTACCAATTTTCTTAGCCTCTTGAGCTAAGAAACTGTTTACTCCTTTAACTGACTCCACTATTCCAGTATTTTTCCTGTGGAAATATTCTCTGGGTTTTTCAAGGTCAACAAGGGAAGAAGGAGAGCATTTACAGATCACCCTACCATCTTGGCTCCTGGAAAGTAACCATTGACTCTTGTCAGCTTAAGAAATGCGAAATGTTCAAGTACAGATGAAATGAGAAAATAGACTTCCTGATCCCAAGAACTCATGATCTAGCCAAATAATTATTGTGTGCAGTCACTCTGCCAGCACAGTAGCAACTTCTTCTGAAATCTCTCTGCTCATTACGTTTTGTAGAGTAATGGTGTTCCAATACATAGATATACCACAGAAGAGTTGTTATGATTATATCTACACATGGGTATTCCTCTTTTTTTCATCACTTTGGAAAACAGACCTAGTAGAGGTATTCCTGGGTCAAGGAGTATGCACAGTTTGATTTACCTTTGAGCATAATTACAAATTGCTCTCCAGAAATGTTGGATTGATTCACAATTTCTCCAACAATCTATCAGTGCTCCAATTTTCCCACATCTTCTCCATTATTTATGATTTTCCTTTTTTGTTATATTAGTCAACTGGATAGGTATGAAGTGGTGCTTCAGAGTTACTTTAATTTTCATTTCTCTAATCAATATGGATTTAGACCACTTTTTTGTGGGACAAGATAACTTTAATTTCTTTATCTGAAAACTATCTGATTGCATCATTTGACCATTTATTAACTGGGGAATTAGGTGTATTCTTAGAAATTTGACTCATTTCTTTATGTCTTTTAGCAATGAAGCCTTAATCAGAGATATGGGCTATAAATATTGTTCCCTGACCTTCTGCTTTCCCTAAAACATTGGTGATATTGGCTTTGTATGTGCAAAATAAAACCAATTTATTGTAATCAAAATTATCCATTAAGCATTTCATAGTATTCTCTGTCTCCTATTTGATCACAAATTCTTCCCTTCTCCATTGATCTGACAAGTAAATTATTCCCCACCCCTAAATAGCTTATGGTATCACCCTTTATGTCTATATCATGTACCCATTTTGATCTTTTCTTGGTATATACAGTGTACCATGTTGGTCTACGCCTATTTTCTGCCACACTCTTCTAGTTTCCACAAAGTATTTTATTAAATCACGAGTTCTTATATCAGAAGCTAAAGTATCGGGGTTTATCAAAGGGTAAGTTACTATAGTCAGTGATCACTGTGTATTGTGTACCTAATATATTCCATTGATCCACCACTCTATTTTTTAGCCTGTAGCAGATAGTTTTGATGATTGTTGGTTTATAATACATTTTTAGATCTGGTAAGCTCAGTTCCATTTCCTTGCATTTTTTCCTTAATTCCTTTGACATTCTTGAACTTTTGCTCTTCCAAGTGGATTATTATTATTTTTTTCTGTCTCTGTAAAATAGCTTTTTGGTACTTTGATTGGCATGGCACTGTATAAGTCTATTAACTTACCTAGAATTTTCATTTTTATTACATCAGCTTGGCCTACTCATGAGCAACTGATATTTTCCCAATTATTTAGATACGATATTAACTATATGAAAAGTATTTTGTAGTTGTGCTAACATAATTCCTGGCTTTGTCTTGGCAGGTAGATTCCCAATTTTTTTATTTGTCTACAGTTCTTTTCAATGGAATTTCATTTTCTATCTCTTGATGCTAGGCTTTGTTAGTTATATATAGAAGTCCTGATGATTTATGTGGGTGTATTGTATAGCCCACAACTTTGCTAAAGTTGTTAATTATTTCAAGTAGTTTTTTTAGTTAATTCTCTAAGATTCTCTAATTGTACCATCATATCATATGCAAAGAATGATAGTTTTTTTCTTCATTGCCTATTCTAATTCCTTCTGTTTCTTTTTCTTCTCTTATTGCTAAAGCTAACATGTCTAGTACAATATTAAATAACAGTGGTCATAATGTATAATCCTTGTTTCATCCTTAATCTTACTGGAAATTTATTTAACTTATACATATTACATATAATGTTTGCTAATGGTTTTAGATGGATAATACTTATCATTTTGAGGAAAACATTCATTCCTATGCTCTCTATTGGTTTTTAATAGAAACATATAGAAATAATAGATATTTTTAGAAAATATCTATTAAATAGAAAATAATAGAAATAATAGATTCTGTATTTTCTCAACTATTTTCTGCATCTAATGAAATAATCTTATGATTTCTGTAAGTTTTGTTGTGCACATAATCAGTTATGCTGGCAACTTACTTAATATTGAAACACCCCTGCATTCCTGGTAAAAACCCCACCTTGTCCTACTTTAATATCCTCTTACCAAGTTGCTGTAATCCCTTTGCTAATATTTTATTTAAAATTTTTGCATCTATATTCATTAGGGGAATTGGTCTATTATTTTCTTTCTCTGATTTGTCCTTTCTTGACTTAGGTATTAGATCCTTATTTGTATCATAAAAACAATTGTACAAGATTCTTTCTTTACCCATTTTCTCGCAAATAGTTTATATAATATTGGAATTAACTTTTCTTTAGATGTTTGGTAGAATTCACTTATAAACCCATTTGCTCCTGGAAATTTTCCCTTAGGGAGTTCAATGAGAGCTTGTTCAATTACTTTTTCT
Organism: Potorous gilbertii; assembly: GCA_028658325.1. NCBI lineage: Eukaryota > Metazoa > Chordata > Mammalia > Diprotodontia > Potoroidae > Potorous > Potorous gilbertii. Next base: position 634,074,119 of record CM053769.1, read on the forward strand.
GAAATGGGGTTATTTCAGTATTTTATTCCCTCTTCTCTTAATCTGGACAATTTTTAAAAAATATTCATCCATTTTACTTAGCTTTTCTGATTTATTGGCATGCAGTTGGGCAAGACACCTCCTAATTCTTTTTTTAATTTTCTCTTCATTGGTGCTGAATTCACCCTTTTCATTCTTGATACTAGTACTTTGGTTTTCAACTTTCATTTTTTTTTTTACTCAGGTAAACAAAGGTTTATAGATTTTATTCTTTTTGTTTCATGAAACCAGGTCTTAGTTTTATTTCTTAGTTCGATAGTATTCTTAATTTCAGTTTTATTGATCTTTCCTTTGATTTTCCAAATTTCTAATTTGGCATTTAATTTGGGTTTTTTAATTGGTTAATTTTTTTTGCTTTATTAGTTGTATGCCCAATTCATTGATCTCCTCTTCATTTTATTCATGTAAGCATGTAGAGATATGAAATTTCTCGTATGAACTGCTTTAACTTTACACTGTAACTTTTGGTATGTTGTCTCATAATTGTTGCTCTCTTTGATGAAGTCAATTTTTTTCTATGATTTTTTGTTTGACCAACTCATTCCTTAAGATTAAATTATTTGGTTTCCAGTTAATTTTTAGTCTTTCTTTCCATGGCTCTTTGTTACCTGTAATTTTGATTATATCATGATATGAAAAGAATGCATTTAATGTTTCTCCCTTTATGCACTGGATTGTGAGGTTTTTAATGCCCTAATATATGGTCAATTTTTGAATAGGTTCAATGTTCTACTGGAAAAAGGTATATGCTTTTCTATCCACATACAATTTTCTCCAGAGGTCTATCACATCTAAAATTTTTAAAATTCCATTCTCCTTCTTGACTTCTTTCTTGTTTATTTTGTCCCAGTCCTAACCCTGACTGGTGTAGTTTTGGTGTCTGTTGCTTCCTATAACTCACCTAACTTCTTCTCTAAGAATCTGGATGCTGTACCACTCATTGCATATATTTAGTATTGATATTACTTCATTGTCTTTAGTTACTTTTAATAAGATATAGTTTCCTCCCTTATCTCTTTTATTTAGTTATTGTTTTGCTTTGTCTAGTATCAGAATTGTTGCCCCTGCTTTTTTTTAATTTTCAACTGAAACATAATGTATTCTACTCGTATCTTTTATCTTTACTCTGTGTGTATCTCTGTGCTCCAAATGTGTTTCTTATAAACAACATATTATGGGATTATTTTTATCCACTCTGGTATCTTCTTATGTTCTATGGGAGAGTTTATCCCATTCACATTCGCAGTATAATTACTAACTCTTTCTTTCTCTCCACCTTATTTCCCAATTGTTTATACTTTTCTTTTTCCTTTCTCCTTTCCCCTCCTTGCACTATTTTACTTCTGACTACCAACTCCTTCTATCTACCTTCCCTTATATCATACTCTCTTTTCTTTCCCCTTTCCTCAACTACTTCTTCTTTCCCTTCAGCTGTGTGTTCTATGCACTCTCCCTTTTCTTTCCCCTTTCTCCTTTCTCCCTCATTCATATCAAAGTCATGTCATCATCTTGATATCATGATACTCTTTGAGAAGAAGAACAAACACAACCTGTGAGTAAGTAGCAGCTCCTTTCCTCTCCTACCCTCCCCTTTCCTCCCCTCTCCTTTCCTATTCTCTCTCCAGGGGAAGGTAAACTCCATGGACAAAAGATACCATTTTTCCTTTGTTTTTCTAGCTACATTTCTTGTTCAAAGATCAAGCCTTAAACCCAAAGCACTCAAGTTCATAGACTGGACAACAAGTTCCCATCCACACAGCACAGATTGGATATAATAACTAAATAGTAACTGTTTCTCTTTAACCCAGGAATCTTGAGGGTCTTCCTCTCCCAGTTTAATTTTTTTTATTAAAAAGGCCATCCCTTGAGTAACTTAAACAAGCCTATTCATTGAATGGGTATATCTCAGTCAAAGTGAGATTGTGATACAACCTTACCCTGAAAGGACCAGGGTTTCACATTGCATCCTGGGTCATCTCCAGTCATCCTGATGAATATCAGGCCACTGAACCTTGATGGTTCAGGAAAAGAAAGAGCTTGGTGAGCTTGTACAGCCCTTCCTCACTCCACTCAAAGTCAGCTGCAAGTCATGTCATCATCATGAAGTCATGGTCCTTTTTGAGAATGATGGACAAGCACAACAACAACAACAACAACCTCTACCTCCCTATAGACTAAGATTGATTTCTACACTCAACTGAATGTGTATATTCTTCCCTCTTTGAGTCAAATTTGATGAGAGTAAGATTCAAAAACTGCTTGTCCCCCTCCCTTTTCTCCCTGTACTATAATACAACATTGTGTCTCTTCATGTGATATAATTTACCTTATTCTGCTTCCTACTTTCTTCTTCTCCTCTCAGTTTATGCCTTCTTTTCACCCCTTACTTATTTTTGTTAACATCAAATCAAAGCTAAGTTATATGAACACTCTCTATGTATACCCCTTTGAACTGGACAAATAAAGATACAATTCTCAAGAGTTCAATGCAACATCTTCCCATGTGGGCATGCAAACATTTTAACCTTATACTATATTTATTTGTTCTTTCTCTTTATCTTTCTATTTAGCTCTGTTCTTTTTATCATGAAATTTTGGAAGTCCTCTAATTAAATATCCATCTTTTTTCCTTGAAAGATTATGGTTAGTTTTCCTGTATAGTTTATTCTGGGTTATACTGTAAGGTCCTTTGCCTTCCAGAATATCATATTCCTAGCCCTCTGATCTTTTAATGTAGATGGTGCTAAGTCCTGAATAATCCTGAATGTACTTCTATGGTATTTTAATTATTTCTTTTGGACAGCAAGCAGGATTTTCTCCTTCACCTGAAAATTCTGGAATTTGGCATTGACATTTTGGAATCTTTTTCAGGAAGTGATCAGTTGAATCTTTCAATGATTTTTTCCTCATGTGATTCTGTGATATCAGGGCAGTTTTCCTTCATAATTTCTTGAAAGATGCTGCACTGGCTCTTTTTTATCAATGGTTTCAGGTAGTTCAATAAATCTTAAATTATATTTCCTGGATTTAGTTTTCAAGTCAGTTGTTTTCCAATGAGTTCTTTTACACTTTGTGTTATTTTTTCATTATTTTGATTTTGTTTAACTTATTCTTCATGGCTCATAGAGTCATTTCCTTTGACTTGTCCAATTCTAATTTTTAAAGAATTATTTTATTCAGTTAGTTTTTGTACCTCCTTTTCCATTTGGCCTATTTTACTTTATAAGGAGTTCTTCTCTTCAGTGAGTTTTTTTGTGCCTCTTCTCTCATTTGGCCAATTCTACTTTTTAAGGAGTGATTTCTTCAGTGTACTTTTTTTCCTATTTGACCAATTATATGTCTTAAGGAATTATCTTCCTGTGTTCATTTTTGTCCTTCCTTTTCTAAGCTGTTGACTCTCTTGAATATCTCTCATTTCTTTTCACAACTTTTCTTCTACCTCTCTCATTTGATTGTCAATTTTTTTCTGAAATCTTCCATGGTCTGAGACGAATTCATATTTTTCTTGAAGGCTTTGGATGGAGGAACTTTGAATTTGATATCTTCTGAGTGTATGTCTTGATCTACATTGTCACCATAGTCATTTTCTATGGTCACAGTTTTATTTTCTTACTGCATGCTCATTTTCCCAGGTTATTCCTTGAATTCTGCTATTTGTTAAAATAGGACTCTGCTCCCAGTGTAAAGGGTGCACTGCCTCAAACTTCTGCAGCTTTTTTCAGAGATACTTCTAAGGACTTGTAAGTTTTCAGTTCTTCCAAGGTGGTATGATCTCCTACCCTGTGTCCTGAAATAGGAGTGACCACAAGAACTCTTTTCTGCCCTATAACTATGAGGAGGCTTTCTGCTCTACTGTGACTGCAAGCTCTGGTGTGCTAATTCTCCTCCTCACCCTGGGTCCACTAACCTAGAATGGTACCCAGATCTGAGTATGGGAAAAGTAATGAAATCTTGCCATAGTGCTATAAAAGAGACCCCTGTAATCTTTGCACCAATTTTTCTACTCCTTTACCATCTGTAGGCTGAGAGCTCCAGATGCAGTCATTTCCAGTACTCATTCATTGGCTTCCAAAGTCTACTCCTGGTTAGCTGTGGTTGTGCTGGAGTATCCTTCACTAGATTGGGTTCCATTCTCACCTTGGTACACGAGATCTTTTCTGCTGACCTTCCAAGTGGTCTTTGATATCTGTGGGCTGAGAGGTGAGGCCTAGTTTTGTTTTGATGGGACCTAGTCTGCCCTGGTGTGGTCTGAGGTGGACTATATTCCTCTTTCACTCTGTTGCAGCAGATCTTTCCTGACAACCTTATAAGTTGTCTTCAGCTGGACAATTGTTTCACTCCATCTTTTTGTGTGTTCTACTGCTCTTAAATTCATTTAGAGCAATTATCTAAATGTATTTGGAGAGGTTTGAGGAGAACTCAGGGGAGTCCCTCACTTTAAGCAGCCATCTTGGCTCCACTTGGCAACTCAATACTTTTTAAAAAGTGAACATTAATAAAAAAAAATTATTGAATGATATTAATGAAATAAATAAAAACACATTAAAAAAAACCTACATCTCCTGTAATCTTTAAAATTCTGCCTGAAAGCATGAACATATTTGTGATGTCAACATTGTTTTAAAATAGTTTTTTTTGTTTGTTGTTTTTTACTCATTTTTCAGTTGTGTCTGGATTCTTTGTGATCTTTATTTAGTTTTCACATTAAAAATACTGTAGGGGCTTGCTATTTCTTTCTTAAGCTCATTTTATAGGTGATGATACAGGGCTAAATGAATTTCCCAGGTTTACAGAGTTCTAAGCATCTGAGATCAGATTTTAATTCAGAGAGATGAGTCTTCCTAACTTCAAGCAGGCATTCTGTCTCTTACTAGGTTTCCCAAAATAAAATGATCAGTGTACAACAGCAGTTACATGAACTGGGTAAGCATTTTCAGCTTAGTGTCTTCCTTTAATTTCTTTACCAATCAAGTATTTATTAGGATTTTCCATTGGGGGAAAACCTACTGCAAACAACAATGAATCAGTGGTCAACTCTAGATATCCCAGTTGTTTTGGCGTAGTTGTTCTGAGCATTAAGTGTGAACTCCAGGACTCTGTGTTGCTATTATATGCCTGGCATTGAGTTTGGCATTCTGATCATTTTATATACTTGGTGTAGCTTGCAGTTCTATCTAAGGAATCCATTCTCATGGAACCTCTGTGAAATATTGTATGCAGACAGCATTGGCCTCAGATTTGTTCCATGATCAGTTCAGAATGTAAGACATTGGATCTCTGATATGGGCCCACCCCTGTTCCACATTTCCTGCCTTAGTCAATTAACTGTGATTTGAATTTGTGATTCCAAGCTTGTAAAATGACAAACTATGAATTTGGGGGGAGGGGTGAAGTTTCTGGATCATTATGTTCTTAAATCATTGTTGGAATAATTGGGGTTAAAAAGGGAGAAAAAAGTGTTTCAATTGACCTGTATTCCTTCCTCCTCTGTCTGGATTTCTGTGGATCTTCATTTTCAAGTCATCTGAAAAGCAAGAGTTTGAATTTTTGTCCCTGCTCTGTCACTATCTTGTTCTGTGACCTGAGGTAAATAATTTCATCTCTTCCTATTTTTTGTTTCTTCATTCATCAACAAAAAGTTTTAGACTAAATGATCTTTAAGTCTTTTTAAGTGTTATGTTCTATAATTTTTATAACATGTAGAATGTTTGAAAATTTTTTCTACGAAGATCACTATATGGCCACATTTGAAAAAGACATTTTTCTATTTTGGGCCTGTCACCTAGCAATTGCTAAATAAATACTTGAGCATTTAGGGATAGAGTCATTCAAATGTCCTTTAATAGGTGTTTTGGGATGAAAATGATTGATTCTCTATGAACCAGGTCCTTGTCAGAATATAAATTGCTGAAACGACAGAATTCAGGGAAAATTGTCTATTAAACCCTAACACCAGCTACCTATTCGATATCTAAAGTAAAGGTGAGGTCTATAGCTTGAGTTTCCAAAATCTGCCTTTTACCTGGAAAACAAAATGATCAGACATACCATTCAGGTACAATCACTATATTTTTATTCTTATAATCAGAAACAATAAGAACCAAAACACAAGTTCACTCAGTTGAAGAGAAAATATTAAGATGATAGAAGGTTAACACACACTCTCATCAAGAGGAAGCCCATTTTACCAAAGGACTTTTAAATCCTCCTGTAAGTACCAAACTGATGTAAACTTCTAACAAGATTTTAAAGATCAGGTTGCTGTGCTCTAACATTTTAACCAATTAAGTGTATGAATGAGATACTTAAGAGGATTGTTTTTTTTTGGTTTTGTTTTTTTGGGGGTTTTTTTGTATCATGATGATGAAAGCAGATTAAATTAAGCAGCAAAAGGGAAAAAAGATGACATTTAGAAGTAAATTTTTAAATGTTCCTAAGTATTTGTATTTGTTTTTAATCCTTGAAAATCAATTCTGTTATGGAGATATCAGAGATTAGAAAAGGAGCACTGTGTCATGAATTAAGGTTTTCTTTTTCCACTAAGTTATTAGCACCAGCGAATGTGAAAGGAAATGGATCAAGAGCATAGATAAACTTTGGACAGATAGAAGGAAAAATGCTAAATATGTAAATGGATTGAATACATATTCATAGAGTAATGAGATGATAAATTTAGAATTGAAAGGGATCTCAGAAATCATCTACTCAGATCCTTTAAGATGAAGAAACTAACAATCAGAAAGGATAATTAATTAATTAACTTACTGAACTACATCATGCCAAAGGCAGGTTTTAAGCCCAGGTCCTCTGATTCCAGAGCTAGTGTTTCTTCATATAAAACATGTTTCTTCACTCAACCTAATTATTATTGATAAACATAACTTTTAGCATTTTTAATTTTATAAAAGACTACTTCTAACACTACTGTAAAGATCAACTAATATTTTTTTTCCAATTTTATTTGATCACCAAGGATATAGAAAGGGAAATGATTTGTTTAAGGTCACATAAATATTAAGTGATAGTGAAAGTATTTAAACTCAATGTCATTTCTTTTACAAGACATTGTTTCTCAGTTTCAACCTTGGAAAATTTTCATTCTCAGCAAAAGTATCTCTTTTAAAGAAAAAAGGACTTTTATGCTTTTCCCTTACCCTAAAATCAGGGGCTAGTTTTGAGTTCTCAGTAGCAGTAAGTCTTTTTCTATATGAGCATTTATTAAGCACCTACTCTGTGACATGCCCTGAATTAGACACTTGTTTGTATCAGGCCCCTTTAAGATTATAGCTTATCATGGTAAGAGAAGCACAATTGAGGTTTATAGTATATATGTTTGTTTGGATATCCTCTATTTCTCTGATCTTATTGCCTGAAAATTACATTGATTCTTTGAACTGAGCTTTTCACAAATCTCTCAACTCTGTTCATCTCCTATTTATCAGGCTATGTTGTTTTTTAATCATTGTTCTTTTCATACGGATTTTGTGCCCTCTCCCATTTGTATATTCTATGTGTCTGTTGTTTATTCAGATTTTCACTGCTACCTAGATCCTAGCATTCATATATGCATTTTTACAGTTTCAGTCATACACTGGTCCCTTAGCCATCTATCACCCACAGTTTGATATCACATGGGGAAGCCAAAAACTACAAATCATAGCTGTAGACTGTTCATTCTTTTGGCAAAGTAACATACTAACATCATTTGAATGACTCTAGTGGTGCCAACTTAGAAATAAATAATATGGAAGTAACCTCAATGGTCTTCAAAAGAAAGTGATGTCCATTGCTGGAAACTAATCTTGGTTGTTCATTTTGATACATGATTCTGGCATTTCTATGTTTTTTTATACCTTGCCTACTTACAAAAAAATATAGCAGGAAACAGTCATCATTCATTAATCATAACCAATACACATGCCTCAATTAATCAGAAATATATGCACGGAAGACAAAGAGGAATAAGATTATTTATAAAAATCTTATAAAAATCTATAAACATGAACAGGTGGTGAACGATGCTATTAAAAAAATCAAAATGTATCCTGAATGAAACATTGTTTTTATTATAATTATTATGTTATTTTTCATTCATATGTTTATATATTTTTCCTGGAGCAAGATATATGAGACTACCCCACGGAGAAATAACATTACGAAAAAGATGGTACCAAGTTACTGTATGATATTTAAATCAAAGGATTTATCTTTCTAAATGAAGTTATACTAAGGCTTTTATTTTTTTCTGAAGTCAGCATATCATTTATTATATTATAAAAATAAATATAAAACTTCAACAGCCTGAAATGCATACACACACACACACACACACACACACACACACACACACACACGCATTCACTTACTTTTATGGGAACCTTTTTTTTTTTATAGGACCCCTCAGGGGATAGTAAAACATGAAGAAAAATGAAGAAGAAGGGTTTGTGGAAAAGGAAATGAGAGAAAAAAGGGAATAGTAGAGACACAGTGTGGAAACAAAAGAAGGGGCTGAATTTGTATTTTCTTCTGTTATATTCATTTCCTTCAAGAAAAACCCCAAACCATTAGGATAGACTTTAGCATTCTGAAATAGTGTCATAATATATAAATTTATTAAATGATAGATTTTTCATGATGAAACTCTTGAAATCCAATTAATTTTTATATTGGTACAAAATATTTTGAAATTCCTATTGTCACCTGTAAATTAAGGCTCATAAAATGTTATGAGTGGGACAGGAGTAACTGAGGCCAAAACAAGTTTAGCTAGATCTACCTGTTTCCTCCATTGATTTAGAAGCATTGATGCCTGATAACTACACATGCAAACAGATTTGAAAACCCATTTTATTTCTCATACAATAAAACCTTGTTAGTATGAGGACATGTTTCTAGGCATCCCTATTGCTGACAATCTTCCTCTGTTCCCAGAGAACTATATTAGCATAACAAATTTCTCCCTTCTCTGGTGATTTGCAATGTCTGCTCATTTCCATTTCCTTACCTTGCGAAGTAAACAAGTCATTGGAAACAGGAATGTGAAGAGAGAACAAGAACCACAGAGACAGACTGCTGATTTTCCGCCCTTTGATTGTTATTGTTAAAGAGAAAAAAGCCAGCTACCACAGCTGAAGGAGGCCTTAGTGGCTGTCTGTCATATGGAACACAGAGAGCCCCATAGGCCACCATCCAGGCAAGAAGCTGCTGACAGAAGGGACAATCATTGTTAAAGACTTTATGTTTATGTAGGCCTACAAAAGAAAAACTTCCATTCAAAAAGAAAATGTAAAGGATTGAGGGTAACAGGAGAATTTTGAGATTGTGGCTAGACAAAGTTTTTTCATGCAAAAAAACTGGGATTTTAGTAGAATACAAGAGCACAAGAATCAAGAGTACAACACTATAGTAAGTAAACTGACGTTGTGTTACATCATCAGAAACATCATATTTAGAAAGAGGGAAGTGGAATTCCTGATGACTTGATCAAATTTTTTGTGGAGTAACATATTGCATTCTGAACTTCATATACTGGGAAAAAATGTCGACAAATTTCAGTTTCTCCAAAGAAGAATGGTTAGGATGGTAAAAGTACAAGATGACAAATGAATTTCTTAAAACAGCAGACACATTTCTACTAGGATATAGAAAAAAATCACTGTTATTGATCATATAAAGGGGAATAATGTGAAAATGAGATAACACTTGCTCTGCCTGGTGCCTGATGATGGAAATAGGAGCAGGAAGTAGATATTGCAGATACATAGGTTTAGGGTACTCATAAGGGCAAACTTCCTTTAGAAATAGAGCACTCCTCAAATAGCTTAAAAAAAATCAGTACAGTGGAATATACCATCCAAAAATAAGGGCATCTGCATAACATTTCCATCTCTATAGATCCCTCTTTCATTTTCATTCCACACTGAAAATTCTCCATGACATAATCAATCACTTTGACATGTCTTCTTTGTTTTATGCCTTATTTGATATTAATAATTACAAGATCATCAGACTTATTTCTGTTGTTGAATATTTGAAAAAAATGTGTAATTTTCACTTGTTTGGGAAATCATCTTTTAATGCTTTATGAAATTACATCTTTCTACTAGACTGCAAAAAAATAAGGAAAGCGAGTTCTTTCTCATTTTCATCTTTCACTCAACTGTATGATGAAATATAGCAGAATGAGGAGTAGAGGATAATGGAAATTATTAACTCAAATCCTTGAAAGGATGGTGGTGTTCTCAATACAGGTGGACTTTATGCTTATCTTTGGCATTTTTTCCTCTCATTCAAATATAGATAATCACTGTCCATGAAAATGTCTAGCTTCTAGTATAGTTCTTTATAGATAGTAGGTTTAGTACAGAGGTTTTTATGATCTTTGATTTCTTCAATGACATTACTCTTTCTTCTATAATCACTTCTAGTACTTTTACTAGTGTATGTGAATACTTCACAGTCCTTTATGAAGGAATGAGTTTGCTATATAAACAGTTATACATATTTTGAAATGTTCAACCATTTTGTTGATCTTTCTCTAGTTTTGTTCCAGAACTTCCAAAATGACTTTTTTTTTAACTCAAGACTCTACTCAAGCTTTCTCTAAATTTGCTTTCTGTTCACAATTTCTTGATGAGTAATAAAGTGATATTTCTTACTTATATATTTTTTTCCTGTTAGATTTTAATGGCTATGTTCTAAAGGAACTGAAGAATCTAAAAGGATGATGTCTTTTGCTACTATCTATCTCTTCTTTACATTGAGATGAAACATTTGCTAGCTGAGGAAGTTTTGTATTTTTACATGTGAATATATAACAAAAAGAAGTACATAATAAATACAAAATAATATATTTGTTAATTGATTGAGCATTTCAAGGGAAGTAGATGCCCCTGAGAAGTTCATTAAATTTTTTAGCAACTGTAATTGTTACATCATTATTTCATATGCTGGTTGAATATGCATCTTTTGTAAATGTAGCACACTAACCCTAGTTTTATTTTCCATAGTTACAAGAAAGTAGGCCAGTCACTTTTCTATGTGACAAATCATTAAATATTTGCAAGAAATTTTGATTCTATTTAATTCTCCTCATTTCTCAATGAAACAGTCCAATTATTTATCACATTTCTTTATCCCGAATATGCATCTCTAGAACATTCATCATTTTGGTTGCCCATGTCTGAATACAAAATTTGTCAGATTTGTTTCTACAATGCAATAGTAAGAACTAGTATGATAAACCAAATGTGAACTTTAAATTGCAGATCATTCATCATGTTGTTTTTTTTTTACCAGTTCTGTAAAATAGCACATCTGTTTTATTCTGAAATTTAATGTTAATTTTAAAGCTAAGGTTTATTTTTAACTTGGAATTTCGATTTTGTAGATTTTCATTTTTATAAAAAGTGGTTGTAACTTTATAAAATGTACTGTATAGGTTTTTGATATGTCTGTCCTTTCATTTATTTTCTGAATAAATAATATTTTAAAAATAAATGCCATTAGAAAGTTGACATAATTCAGTAACCAAATATGGAATTAAGGGATAACTGTAGATGCATAAATATTTACTTGGTTCCACCAAATACATGCTGAACACTACTATAACAAAATGTATTACATACTAAATGATTTTTGAAAGCTATGTAGATTCTAATTATGTGTTTAAATAGCTCATATATTCTCCTTTTATCTGCCTGCTATGATTTGGCTTTGGTAGTGTTATTTAGGGAATTTTTTCCCTTTTTTTCTTTTTATGTGTTTTTTTTTATCTGAAAGTTAACAAGTTTTAAAAGTGTGAAATCACTCCACTTAGAATATACTATCAAATGAACTTTTATAATATTTTAAGGTATTTTATTCACATAATGAAACATGAAACGAGTTACACTTTGTAGAAAGTGTTTCAGATCACAAATTATCTTCCATTTCTAAGCAGGAATAAAACTGAAGATGTTAGAAAGAAACATAAAAAAATTGGTGCATGAAATAGAATAAAGCAACCTCAAAAAGTCAGAGCTTCATTTTTCTTTTAGGCGATGTTATTTCATTTTTTCTCCAAACTTGTTAGAAACTCCACTCGAACTTTAAATGAAAACAAATGGATTGTAGATTAATGATGATTATGTGGGCTTTCATGGAACACGTGGTAGTTAAATCTTATTTGATATATGAAATTAATCACATGCTCATTGTGCATAACAATTTAGAGAACACTTTTAGTTATCATACCAAACATCATAGCACTTATTTTCTTTTAGTATCGATTCTCCCACTGATACCAAGACAGTCTTAGTAACTGAATATTGAGGATGAAAAAAAATGGACTTCTTTTAAAGTCATTCATCAGACATATCCAACTCTGTATTTCTTAAACAATGTACCAATTTGAATCTAATACATGGGCCATTGAGGTTATCATTCTATTTATGGGTATTATTTCTAGGAAAATGTCATTATTTCAAGTACAGTTGTTAAACCAGAGAAAAATATAAAGATCCTACTCCATTCTTGAATGATCACTCCTTTACTATTTTTTTTTTACTTTTGAAAATAATTATTTCTGTGTGATTTCATTTGAATACCACTTAATTTTGATAAACACTTCTACTATTGTATCTAAGCATATTGGAAAACACAGGAAAGGTTTTCAAAATTGTTTTGAAAGTGTTTACTTCTCACACATGTTTGTGATAGCAGTAAGTTAATAATCATTTATTAGTGACCATTCATGTGCCAGACACTAGGATAAGTACTTGTATCAGTAAGCACCCCAACATACAAAGGAGTGGGCCTACAGGTTCTTAGATACATTCGTAAAAGGAAAGCAATCTTCAAGGGATTAACAATCCTCATAATCAAGCACATATATCATTCCTTTAACCAGGTACATATATCATTCAGTTAGTTCAGGGAGTCAGCACCCTGAAATTTCAAAGAAAATACAGAGAAATGAAAAGATCAACAGACCTCATTCCTCTGTCTGAGTTCAACAAACAATTGGACACTAACTGTCTGAACACAGTTACCAGAGAGGGAAGCACGACATGGATTCTCAAAGTCAGGGGGCTTCCTAGTGGCTTCCCAGAGTTCTCACCTGGTCAAACAAACAATTCCATTCAGTAAGCCCCAAAGTAATTAACAGACATGCCTGCCTCTGCCTGACCATAATTTGACAGGTCCAGCTGTCTGAACATCATTACCACTGAGGGAAGCACTAACATCTGGGTTTTCAAATCTGGCGGGATCCTTAGAGTTTTCTCAGAGTCCCCATCTGGTACTCAAACTGTCTTGCAAAAACTAAGTCTCAAAGTAAAACCTTACCCTCAGAGTACTTATACCATTTTTGGAGCCACAGGGCATCCCAACCCTAGAGAACCAATGCCTCATTAACAAAAGTTGTGGGTGTTCCTGCAAATCTCTAATCAAACTTCCCTTAATGTGCAGACTCATTAGTGGGTGGAGAAGATCTTTAATCCCATTAACAATACAAATACATATAATGTTTCTAATTAAAGAAACTCTTCTTTCTGTACTTTACTCCATATAAAGACTCTTGATATATAAAGGCAAGATTCAATCAGAGGCACTTGACTATACTAAAACAAAACCAGCAAAACATCCTGTTTTTATTACCATCACAGTACTCAGAAAAACAAGAAAGGTAAATGACAGTTCATTTACTTCAAAAGCTCTCATTCTAATTGTCAAGATAAATGCAAATAATTATATGGAGTACAAGTTGGAAATTATCTACAGAAAAATCACTAGAATTCACGGAGATTGGGCATCCTGTAGGTTATAAGAGCTTAATTCACTTGTAAGTGATTATTACTGTTTGTCTTATTTGAGTTTCCTCAATATGTTAAGTAGTTCTTTAGAGTCTAGACCAAGGTATTTATTAAACATAGAGCTTTGCAATTAACATTTTCTCAGGAAATTTCCTTTCTTTGGAAGTATTTTTGCAGTAGCAATAGTAATGAAAAGCAACATGGAAGACTAGTGAGAATTGGCTTCAGAATGAGGAAGACCTGAGTTTAAGTTTTGCCTTTCGCACGTACTTACCCGAGAGATATTCACCTGTAAATATCCCTAGGATGTTTTCACTGTGTTCTTAAGTAGAAACATTTATCTCTACTAAATAAAAGGGAAGAAGGCAGGATTGCATGTATGGGAAAAAGTCCAAATAGCCAAACTTTTTTTCCATGTATAAACTCCAATACAGTAAAACGTACAGCCATAATCTTTAACACTGTTCCTTACCACTCTGGAAAAATCAAGAAAAGAAGAATAACCCTATGAGGAGCACAATACAAGTTTTCTTTGAACAAGAAGTCTACTGTTCTCCATTTATTCATTTGTGGTTTGAAAAGCTACAAGTATAATTTGCCTTCAAAATAAATAGGGAGGCTAACGTAAAAGGAAATGTTTTGAAGATAAGTGAGGGATGGAATGTTGTGAGTTCAATTCTTACAATATTTAGCATAGGGTTACAGAAAGTCCTAAAGGTAAAATCAATCATGTGTCTAATAATTTGAGAAACAGCTCTTAAGTTTGAGTCAAGTTCAGGACTTCAGATATCTATCTCTCACTAAAGATAAATATATATAACATGTAAGCATATATTATGTGCATTTATAGTTGTATATGTGCATGTATATACACACTTATGCATATATATGACACATATACATATGTATGTATATACATATATTCATATAACATAAATTTATATTAGTCATCCTCATTTTGGTGACACTTGAATGAAGCCATGGGATAAAATAGAACCATGTAGGGAAAAAAATGCTAGGTAGAATACCAAAGGAAAAGTTTTAGGTGATATATTTTAGGTAGAGGATAATATTAATGGGAGGGGCATAAAAAAGTCTTCAAATAGTCAGACAAGTAGAAAAAAAAACCAAGAGAGAGAAGATTCATGGAAAAAAAGAGAAGGGTCTGCCTAGACAGAGCTACAGAGAGCTCAAGTAGGATACAAACTAAATAAAAGTCTTTGGATTTGGAGATATAAACTTCCTTGAAGAAAACTATTTCAATGGAGTGGTGTCCATGAAATCTGGATTTTATGAACTGAAGAGGAAGTGGAGGAAATCACAGAATACTACTTTGTTTTGTTTTTCTAGCAATTTTGCAGTCACAAGTATTATAAATGTATGATTGGACCTTTAGGAGGCAATAGAATCAAGGGACACTAACTGAATATGTGTATGAGTTGAGGGGGGAG